>CM019151.1:176462719-176654255 GCA_009733165.1 Naja naja | reverse complement strand
AGTGATGTGCACTCTCTTCCACTTGTAAGGATGGATTTTGGCATTGTGACAGGTTTTGAGGTGGTTCCTGTCATGGCTCATTACACGGGGTTGATTCTTGCTTGCTGATTATCCTCATGCTCCTCCCTAGAAAAGCATTAGGTATGGGAACTAGAGAGGAACAATGCGATGTTCCTGAAGTAATCTGGATCTAAGCTGATCAATGTGCCTGCTCCAGAGGACACCATCCTCTGTTTGCACCCTGTAAGAGCGAGGGCCTGTGATTTGAGTTATTTCAGCAGGAATCCATGAAGGTTCACCCATAAGGTTCTTAGCATAAACAGAATCACCCACACTGAACGTCACGAACTTTGCTAGTGGAATCTGGTGGTGCGTTGGGTCGTAAATGGGATGAAGGCGGTCAAGGGAGACCTAAGTTTCCTACCCATCAACAACTGCTGGGGATAAGTTATTGATGAGTTAGGAGTGATGTGCTGAACACTAAGAAGTTTTCAACTTTCTCAGTGATGTCCCCAGGACCCAGTTGCTGAAGCTTTCCTTGGTAAAGCATTACCATGCGTTCAGCCCGGCCGTTAGCGAAGGGTGCCCAGGGGCAGTCAGGGCATGTCTGATACCCTGTTGTGCTGAATAGGATTCAAAAGGTTGGATGTAAATTGAGGGCCATTGTCAGAGACAAGAACATCAGGTAACCCGTGGGTTACAAAAGCTTTTAAGCTGCTTGATGACAGCATCAGTTGTGGTGGATGCCATAGGGATGACCTCTAGCCATTTGGAATATGCATCTACTATAATAAGGAAGGTGTGCCCTCTGGTAGGGCCAGCAAAATCAATGTGATCCTAGACCATGGGCCCCTAGGACATTCCCATTCCTGTGTGGGGGCGAGAGGTGGGGCAGGCCTGACTTGACAGTTGGGACAAGATGCAACCCAGTTTTCAACCATTTTGTCAATACCTGGCCACCATACATAACTCCTGGCCAATCCCTTCATCCTGACAATACCAGGATGACCCTCATGTAACATTTCCAAACCTCTCTTTGCAGTTTTGCAGGAATAACCACCCTGTTACCCCACAAAATACATCCTCTTAATACAGATAATTCAGTTTGCCTGGACTTACAAGGTTGGGCCAGGTGAGGTAGATCTTGAAGAGGCCAACCTTTCTTAATCCAGCCTATAACAGGAGCCAATAAAGTGTCTTTGGCAGTCTCTCTGGCAATTTCAGCAGCATGCACTGGAAGCTTGGCAACAGTTTCTAGGAAAAGGTGTGTTTCAGGTTCAAAGTCCTCCTTGTGGCAAGGAAGGGCAGACTCAGTGCATCAGCATGTCAATGTCCTTGCCAGGCTTGTGGATAAGTTTGTATGAATAAGCAGCAAGAAATTCAGTCCACCTCAGCATTCTTGGTGACAGGATAGTAGGTGTAGGTTTGTCTCCTGCCACAATGCCTAACAAAGGTTTGTGATCTGTAACAATGGTAAATGTTCTCCATACAGATATTCATGAAATTTCTTAACAGCTGCAACAATTGCCAATGCCTCCTTGTCCAATGGCTGTAATTCCTCTCTGTTTTGGTCAAGTCGAGAGTAAAATGCAATAGGGGCTTCTCCCACTGGGAAGCCTGTGGCTCAACCCCACCACTCCAAAAGGGGATGCATCACAAGTCAGTACAACAGGCAAATTCTCAGAGAACTGTATCAGTACAGCATCAGACGTGATTAGTCTTTTAATACTGTTAAATGCTGATTGTTCCTTCCTCCCCAGACCCAAACAGACTTTTATCAAGTAATCTGTGCAATGGTTCAGCAATGGTTGCCTTCTGAGGTAGGAACATGTGATAAAAGTTAATGAGTCCAAGGAAGGCTTGCAAATCTGTTTTGCATTTAGGTCTAGGGGCTTCTTTGATTGCTTGAACCTTGGCATCTGTAGGGTGGATGCCATGCTTGTCAATCATGTAGCCCAGGAACTCAACCTTGTCAGTTTTAAGAGTGCATTTTCTTCTCTTGACTTTAACCCCGCTTTCCTGAATCTGGTGAGGACTTCTCTGAGTCTTTCTTGTAACTGAGTGTCATTTTCAGCAGAGATTAACACATCATCAAAGTAAGGCACTACCCCTGGCAGTCCTTGGAGCATTCTTTCCATAAGGCTTTGAAAGATGCCTGGTGCCACGCTTACTCAAATTGTAACCTTTACATTTGAAGGCACCTCTATGAGTCACAATGGTTTGGGCTCTGCAGTGGCATCATCAACTGTTAGTTGTTGATATGCCTGGGCCAGATCCAATTTGGCAAAGACTGTACCCCTGCCAAGTGAATGTAACAGATGATGCACCACTGGAACTGGGTATGTGCTCTGCTGCAGCATGGTTCAGTGTCCCCTTATAGTCTCCACAGATTCTTACTGACCCATCAGTCTTGACTGGTGTGACTATGGGTGTCTCCCATCTGGAGTGGTCAGTGGGCTCTAAAACCCCTTGAGCTATTAATTTGTCTAATTGTGCATCAATTTTTTCCTTTAAAGCAAATGGGACCCTTCTGGGCTTTAAACGAATTGGGGCACCCTGGGATCTAGGTTGAAAGTGATAGGGGTCCCCATATACTTGCCCAATCCTTCGCTGAAGACCTCTGGAAACTCAGACTTCAAGGCCTCCTCCCATTCAGAGTTGCTCACATGATTGATGCCAGTCACCTCGATGCCTAGTGGATTGAACCACTCAAGTCCCAGCAAGCTTGGGCGATCCTTGTCCAGGTCAGGGGCAAACGTTTGGTGTGGCCTTTAAACTTCACGTTGAATTCTCTTGTTCCAACTACTGGAATCTTGTTCCCTTGGTAGTCTTTAAGAGTCAGTGCTTGCTTCTGGAAGTGTTTCTTCTGAATGTTGGGAAGTAGCCTGTGAATAGTGTCCCATGACACCATAGATAAATAGGAGCCTGAGTCCACTTCCATTTGGCAAGGTCTTCCTTCAATGAGTACCTTCACATGTAATTTTCTGCTTCTCAAGGATGAAGAATGACCGATGGTGACTGTTTGATGAGTTTCATTCTTCCCATTTGCTTCTGAGTTGCCCCATTTTCTCACTGAAGTTGTTGGGCTTGAAATCTTTGTCAGGAAACTTTCTTCTGTGTGGAGGAGTTCTGGATGATTTGCAGACTCTTGCTAGATGACCTCTTTTTTCACAACGAAGGCAGATGGTATCAAGAAACTTGCATTCAGTGCGGGGTGGCCCCCACAACCTCTGCAATAAAAGTCTTGCCTTTTTCTTCCCAGGTCTTTCTTTTTCTTTTCCATTCTGAGTCTATGAATTCCTTCCTCCACCTCACTACAGTCTGATTCAGAATCTATCTGCTCAATGAGTTGTTGTGGACTTTTCCACATCAGGATGGCTTGAGGCCTTGTTAATTTTCTTCATGGCTGCCACTGAGGACTTAGTGGCTTATGCTGAGGAAGCCTCTTCTGTGGCCTCCTTTAACGTGATCTTAGGTTTTAATAATAATTTGCTCTGAAGCACCTTGTCTTTGAGGCCTAGAACAAACCGATCACGCATGGCCTCCTCCAAGCTGTTAAACTCGCATGCACCCCCAATGTCTCTTAAGCTTGCCATGAAGTCGTTAACGCTTTGCTTTCCCTTGATCCCGATGGTAAAACTCGTGTCTTAATGAGGCACGATACTTGTGGGCGTAATGGGCTCTTAAAAGCTTTTCTAAATCAGGCCATTCCATTACCTTCATGTCTGCAGCTCCCGCCAATGCCTTCACCATCTTGAAGACTGCCGGACCGCAGTGCATAAGGAAGACCGCCCTCTTCCGCTTCTCGGATATGTCGACGAGGTCGTTTCCTTCCAAATACATTTGGAAGCGATCCGCATACGATTCCCAGTCTTCTGCTGCCGGATCGAATGGGGCTGGGGGGGTGTTTAGCGCAGCCATCTTGCTCTTCTGCTTGTCTTCCGCGTCGTCTTCTCTTCAGGGGAATCCCACCTTCGTCGCCAGTATTGCATGAAGAGTCAAACGTGAAGAGCTTCAGTGAAGAGTTTATTTAGTGACTACAGCTCGAATGGACCCGACTTGGCTGGGCTACGGCTGCTACTTATAGCCAGCAGCCGTAGTTGCCAGCCAATCAGAGTGCAGGGTTTTCCCGCACTTTTTAAACCAATCATATTTGACATTTTACATGAACAATTCAAACTAAACCAATGACATTCAACCCTACATACATAACAATTGTCATGAATTTTGTTACTTTTCTGGGTTTTTAAAAAAATTTTGTAAGCCATCCAGAGACGTATATAACACAGGTGGCTATATAAATAAAATAAATATAAATAAATCTCAATTCCTTATGCCCAGATAAGGAAAAGCACCTATATTTACATACTTTTCCATATTTATTTTGCTTGCATTTGTCATATTTCTAAATGGAGTGAAGTAATTAAGAAAATAATGAATTGGCAATCTGTATTAGCTGCAGTTTTTTTAACATACTTTCATCCTCCTTGTGGCTACTGATTACATGATAAGGAAGGAAGGAAATGTATCAATGGATGCACTTGTTCTTAATTAGTATTTTTACTGAGCCCTAGGTGGTATCTTTCTACGTTGGAATCAAAGTTTCATTCTTCTGTTTGCTGGGACAAATAAATGACCTTCTCCTCTATCTTTAAATGGATAGGCCATGTACCAGGAAATTTAATATGCATATTATAAGATGAGGAGGTAATCATTCCGTGGACTTTAAAAAAATAATAATCTTGAAAACAAAATATTTTTGCACAATGTAACACTTAATCTCATAAGGCCAAATCATGCATTAAAATAATGACAAATGGACATATTGTGCCATGTATGCTTGTAAGTATTGTATTAGGACCAATCTTTTCTTTAAAACCCCCAGTGATGAAGCACCCACAATTTCTGAAAGCAAGCCATTCCACTGGTTAATTGTCCTCCCTGTTAGAAAGTTTCTCCTTAATTCTAGGTTGTTTCTCTCCTTGATGAGTTTCCATTCATTGTTTCTTGTTTTGCCCTCTGGTGCTTTGGAGAATAAGTTGACCCCCTCTTCTTTGTGGCAGCCTCTCAAATACTGGAAGACTGCTAACATGTCCTTCTTTTCTCTAGACTGGCCATACCCAATTCCTGCAACCGTTCTTCATATGTTTTAGTCTCTGGGCCTTTAATCATCTTAGCTGATCTTCTCCGCACTTTTTCCAAAGTCTTCTTTTTAAAAGAGCTTTTTAAAAGACTTTAAAAAAATCTTTTAAGGGCTTCTGACTATTCCCTTCGAGGCCATCTCCATGGCTCTCTATAGCTTGTAGCTCTGTTTTATGGCTCTATCAGCATGGGCTAACCGGTCCTGTAGAAATAGGAACAATGCATAACATCAAGAAACCATCCTCTGACAGCTTTCCGGGTAGCAGATCTCTTCCACAGGAGACTGTATTTTGTAAAGTAGGACATAGGCCACCCTGTCTAATAGCCGTGACTGAAGATGCCATCATAAACCCACTTAAGAGAGAATGAGACCTCTTGAACTCTTTCGAGCTTATATTTGAGTAAATATGCATAGGATTGCTTTGCATCCCCATTAAATATAAACTCTGCCACTGAATGCTGCTAAGTTGCCCAGCTAGCACTTATTCAGCACAATCTATGGAGCTCAGTGGCTGTGGTCCTGCTTGCGTTTAGCAGGCAATCTTTGCATTAGGATTAACTCCTCTTTTTACAATTATCACAGGCTGATGTATTAGAGCCCCACTGGAGCTGTTCAGGAAATTTCCATTTTGTTTTCTGTACCGACATATTGATCATTCTGATTTCAGAGACAATCCCCTTCTATATTAATTCCTGGAATTCTTTCAGAACCTCCTTCTCTTTAAGTAAGTAATTTCAAATATTGTGCCGGGTCTGTTATTCAGGTGAATATGGAGACTCGGCCACCCTACTGCGAGCAAACGGTAAATAGCATTGTTGTTTTTGAATGATTTCATTGCTCACTTTGCATTTTGAGGAGATTAGATAGTGCTTCTCATTTGAGCAACACAATAACACTTGATAGGCAATCTTAAAGGCCACACCAGTATGGGAAGAGGAGGACTCGAATTAAGGCAACCAGGCATACAGCTGTCCATCTGAAGGCATTTCTGGTATGAAAACCCGCTCAGTTCAATTTTAACAACAAAGAAGAACAAGAAGAGAAAACAAGAGTTCATAAATACCCTGTTTCCCTGAAAATACGACCTACCTTGAAAGTAAGTCCCAGCTTGTTTTTTACATGTGTGCCCATATAAGCCCTATCCCCAAAATAAGCCCTAATTAAGATCCTGCCCACTCCAGAGTGGCTGGGTAAAAATTAAGCTAGGGTGGGGATGTGGGGGGTGTGGAGCTGCCCTACTACTTTCCTTTGGACAGTTATAGCCAGGCCTGCACACCCTGATACCTGCCTTGCCAGCCCATTTCTTCTGCATACAGTAAGGCTTTCCTGAAGGCCTCTGCAGCTGATAACAAAGCTCCGGATTGATCCAGAGCTCTGTTATTGGCTGCAGAAACCTTCAGGAAAGCCTTGCCAGCCCTAGAAGAAGAAGTTACTAAAGGCCAGGGGCGATGCACGCAAGTGAGGTTAATCAGTGGATGACATCCCCCGAAAATAAGACCTGGTGCCTTTTTTGGTGGCAAAAGTATACATAATATAAGACAGGGTCTTATTTTCTGGAAAACACGGTAGTTAACATGAGAGATCATCTGATCGTGGAAGATATATTTCTATTTAAATCTATTAATGATAGTACTTCTTTCTAACTTTGTGTACATGAAGACTTAAAGAAAAGAGTTCTCTATTGAAGAATTGTCAAAGAACGCTCCTCTCTTTCAACATAATCTCTGCTTAAAAGGCTCTCTGATCCAAATCGGTGTTGTAGAAAAAGGCTGACAAGAAGGGGGTCACAACTGTCCATCAATTGTTAGTATAACAGCAGCAGTTAGTATTACAGCAGCAGAGAAACTCAGGTCATCTGGTAGCTGACTCTCCCTCAAAGACAAAGCATTTAATTTAAATTGATTATTTATAAAGTTGCCTCTGGAAACTTAACGCTAACATGTGCAGGTTGTCAGCAACTAGCAAGTGTATGGATATATCCAGCCTCTGTTGGTGGGACATGTTTTCACATCTTCTATTCCACTGGTTTTTTTTCACTGATTAAGAAAGAATAGTCTATTATTGTTTTTAGCTTTTGTTGCATATTTCTGTAAGATATGTTGCTTCTAGATAAATAGCCCATGTGCACATCTGAGCTATGTATTTATCTGTTGTACCTTTTTTCAAAAGTATATGTTTTTAAACAGACAGGTAAACCTAATATACATAATCATCTCAAACTTGGAGTCTTTTTTCAGATGTAAATCTTGCAAATAGTTATCCACCAACCCACCTCTGGATTTTGAACCACAGAATCAGAGATGATATTCAGAAGGTTCTGATCAGTTCTGGAAAAGCAGTAGTGGAAATTTTGAGTAGTTTGGAGAACCGGCAAATACCACCTCTGACTGGCCCCGCCTCCATCTATTCTCTGCCTCCCAGCTGATCGGCTGGGTCTCCTTTGGTTGCCCTGCACAGGAGAACGGAGCTGGAAAGCAGGTTAGTGGGGTGGGAGGGAATGGGGATTTTGCAGTATCCTTCCCCTGCCATGCCCACCAAGCCATGCCCACCAAGCCACACCACACCGACCAAGCCATGCCCACAGAACCAGTAATAAAAATATTTGAATCCCATCACTGCACAGAATGTTCAACTCTGGAAATCCCCATGTGAGTCTGATCTGTGGCACAAGAAAGACCCTTCTAGTGAATTGGGGCCATTTAATTAGGACACAGATTCATTAAAAAAAATTCACTCCCTAATGCAAATCTATATTTTCTTCTGTAAACATGGCCATTTTATGGTGCCTGTCTTACCTAATGGGTTCTGATTCTACAGAGGTGAATTTTTAAGCTTATGTAATCTGTACTGAAATTGTGGAATAAAATCAGAAAGTTGTCAAGGATGAAAGTGAAAAGAAACTTCCAAAGGCCAAGAAAGAGGGGGAAAAAAGTAAAAATGGATGTCAGAACAAATAGTGGAAATTGCACCCCACCCAGAAAAAAAGAAAGAAAAAGAAAAGAAAAGCCAAAGCCAAATATCTCAGGGAAGAGTTTAATAAAGAATTTCAGACAGCCGTTAGAAAAGACAAGAAACATCATTACAAGGACATCTGTGAAGACACTTGCAGATAAAAAAAGACACGGAAAAGTTAGAAAAGTCTTCCAAAATATCTGTAGATTTAGAAGAAGGTTCTGGCCTCAAACTGATATCCTGAAAGACACCAGTGGAGAGGTAATGACTAATTTTTTAAAAAAATCAAACAAAAATGAAAGAATGTCTATGGAGATTCTCAGTCATCTAGGTCATGGTTGTCCCAAAGAGCTGAAGAAACGTCTTGGATGGGAACGTCTTCAAAGAAAAACTAGAAAGTCCAGTTGTCTCTTGAAAAAGCACCTTTGGGAAAGATGGAAGAAATATAATGAAATCCTGTGCAGTAGAAATATCAACATCCAAGGTACCTTAGAACAGTATTACTCAATCTCGTCAACTTTAAGATATGTGGACTTCAACTCCCAGAATTCTCCAGCCAGTTACTGCTGGTTGGGGAATTCTGGGAATTGAAGCTCACACATCTTAAAGTTTCCAAAGTTGAGAAACAATGCCTTAGATTAGAAGATATTCGTTATTTAAAAGAGTATCTAATATCAGAAGGTGAAGTTAGATCAGCCTTTGGTGAATTCCAAGTTGGAAGGCTACAAAAACTGATGGAATATCTATAGATGTCAAAACAAATGCAAGCATCAGTAGAAGAAGCTGTGAAGTTTTTAGCTATGCCAGCAAATCTGATACAGTGACCAGTTACTTGGAACAGGTCAGTCTACATAACAATCCCCCCCCAAAAAGGAGACTTAACGAAGTATGCAAATTATTGCAGGATATACATTTCAAATGCTAGCAAAATAATGCTCAGGATCATCCAATGAGGATGAGACCCCTCACATGGTAAAAAGAGATGGTGGATATTCAAACTGGCTTTTAAAAAAACTGATAACCACTATAGATTATTGCCGACCCACACAGGATCATTGAAATAGTCAGTGAATACCAGAAATAAATTTATATGGCTTCATTGATTATGAAAATGCATTTGGTTATGCCAGTTATAGCAATAGCAATGGCACTTAGACTTATATATCGCTTCACAGTGCTTTACAGCCCTCTCTAAGCAGTTTATAGAGTCAGCATATTGACCCCAACAATCTAGGTCCTCATTTTACAGACCTTGGAAGGATGGGAGGCTGAGTCAACATTGAGCCTGGTGAAATTTGAACTGCCAAGTTGCAGGCAGCCAGCAGTCATCAGAAGTAGCCTGCAGTACTGCATTCTAACCACTGCACCACCACTGCTCTGTTATATCAAGCTGTGGAATGTCCTTAGAAAAATTGAAATCCCAGGACTTCTCATTGTCCTACGTAAAACCTACACCAGTGGTTCTTTATCATGGACCCCTTTTAAATATATTTTGTGGCCATGGACCATGGCCATAGACTCCCAAGACTCAACTCAAGATTTAAATAATCATTGAATTCTTTAAATCTTAATATTTCTTCAAGCCTTCATGAGCCCCTTGTTAGGACATCATGCCCCCCCAGGGTCCTGTACCACAGGTTGAGAACCACTGACCTACACATAGGTCAGGAAGCCACAATCCAAGTGAAGCATGGAGAAACAACCTGGGTCTAGATTGGCAAAGGAGTAAGACAAGATTGTATATACCCTCCCCTTATTTATTCAGCCTATTATAGAGAATATATACTAAAGGAACCTGATGTTGGAAAACGATGCACATGCTTTTAAAACTGAGGACAGAAATCTCAGAAACTATAGTGTACTGGCAACACTACTTGGATAGCTGAAAATGCAAATGTTCTGCAAGTTTAAGTACAGAGACTTATAGCCATTCATTTAGTGACCGTTCCAAGGTACAACAGCACTGAAAAAAGTGACTTATGACTGCATTTCACTTTTATGACCTTTGCGGCATTCCTATCATCACATGAACAAAATTCGGTCAGTTCGTATCTGGCATATATTTATTTTTTATTTTATTTATAAATTTTATTAATTTTCTATTAATTACAGGTAACTGGCATGTATTTATGATGGTTTGCAGTATACTGGGATCATGCGGTCACCACAATCAGGAGGCTGTGAGTTCAACATAGAGGCAGATATTTCTCTCTCTGGGCACACTGAGAATATATCTGCTGGACAAAACTCCACATTGGCGACAGGAAGGGTATCTGGCCATTAAAACACTCTGCTAGCTCCATTCGAATTGCCCAGACTCCACCCTGCAAGGGATTATGGGGTCCTTAAAAGATTATGATGAAGATGATGATAATGATGATGATGATGATGATGATGATGATGATGATGATGATGATTGCTTGAGACATTCAAGAAGAGATTGGACTGCCATTTGTGTAGGGTCTCCTGCTTGGGCGGGGGGGTTGGACTAGATGACCTATAAGGTCCCTTCCAACTCTGATTATCTGTTATTTATCTGAATAATGATGATGATGATGATGATATCACCTTTTGTGACCTTCTGATAAGCATACTCAATGGGGAAGCCGAATTCATTTAAAACCAAAGAGCACATCTTTTTTTAAAAAAAATAGGTTAAAAATTTTATTTACTAACTATCATATTATTTTGATACTTCCCCAATTAATCTCATGTCCTAAGTAAGCAGTTGTGCTTTGGAATCATAGGGCACAATTGCCAGACAAAAGATTATTGGGGGGGGGGTTTCAAATAAAATACTATTCTGACTTCAGATGTCTCTTCTCACCTATCCCCGTGGCAATATAAAAATAGGAAAAGTGGGGTGGGAGGAAAAAAAAACAGCAAATTGTGAGATGCCTCTTGGGGAGGGGAAGCTGAAGTGGGATTTTAAATTCCTTCTAGTTTATAATCATTACAGAAATTTAAACCTCAAGCCATTTCATTCCAGGCTTATACTAAGCTTGTTAGTGGTTTCTGATCCTGGGTGTGATAGTGCCCAAGCATTACCATAAAGCAGCAGAATTAACTGTGATCTTCAGAAGCTTGAAAGTGGGTGACAGAAGTCTGCAATTTGGTGCACTGAATATTATGATAACATTCTACATTAAATGTTTATAATCTGCTTACAGCTGAGCTTCATGTATATTTGATACATCTGCATTTTGCCCAGGACCGAATATCACAGCTATTATGGCTTTCCAGAATGACAACATTAATAAATTTCTCCTCCTCTCTATTTTTATTTTTTATTTTATTTTAAAAACAGAAAGGAAACCAACAAACAAAAGCAGTTTTATTTCTTCCCAAGAAGGAAAGGAGATGCTAGTTTGTGGATGCAGCCACGTTTTAAGAAAGTACACACTAAGGGCACCATGTTTTTCTGAGATTTTTGGCAAATGGTCTCCATCACTGTCAGGTCTTCTTGTCATACCCTCCTGTTCTTGAAATTTAGATTGTGGGTTTTTTTGGGGGGTGATGGGAAGCACAAAACCCTAGTTTTATATTTCATTAAATATTTGGGGGCCCTTTTAAAGCACTTTGCACACCAAAAGTGCAAGGAAATTCTTATTATAACATGCAGGCAGGATAGAAAAGTAAAGATAGCAGTTCACGACCACGTGTGACCCTTTGTATGTGCAGCACATCAACACATGTAAAAAAGAGGCAGGCTTTTGATGCACATCTATAGTTGCTGTTATTGACCCTTTTCCCAGAAGAGACTGGACTAGATGGGTAGAGTAGACCAACAGCTAATAGAGCTGTGGTGGCGCAGTGGTTAGAATGCAGAACTGCAGGCTACTTCTGCTGACCGCTGGCTGCCTGCAATTTGGCAGTTCGAATCTCACCAGGCTCAAGGTTTGACTCAGCCTTCCATCCTTCCGAGGTGGGTAAAATGAGGACCCAGATTGTTGGGGGCAAATAGGCTGACTCTGTAAACTGCTTAGAGAGGGCTTTAAAGCACTGTGAAGCAGTATATAAGTCCAAAGGCTATTGCTATCTCCCCTTTCTCTTGGGTAAATGAGAGTTTTGTGTCTGGACACACCTTCTAGGCAGCCATTGTGGATATAGGAATAGCACCTCACACATTGGTTCAAAAGAGTTGCAAAGATGGCATTCCTCTTGAACAGTGGAATTTAAAAACAATATTTCTGCTTCCTGTATGATATAGCAATAGCACTTAGAGTTATATACCACTTCACAGTGCTTGACAGCCCTCTCTAAGTGGTTTACAGAGTCAGCATATTACCTCCAACAATTTGGGTCCTCATTTTACCTACCTCGGAAGGATGGAAAGCTGAGTCAACCTTGAGCCTGGTGGGATTCGATCTGCCAAATTGCAGTAGGAGTAGCTTGCAGTACTGCACTCTAACCATTGCACCACCAAGGCTCTTTATATCTTTGTGTTTGTCAAGTATTCATGAATGGAGAAAGATGAAGCCAGGGGTGGGATTCTACCGGTTCGCACCTATTCTCTAGAACCGGTTGTTAACATTCTAAGCAGTTCAGAGAACTGGTTGTTAGAAGAAATTACTGGCCTAATCCTGTAAGGAAGGCAGGAAGGAAACATTCTGGGGTTGCTTACGGAAACTGCCTCTCCATTAACCCTTATTACATTCTTGGCAGGACTAGACTTCCTGTCTCTGGAACTTCTCTGGAAGTTTTTTTCTCCTTTGCTGGTACTTTGCTTGTGTGGCGTGACCATTCAAAGTTACAATGCCACTGAAAAAAGTGACTTATGACCATTTTTCACTCTTACGACTGTTGCAGCATCCCCACAGTCATGAGAGGCCAGGCGAGGAGATGCGTGCCTCGATGTGAGTGATATTGAGTTGGCCACGCCCAGCCAGTAAAATGACCACCAAGCCACACCCACCAACTAAACCATGCCCACAGAACTGGTTGTTAAAAAAATTGAATCCCACCCCTGGATGAAGCCCTCTATAATAATAATAAAGGAGAGTAATGAAGGGGTGGACCTTTAATTTCACCATTTTGAATTATTTGAGACTTTCTGTAGACTGCCTGATTTGGCTCCACCTGCTTTTAACCACTACTTGTCCAAGGTAGGTAGGTAGGTAGGTAGGTAGGTAGGTAGGTTGGTTGGTTCCTTCCTTCCTTCCTTCCTTCCTTCCTTCCTTCCTTCCTTCCTTCCTTCCTTCCTTCCTTCCTTCCTGTGCAGCTGAACCTAGAAATAAAATACTGAGTTTAAACACCCTTTTAATTTTCTAAGAATGTCTATGAGACCTACAGATGTTCCACAGATATCTTTAGAAATAAATAGGATGCAAAAGTATTTGGGGGTGGTGGTACCACACTTGATGCTCTCTCTCCCCCACCCCCTTCTCTCCCCTCCCCCATCTCACTAGAGGTAAGGAGCTTTGCTGGACATTTCTGACCTTTTTTGTTGCAAGAAGTTTGTCTTTGCGGTAACCAAGCCTGAAAAGAAATTAACTTGCTTCCTACCAGGAAATCCTACGGCAGAATTGGTTCCCCTGAAATCTTATAGGTACAGGGATTTGATGAAGTGTTAATACAGTGAGCCCATAGATGTAAATAATATGATTTATATCAGTTACAGCAGGTGGCAGCATGTACCTGCCCTTGGCTGATTTTAAACAGATTAAGCAGGATCAGATTGGATTACTTCTCAGGTTTTTAGTTTAACAGAGTTGGTGTCGCACACATGCGACACACGGGCCAGCCAGCGCAGTTCTGGACCATGGAAGAGGCGGATGTGCCTGTTTGGGGATTCTGCAGATCAGAGGAGCGTCATCGCTGCTGCCCATGTTGGATGACAACATGGGTGGCGACCAAGTGACAGCAATGATCTTGATGGATTCACAGATACACGGGGTGTTTTGTGTAGAATGGGATATTGCAGAGAAGCTGTTGGTGTTAGGATGGGGTTTTTTGCAGTAAGTGGGGTGGTTTAAATAACAAGATAATGAAGCATAGTACTTACTCATAATGAGGGAATAAGCAAGGAGCTCCGGATATTAACTCCGATGACGTAATTGGATAATAAGTGGTTGTAAGGAGAAGTATGCATAAATACAGAACAATGTTTAAGCTAAGTTAGAGCTGACTTTATTTATTTATTTATTTTGCTTCACTGTTTCCTGGTGTCCTTGCAAGAAAACAATTAAACCAACTTACAAAACTTTGAAAGACTCGGTTTTCTCTTATCGATGCAGCAGACCCAGAGGGCGATTGAGAGTTGGAAGGGACCTTGTAGGTCATCTAGTCCAACCCCTCCCTCCACCCAAGCAGGAGACCCTACACCATTTCTGACAAATGGCAGTCCAATCTCTTCTTGAAAGCCTCCAATGATTGGAGTTGGAGGGTGGAGGGTGGAGGCTAGTAGGAAGATCTCAGGATACTCAATTAAACTGGGAAACTGGAAAAAAAAATCTCAGAAAAACATGGTGCCAAACTGTTGCTGTATTCTTGCCCAGAAAATAATATATGTCACATTCATCTTACTTCTTTAAGAGGTGAACTTGCTTCTAATATCTTATGTCCCAGAGTTGCTCCATCAGTGGGAGATTTTCAAAAATAGACAGGATAACTATTTGGTCAGGATAGTGTGAACAGTGAAACAATCCTGCTTTAGGAAAGTGTCTCAAAACTCAAGATAAGAGTGTTGGGTTGCACATAGGCACTAAGATAAGACAAGACAAGTTGCACGTAGGCAATGAAGTGAAACAAGGGAGGAAGTTCGCATAACAAAGATAACAAGGAACATCCTGCCTCTCCAACAATGTATGCTTTTACCTTATTAGGTAGGAAATGATGTATTAGATAGAGATTGGTTGAAACCTAGTTTAGATTGTAAGCCAAGCCCTCGTACGAGGGGGCGGCAGATTAGGGCTATAAAAACCTTGCAAAGACAAAGGAAGGGGTTCCTTCAACGCCTGGAGGAACCCGTTTTCGCGAATGCGTAATAAACTTTGTTTCTTTGGATCAACGAACTGAGTCTTAGATCTCACTTTGACTAATCCATCTCACAATAGTATAAGATCTTCTGCTTTGAGCAGGAGGTTGGGCTAGGAGAACCTGAGGTCCCTTTTCAGGCCTACAATTTTGTTGTATGTTCAAACAAAGCATATATTAGTCTTTGTACAAACACTACATCAACATGACAAAATAAATAAATACAAAATTATGCCTATATCTGCATATATTATACGACACAGAGAAACAACACAGTCTAGTTCGGATGTATACATGTACATGGCAAGAGAAACAAATCTTGCGAGTTTACCAGATGGATGGCATAGGGAATAAAGCTGTTACAGAATCTGGTATTCCTGCTAGAAATACTTTTAAACCTCCTCCCAGAGGGCAGCAACAGAAGCAGACCATGGACAGATAACAGATAATCAGAGTTGGAAGGGACCTTGTAGGTCATCTAGTCCAACCCCCCACCCAAGCGGGAGACCCTACACCATTTCTGACAAATGGCAGTCCAATCTCTTCTTGAAAGTCTCAAGTGATGGCACTCCCACAACTTCTGAGGGCAAAAGCAGTTCCATTGGTTGATTGTTCTCACTGTCAGAAAATTTCTCCATGAAGTGGGTGTGTGGGGTCTCTAACAATCAGTGGTGGGATTCAAAAATGTTTACTACCGGTTCTGTGGACGTGGCTTGGTGGGCGTGGCTTGGTGGGCGTGGCTTGGTGGGCGTGGCAGGGGAAGGATACTGCAAAATCCCCATTCCCTCCCCACCCCACTGACCTGCTTTCCAGCTCCATTCTCCTATGCAGGGCAACAAAAGAAAACCCAGCCAATCAGCTGGGACTTGGGAGGCAGAGAATAGATGGGGGCAGGGCCAGTCAGAGGTAGTATTTGCTGGTTCTCCAAACTATTCAAAATTCTCCAGCACTGGTCAGAACCACCTCTGCTAACAATGCTTGGAAATGAGTTGTGTGTATGTGACAATATTTTATTTATTTATTTATTTATTTATTTATTTATTTATTTATTTATTTATTTGGATTTCTATGCTGCCCTATCTCCCAAAGGACTCAGGGTGGCTCACCACAATAAAAATACACAATACAAAATTTAAAATTAATTTAAAAAGTATTAAATAATGAACCCAAACAAATGTCTAAAACCCCAACGAAATGACAGATAAAACCCCATAAAAAACCCACCCCTCAATCCAGGCTGGCCTGTTGGAAAAACCACGTCTTCAGGTCGCGACGGAAGGAACGAAGGTCAGGGGCCAACCACAGCTCCAGGGGTAACTGGTTCCACAGTGTGGGCACTCCCACCGAGAAGGCCCTATCCCTGGGGGTCGCCAGCCAACACTGTCTAGCCGACGGCACCCCAAGGAGGCCCTGTCTGTGGGAGTGCACAGGGCAATGGGCAGGTGTTGCTGGCAGGAGATGTTCTCGCAAACAGACCACCCTTATGCTATTGGTAATTGCATTCAAGGTGAAACCAGTAGGCCCGTACACATGTCACCTCTATATATTAATAAGCACAAGTCATTTGTATAATAGTTAAGCTACCATCTAGATCAGTATATTATATTCCTGATGGGTTTTGGTGACCAGAGCTGTGTCTCAGAAGAATATGTGATAACAACAACAACCAAAGTTATGACGCCTTTGGGATGAGGATGAATTTGCAATGGAATAAAATCAAGGAAGAATCAGGGTCATCAGAAAGATTGAAGACAAACTTATTTTGATCACGTCATATGCTCAAAATGATTAGTGGTAAAAGGAAACTAGGCTGCCAAAAAAAGACACATTGATTAGACACCATCAAATCAACACTAGCCAAAGCATTAAACAAGCCATAGAAGATTGGAAAATATGGAAAGAGCTGGGCTGTTGAATCGCTGAGAACTGGATATGATTATGATTATGATTATTTATTTATTTAGACTTGTATGCCGCCCTTCTCCCTAAGGACTCAGGGCGGCGAACATTTAAAAACCATACAAATTACAATAAAAGTGAATTAAACAACTACAAGTCTAAAGCCAATTAAAATTAAAATTAAATTAAAACAACTAAAAAAAAATAAAAAATAACCCACCCCCGGGTCAATCTAGACCGGCCTGCTGAAATAGCCAGGTCTTCAGGTCTTGGCGAAAGGAGCGGAGATCAGGGGCCAAATGGAGATCCACAGGGAGCTGATTCCATAGGGTGGGTGCTCCCACAGAAAAGGCCCTAGCCCTGGGAACCGCCAGCCGACAATGTCTAACCGATGGAATCCCAAGGAGGCCCCTCCTGTGGGAGCGCATGGGGCGATCGGAGTGTGATGCTGGCAGGAGACGTTCCCGCAAGTACCCTGGACCCAAGCCATTTAGGGCTTTATAAGTTGTTACTAGCACCTTGAAGGCAACCCGGATAGCATCATCATTCAATTAAGATCAAAATTTACACAAGAAAAACAATGCCATCATATGACATGATCAGGAAAGCTGCCCATATAAGCACGGCGGGGGGGGGGAAAGCCAATCAGCGAAACACTGTTAACAATTTCTAGTTGTTCAAGAGAAAACCCACAATTGATGCAATAAAAAACACAATGCTCTTAATGAGTTGGTGGAATCAGATCTAATCAAGCTAAGTATCAAACCCACTGGAATCAATGGATTTCATGTAGGGTTCTCTTGGGTATTTTTCTGCAGATGCTTCATTACCAAACTAGCTAACATCATCAGTGCATGGCAGAATGAAGTAAGCAGCAAATCCGACTGTCCTGCTCACTAATTATGTTAGCAACTATATTATTTGGGATGAAATATCTGCAAGAAAGCAACCAAGCTCAAAGAACAGCAGGAATTTAACAGTTCAACCCTGAACTATTGAATTTGCATTATTTGTTCCACTGAGAAAAGAAGCACTAGGGGTGACATGTAGCTGTATTTCAGTTTTTGAGGGACTGCCAAAAAGAAGAGGGGGTCAATTTATTTTCCAAAGCACCAGAAGGCAAAACAAGAAACAATGGATGGAAACTCATCAAGGAGAGAGGCAACCTGGAATTGAGGAGAAACTTCCTCACAGTGAGAACAATTAACGAGTGGAACAGCTTTGCCTTCAGAAGTTGTGGTTGCTTCATCGTTTGAGTTTTTAAAGAAGAGACTGGACAGTCACTTGTCTGAAATGGTATAGGGTCTCCTGCTTGAACCAAGGGGTTGGACTAGAAGACCTCAAAGGTCCCTTCCACCTCTATTCTGATGGATTGATTGATCTTACTGGACTTGCCATAAGTATGAATAAATCTGGATCCAACTTGGATAAATCTGGATCTACTTGGAAGATAAATTCTTTCCTCTGTCACTGTTGCGTGCTGTGAGATGCTTTTTCTTAAATAATCAAGCACATAGAAATGCCACCTAAATGCAAATAAATCGACACAGGTTGAACAGTTTTATTGTTTTCTGACACAGTCACCCATACAAATTGAATGTCAAAAAAAACCATACAATTTCATCAGTTTACATTTCTTTAAGGGAGTGACAAAGATAAAAACAAATATAAATCTAAGTGCTATTGCTATCATACATTGGCCCTCTTCCTCTTCATAACATCCCTCTGCCACTGATGAGAGGATTTTTAAAAAACCTGTCATTAATGTTATTTGATCTTGATGACATTTGAATGACTCTAAAAGATCTATACTTTGCTAGCAGAGAAATTGCCTCTCGGCATATGCTTCAAAGCTTGTAGACCTAACACTCTAATGAGAAGTTGTTGCAAGTTTACATCACCTGCTGTCCTCATGCTGAGCTCCTGAGCGCGGTGATCTTAAACTCTTACATATTTTCCAGTAACTGCTAATAATAGCATTCTTCTCTGTTAAAAAAAAAACATGCAGTATTGCCTGTTCTAAAATGGAGATGCCAAAAGGAGCTCTCATTAGCGATAAAAAATAACATGTACCTATTGGAATATCCATAACAGCTTCTTCTAGGAAAATTTTTGGAAGATCCAATTCAATCCATTTCCTTGAAAAAAAAATTATATTTGAGGATGCAAGCTAATGACATTGGGGAAGTGCCTTCTACTATGTGAGTAACCAGGCAAATTCATATAATGGAAAGGAGTTTTTTTAGTCATTTAATCCTAGGGCACTTAGGAAGTTACAGGCAATTTCTGTTATATGCCTTTTAGGGCCAGGATCTACTGATCCTCAGTAGGATCTACTGAGTAGATTCAACACCTATCTTCCCAGGAAAAAAGTAAGTTACACAACGCAGAGTTATTTTCTTAACCCACCCAGAGGTGGTATTCAGCAGGTTCTGTCCAGTTCTGATCAGAACCGGTAGTGGAAATTTTGAGTAGTTCGGAGAACGGGCAAACACCACCTCTAACTGGCCCCGCCCCCATCTATTCTCTGGCTCCCGAGTCCCAGCTGATCTTCTGGGTCTTCTTTTGTTGCCCTGCACAGGAGAATGGAGCTGGAAAGCAGGTTAGTGGGGTGGGGAGGGAATTTTACAGTATCCTTCCCCTGCCATGCCCACCAAGCCACGCCCACAGAACCGGTAATAAAAAATGTTTTGAATCCCACCACTGAACTCACCCATCTGAATGTCAATAGATGAGAATATTTGTAGCTCAGGGTTGAGGAGTCCTTAGTGCACTCTGAGCTTGGTTGTTTTCTTGCAGATGTTAGCCAACTTCAGAAAATGTTTACCTGAGGTTGGTGATGGTTAATGAAGTGTCTGCAAGTAGACAACCAAGCTCAGAGAGCACTAAGGACTCAGTCATCTGAATGTACTGATCTACAGTTTCAGAGAAACTACAGCAAGTTTGGAGTCTTAAAGAGGCATTTCATCTTGATGACCCCTTGATCCTAGCAATGAGGTGAAGAAATTCTGTTTTCAGATGCCAGAAGATTTCCTGCTCTACATCCACCATCAACTTTTATGCAGCAAAAGCATCTTAGTATGACATCATGATATCCCACCAAGGAACCCTATTCTTCTGTTACCCCCCCTCCCCTAGAAATGAATTGTTGTCATATTCTTTCATTCTGTTTCATGTTCTTCAAAGATTATTATTATTATTATTATTATTATTATTATTATTATTATTATTATTTATTCGACTTGTATGCCGCCCTACTCCCTAAGGATTCAGGGCGGCGAACATTAAAACAGAGCAAATTTACAATAAAAAAACTATTAAATAAAACAAGTCAAATACATTAAAACATCAAAATAAATTAAATAGCCCTAAAACCCCACCCGGGTCATTCCAGGCCAGCCTGTTGAAACAACCAGGTCTTCAGGTCTTGGCGGAAGGAGCGGAGGTCAGGGGCCAAACTGAGATCCACGGGGAGCTGATTCCAGAGGGCAGGTGCTCCCACGGAGAAGGCCCTAGCCCTGGGAACCGCCAGCCAACAATGCCTGACCGACGGTATCCCAAGGAGGCCCCTCCTATGGGAGTGAACAGGGCGATCGGAAAGTGATGCTGGCAGGAGGCGTTCCCACAAGTACCCTGGACCAAAGCCATTTCGGGCTTTGTAAGTTGTTACTAGCACCTTGAAGGTAACCCAGGAAACAACCGGCAACCAATGCAAGTCGCGCAGGAGGGGTGTAACATGGGAGTATTGGGACACTCCCATCACAGCCCGCGCGGCCGCATTCTGCACCAGCTGTAACCCCCGGGTCATCCGCAAGGGCAGCCCCATGTAAAGAGCGTTGCAGTAGTCGATTCTGGAGGTGATGAGCGCATGAGTGACCGTTCGAAGGGCATCTCAGTTCAAATAAGGGCGGAGCTGGCGAACCAGCCGAACCTGGGCAAAAGCCCCCCTGGCCACAGCTCCCACATGCTCCTCCAAACTGAGCTGTGAATCCAGGAGGACGCCCAGGTTCCTCGCCCTATCCACGGGGGGGCAAGATAACTTTAGTAGGATGTGTTATAACTGTTACTCAGATGTAACAGGAAATTGAAGCCGGGAAGGAACTGTTGGAAATCCATTCATGAGTTAGAAGAAACCTCCTCATTTTTCTCCATATCTTCGGCTTAACATGGTGAACTTTGAAACTGACATAATTTAAAGTTTTTTTCTCTTCTAACAAATTTATTTGTTCATTTGTTTATTTGTTCATTTATAATGTCTATGTTTTAGACCAGATGATCCACCATTGGTCACCACATTTCAGGATTCCATATGAAAGGACAATTAATTCAAATATACTTACCATTCTTTGTTATGGTATTTTCATTCTCAACAGAGGCATTTAGTTTCTCTATGCCTGGCCCAAAGTTATAGGCTAACTTTAATTGCTTAAGTAACACAGTTTGGCTGATGTTGTTTTCTGCACAATGGTTGAGATAAAATACAACCCAGATACCAAAATGTTCAATAAAAAAAAAGAGAGAATACTTTGAAAGCTTCAACTTCTATATAATGTTTTTTGAAAGTTAGGGGAGATGGGGAAAAAAGCTAGAGATGGAGAAATGATTTTTTTTAAATCATTTTTTTTCTCATTAGAGCAGAGAAGAATCATTCAAAGCATGTCAAAAATGGGAAACAATTTACTTGGGACGGTTTCCTTAAGTGCCACAAAACTCTGGCTGTTGCAACATTCTCTAATGACATTACAGCTTGTGGTCCCATCTCATCTAATCTGTTAGCAAAATCCGAAAGTCACTTATGTCAGTCTCTAATGCAAGCTAAATGAGTCTTTCCAGTAATAAGAAGCTTCGCAGAATTAGTTTTCGTTTGCAGAAAATTGCCATTGGGCCTGGCACTTTTATCTAAAAATTTCACTTGTGCATAAGCAAAAACCTCATATATTATTTGGTTACATTCCATCAGTATGAGCAATAACATTGTGAGAATTCAATGCATGCTAATGATATATAGAAATCCACCTGCTTTCTGATAAAATGAGTTTAATTTTCTGTTGCCCACTGCCTGGTTGGCCTTTCATAAATTACTTATGCACAGCTATTATTAAAATAGAGGGAAAGCAAATTAGAAAGTCCGCATATCTCTCTACTGGATTTAACCAAGGCAGGGCTATGACAGCTCGAGTCAGCGTTTTTGAAAAAAAAAATTCTGCTCTCTTGAAAAATTTTGCATCTCTATACAATTCTGGCCCACTGTTGTAAACGTCCTGACCTGCCTTCTTACCAAATTAACCTAAATCCTTTCTATTTTTCAACATTAATGGAATCCTCTAGAGCTCTGCTGATATATATTAAAATATATTTATTGGTTAATTTGAATTCCAGCCATTTTTCTTCTTCTTTTTCTGTACCTCATTTCCCAGCACTCCTGTTATATCTCTCCAGTTTGGAGGTTTAGCATTAGGAATCTTACAAATTAAGATAAATGCATCTGACAATTATCAGTTCAAAAACAACTTAACTTTCATCAGAATTTATGATTATAATTTTCCCTTCCTGATAAAAAAGGAGGGGGGGAAACGAGGACTTTCTCCTTGAAACGGTTAATTGGATTTTGAAGTACTGTACATTTCAGGCAAGTGGTGCAGCTTTTGGCTGGTCTGTGACTGTCTTGACAGTTTGGCTTTGCAACAGACAATGCATTTTCTTTTTCTTTTTAAGGACTTTCAAGTCCATAGTTCATGGTGACTTTAACTTTAATTTCTGTTAATAATATTATTTTTGCTCTCTTTCGGATCAAGCTTTCATACGATGGATTTGAGAAACAGTGGCAATCCCATTAGCTTTTCCAATTGCTCCCTTTTAAAGTTGCTTGGAGCATTATTTATTTTATAATGTCTTTAGTCTCAACATCCAGAAAAAGAACGAGAGACAATTTGAACCTGCTGTTATTCTAGGAAGGTTCTTATACCCCTCAACACGACTCAATCTATATATTTCATTCAAACTCATTACTTCTACCTTCCGTTTGGTAGACAGTAAAATATTAAAAGACAAACACAATCTTTTAGCTGAAGTGGTATGATCTCTAACATTAGTTTAATTTTCTAAGTCCCGGACTTTTCCCTTTCAAAAGTTCACACTAGTCCTTCATACCTGTGAATTTGGGAACAGCTAGTACTACAAAAACACTAACATTGTCTTAAGAAAGAGGTGCACAACTTGAAGTTACACAGAGCTCCAGAAATATTTGGTGGTTGTGCAAAGTGATCTCTGAAAGAATTTGGCACAAAGAAAAGTGTTACAAATGCAACACAAAGGAAAATAACTGAGGGAAAATATAATTAACTTTCAGCTTAATAAAAAAAGTAAGAATAAGTAATTTTCTATAGTAATTTCTCTTCTAAGAAACATTTTCTAAGTAATTTATAGTTCAAAGCCAAGAGCAGGTCAACCCAAACAATAACAGCAATATTCAGTGATAAAAATAAAGCAGATTTTTTTCAATCCATAAAAATTAGTTAAGAACAATGCACCACTAATATAGATTTTTAAAACAATTTTTACCTCACATTGCTAGTTTAGCACAAGAGTTTTTCTTTCTTTCTTTTCTTTCTTTCTTTTCCTTCCTTCCTTCCTTCCTTCCTTCCTTCCTTCCGAAAAACCCCAACTGGCACTACAATATCATTTACTTTGTATGAAATGTCCCCCAAGTCTGCAATTTTGTAGCTGAATCTTCTTCAAATACATATTTTTCAGAGACAGTTTGGCCCACTGGTTAAGGCACCAGACCAGAAAACAGGAGTTTATGAGTTCAAGTCCTGCCTTAGCCATGAAAGCCAGCTGGGTGGCTTTGGGCCAGTCACTCCCCCTCAACCCAACTCACCTCACGAGGATGAAAAATAGGAGGAGGAAGGTGTGCTGGATATGTTCGCCACCTTGAGATATTTGTAAAAATAATAAAAGCAGGATATAAATAAATAAACAAATAAAACCACCTTTGTTTGAATTTGTAAACAGTGGCATTGACCTGGATGGGGAGAATTTCGCCATGGTCTTCAAAACTGTTCATGTGATGTCACACTTAACAAATGTGGATGATTCACTTAATGACCACAGTGGAGCTGACATCATAAGCCTGGCACAGCCAGTAGTTGTTTCACTTGACTGAGGTGTTTAGCAATAAATAGCATTGTCAGTCCAATTGCAGTCATTAAGTAGGATTTCCTGTAAATCACTTATACACTGTCATTGGAAAACTTATTTATAGAATTCTTTTTCTGGTTATTCCTCATATTTCCTCTTTTCATCGATTAGGATCTTATTTTACTACCGAATCCACTGGAGATTTTTTCAGAGCTGACACCTGGCAACCACCTGGAAAAATTCCTGAAGTTTTCTTGGCAAAGTCTTTTGGAAGTGGTTTGCAATTTCCTCTTTCTTAGGGCTGAGAGAGGGACTGGCTGGCTTCGTACCTAAGGCAGGACCACAATTCAGAGATTCCCAATTTCTAGCCTGATGCCTTAATCACCGCATCAAAATGAACTCCTGGGAATCCACTAGCAATCTAATTAAAGAAGAGAAGATCCAGACGGCACTAAAGCTTTTGCAAGGGTCACTTTGCAAAATGCATTGAAGCAATCGAGTCCTTCAGAAGAAACAGAATAACAGAGCTGGAAGGGACCTTAGAGGTCTTCAAGTCCAACCCCTGGTCAAGCAGGAAACTCTATATAATTCCCTTCTTAAAAAAACTCCGGTGTTGGAGCACCCACAACTTCTGGAGGCAAGTTGTTTTACTGCTTTATTGTACTCACCGTCAGGAAATCTCTCCTTAGTTCCAGATTGCTTCTCTCCTTGATTAACTTCCATTCTTCTTGTCCTGCCTTCAACTTATTTGGAGAATAAGTTGACCCCTTCTTCTTTGTGGCAGGCCCTTAGATATTGGAACACTGCTATCATGAAACCTCCAGTCTTTCCCCGCCCACCATTAAACTAGACATACCCAATTATTCCTGTTGTCTGTATGCAACCTAGTTAGATCTGTTGGAGAACGTAGCTTCTTTACCACCCAGAGGGGTCTTCTGTTTGCTTTAACCGAATAACATCACTGCAGACAGTGAATAGTCAGATGTGAAAAAGAAAGATAACCCAACGCAAACAGAATTGTATTTTTAAAAAACAAAAACAAAAACAAAACCCTGGCATTGAGTCTTAAAAAGAAGGCAAGATTTTCCTGCATAAAACATTTGTGGCTGCGAGAAATTTTGCAGTATTTCTGGGGACGTTAATGCTCCAGTCCAATCATTATACAGCAAACCATCCTCACAATCTGTGGACTTGCCCTTCACAAGCAGAGCTTTGAAAGTAAGGTGCAAGGGGAAAGAATATTGAAGGAAAATATAAAGGCTTTTCCATCAATGAGAAGAAAACGCAGTATGCCTCCCAAAATTTCTGGTAGGGTTGAACTGCAGATTCACCCATCTAAACTATGGTCACGCTAAATCTCCATGTAATTAATGGCCGCTGACAATTCCCACTGGCTGCCCTTTTGTAAAACAGAACCCTTTTCTTTACTTCTTTTCCTGATAGAAGATGAAACAATAATGTTTCTCACTACTTGTAGCAGTGTTCGCAGTAAAGGCAAAACAATGTCTCGTTTTTTATTATCTTGCATGTACATCCATACCCTCCACAACTGTCACAAAAGAGCTTAAAACAGGGAACGTATTCCTCCCTTCAAAAGATTTAGGAATAATCTTCCAGTGACTGTGGATACTGCCATCAAGAGGAAACATCCTACTTTAGGAAGAGTTAATGTTTTTGTGACTGACTGTAGTTTTAACCATAAAGCCATTGTCAAAGTAAAATTGAAAAACAACACTCTTCCAGCAGAATGTACCAAAAATAACATCCCAATCTGATTTGCATAAATAAGCAGATTATCCAGTATATGGAAAAGGCTTTTTATTCCTTTTTTTAACCCTTTTGGAAAGCTCACTTCACTAGTTTTGATAATTCATTGTGTTGATCCTCTCACCTCCTCAGACCTAGGATTTCAATGTACAGATATCGATGTTACTGCAAAGAAGGAAATATCAGCAAGATGAGAGACAGACAGACAGACAGACAGACAGACAGACAGACAGACAGACAGACAATGGAAGGTAGACAAATAGACAATATATGATAGACAGATAGATGATTGATGAGATAGAGAGGTAAATAGAAGACACAGATGATAGATGACAGATGATAGATATACAGACAAATAGTGATAGATAAATATTAGTCACATATGCATGGTTCTATTTTATTATGAGATCAAGTAGATGAACCTACAGCGAATTTGACCTAAGAAAAGGAATATCTTTGATGCAAATTTTTTTAACCTACATATGTATATTTCTTGTTCCATATTATCAGCTTTGTTCTGTTTTTTTTTCCAAATGTTTATTTACTTAATAATTGACAACATTTATGTTCTGCATCTATTCTGGCTGTAAGACATTGCACTCAAATAATAGGTTTCTATATGCAAATAGTCTGTGAGTATCTTTCAATCAATTGACCAGCTCACTAGATTTTTATTAAAATCCTACAGTTGTGTCCACATGATTATCTCAGATTTACCATTTTGCTTTTATTCTACCCAACAGGACTCAATATACTATAAAAATGGATAGAATCTGATTGGATTTTGCTGCCTTTTTAGGTCTCACTATCTAGCAAAATAAATTATGATTTATAAACCAGTATTACACTGTCTATCTGGGAACTCTAATAAGAGAGAAACACAGCTCCAGATTTGAAAGTTTACCAGGCAAAATTATACTTCCATAGACCTCTTTGTCTCTCAGTGGTTCATTCCAGTTTAAGGGGTGATAGCAAGTCTAGTGGTTTCAACAGTGATATGCCAGGTTTTCAGAAATGACTGTGACTAGACCTAGTTAGTCAATGCTCAAATTCTGACTGAAATAGTGAAGTTAGAATCAAGTCCGTGCATATGGGTTGGCTTGACTGGGAATTTTGAGAGCTGTAATCTTCAGGTTCCATAAATCTAATGGTATAAAAAATAAATAAAAGACAGTTCATTCGAGACGGCAATGAATCTGCATATAGATGGGAAGTTGAACAACTGGCCCTGTGGTGCGGCCTGAACAATCCTGAACTGAACACACTCAAAACTGTAGAATGCTAGTAGATTTTAGGAGAAGCTCTCCTATTCTACCACCTCTTGCAATACTAGACAACACAGTATCAACAGGGGAGATCTTCAAGTTTCTAAGCTCTATAATATCTTGGAACTTAAAATGGACACCTAGCATCAGAGACATCATCAAAAAAGCACAACAAAGAATGTTCTTCCTGCGCCAACTCAGGAAGCTCAGACTGCTGCTGATACAGTTCTATAAAGGAATTATTGAGTCTGTCATTTGCACCTCTATAATTGTCTGGTTTGGCACAGCAACCAAACAAGGCAGACACAGACTTCAATAGATAGTTAGGACTGCAGAAAAAATTACTATAACTAGCCTGCCTTCCATTGAGGACCTGTATACTGCATAAGCCAGAAAGAGGGCTGAGAAAATATCTACAGACCCCTCACATCCTGGACATAAACTGTTTCTACTTCTTCCCTCAAGATGATGCTACAGGGCATTGCACATTAAAACAACTAGACACAAGGACAGTTTTTTCCCCATATGCCATCACTCTGCTAAACCACGAATTCCCATAACACTGTCAAACTACCTAGTAGGGCTATATTACTATTATCCTTCTCATCTTTCCTTAGCTTCTTAGGACTATAACTTCATTGTTTACATCTTATGATTTATGTTGATTGCTTGTTTAGAATCTTATGACTATTATGGAGTGTAGGATGATTATATTTTATGATTATGGTCATGATTTATAACTTTTTGCTTATATGTATACTGAGAGCTTATGCACCAGAGACAAATTCCTTATTGTCCAATCGCACTTGGCCAATAAAAAATTCTATTCTATTCTATTCCGTTCCGTTCCGTTCTGTTCTCTATTCTATTCTGTTCTGTTCTATTTTATTCTATTCCTATAAAATCAGTTAGAAGGAGACATTTCTGTCATTGAATCTGACTGCCAGTTAACTGCAGGAATCCAGACATCTGTGATACTTGTAACAAATAATAGTCCAGGTTCTGATTTAAATAATTGAAATACTGCCTGCAACTTTCTGAGTAATATCATCTGTCTGCATAAGACCAAACACTGTATCCAGTTTATAATATTTGGTCTTCTTCCAAGACCAAATATTCATAATTCCATCAATCACCATGGGATTTCATTTTGGTCCCAGATTATCTTCATCGCCCATCTTTTAAAATGGCAGAGATTGTTTGAATCATTTCAAAAATGTGTTCCCAGAACTGCACTCAGAGCCTATATAGAATGTCTAGGAGCTTCCGGTTAACAAACATCCTCTAGAAGTTAAAAAGTATCAGGATTTGGCCACTGTCCAGCCAACATTTGACCTCTTGAAATTCATCATATATTAGTTATTACTTGGTACACAGTAGCACATTCATGTGGCCCTGAAGTCTATCATCAGAATTCTAAATATGGTACCTAAAATCTAGTCATAATGTTATCAACCATATGTAATCATGAGTCATGCTCCAATCTTTGAAATTTACAAGTTGCCTCCCTCCCTCCTTCCCTTCCTTCCTTCCTTTTATTCCTTTCTTCCTCATTTCCTCCTTCTCATCCTTTCTTCTTTCCTGATCTTCTTTCATTCCTTCTTGTCCTTCCTTTTTTCTTCCTGCCGCTTTTTCCCTTCCTTCCTTCCTTCCTTTTCCCTCATTCCTCCTTCCCTTCCCTCCTTCCTTCCTTCCTCCTTCCCTCCCCAAATTAGCCTGACTTTTATGGAGATTCCTCAGTAGCAGGAATTTGGATCCTTAGGCACCCACATTTTCCCTGCCAGTTCTAAAACCTTTTACAATTTTCTGATTCTATTTCAACCGAAAAGAAGACTTTTAACAAGGTGTTTTGTTGAGGTGGATAGGTTTGAAGTATCTGCTACTGGCTGTTGTGTTCTTAACCAGCTGTTCAGTCTTTTTTTCAACTGACCGGTATCTAGTAAATAATATGTTAAAAAAAAAAACATAGGAAAGCACAGAAAGCTAAAGGTGACTAAGTTGAACACAGATGCATGCCCTTAATGGACGAGCATCTCCAAAGGGCAACTAATCTTTTAGAGTAGTAATGAATACAGAGTTTTGTCTTGCACGCTGCATGAGACGGGAGCTTTTCATGCTTTCTCCCATAGAACTGCTAGGAAAATTGGACCCTAGGCAAGGGCTGTGAGTCACAGATGAATAAAGCTTCATGGCTTCACACTGGGTGCTGCTGCGAGATCGGTAAAACACATTATAAGAACACAGAAGTAGGACAAGAATTGAAGGCAGATTATACCAGTTCGAATGTTGTTAACTCAAAGCCGAAATGCATTTGTACAGAGTGGGTTCTTAAATAAAAACCAAAGCAAAAGATCCCGGTTCATTTTTTTTCTTTTTTGGATAAGCCAACATCACGACAAGGTCACCCATGGACTGGATTGCTTTTGCTATCAAGTTCCAGGCTTACGTCTAAAACTATAGTTCAAATCATTGCTTGCATTCTTATCTCTGATGACAACAGGATGAGCAAGGGTTATTCCATCGCCTGAATAGATTTCCCGCTAGAAATGTAGATGGTTGCAAACATAAAGCTAAACCAAATTAGTTGTTTTCATACATGGAGGGGTTTTTTTCCTCCACTTCCCCAAAACTAAAATAAATTTTCACCAACAAATTTGGCGAGTTGAAATTTATTTTATTGAATGGCGAACTGCTTCTGGTTCTCTTTTTCAGCTGGAAATTGAGAGATTGTTCTTAAAAAGGGAAAGCAGCTTGCCAAAATCAATATATTTATATTACTTCTTCTTCTTAATTGTCAAGTTATAATTCCATATCGCATACAGCCTCTGTCCTACAACTATTTTACACCTATTTGTTTTATGTATTAATTGTGTTCTTTCCTGGATTGAGAGGTCCTTCTCACAGACAAACACACACACACACCGCCAAATTTGGACTACTGATATAGAATAGAATAGAATAGAATAGAATAGAATAGAATAGAACAGAACAAAACAGAACAGAACAGATGTATTTTAATAAAATCACAGAGTTGGAAGAAACCTTGGAGAATTAGAATCCTAGGGCTAGAGAAAGAAGAGAAGAGGAGTAAGAATGAATTAGGACAGGATAGGATAGGACACAATAGGATATAATAGAATCAGAGTTGGAAGGGACCCTGGAGGTCTTCTAGTCCAACCCCCTGCTTAGGCAGGAAACCCTACACCACTTCAGACAAATGGTGATCCAATCTCTTCTTAAAAACTTCCAGTGTTGGAGCATTCACAACTTCCGGAGGCAAGTCGTTCCACTGATTAATTGTTCTGTCAGAAAATTTCTCCTTAGTTAAATTTCTCCTCAGTTCTCCTCCAACTGGTCCCGAATGGAGCTCAGCATGAATTTATGGATGTACCTCATTTTGCCCATGTAAAATTCCTGCTCTACAATTAGTGCTGATTACTGGTCAGCTTCAAGGTACAATTCAAAGTGCTGGTTGCCACCCATAAACCAAGCACTAATGAAGTACATGTTTTGTAGGCCAATTGCCCCTGGTTCAGGTTCGACCTAGAAATGGTTTTCTCTGAAAACCCCACTTCAGTTGGCATAGGCAGCAACACTATCAACCAATCAATCAATCAGAATAGAGCTGAAAGGGACCTTGGAGGTCTTCTAGTCTGACCCCCTGCTCAAACAGGAGACCCTATACCATTTCAGACAAGTGGCTGTCCAGTCTTCTCTTAAAAGCCTTCAGTGATGAAGCATCCACAACTTCTGAAGGCAACTTCTGCTCCACTAGTTGATTGTCCTCACTGTTAGGAAGTTTCTCCTCAGTTCCAGGTTGCCTCTCTCCTTGATTAGTTTCCATCCATTGTTGCTTCCATCCACGTCTTGCCTGCTGGTGCTTTGGAAAATACGTCGACCCCTTCCTCTTTGTGGCAGCCCCTCAAATCCTGGAACACTGCTATCATGTTCACCCCTAGCCTTTTTTTTTTAATTACATTTATATGCCGCCCTTCTCCAGAGACTCAGGGCGGCTTGCAATTTTTGGGATACAACCCAGCGTGCTCAGCAATAGCCTTCATTCCATTGTATATGCCTGCTTATTACCAAGCGGCATTTTTACAAAGTCAGCTTATTGCCCCCAACAATCTTGGGTCCTCAATTTACCTACCCCGAGAGGATGGAAGGCTGAGTCAACCTTGAGCCTGGTGGGATTCGAGCCTGCAGCAGTTGTAGGCAGCTGGAACTTAAGTGCAGGCAATTAACAGCCTGAGCCACCAAGGCCCTTCTTTTCTCTAGACTAGACATATCCAATTCCTGCAACCATTCTTCATATGTTTTTGTCTCCAGGATTTCTTTGCACTTTTTTCAAAGTCTCAACATTTTTTTTGTAAATGTGATGACCAAAACTGGATGCCGTATTCCAGGTGTGATCTTATTAAGGATTTAGAAAGCGGCACTAATGATTCATGTTATTTTGATTCTCTGTCTCTGTTTAGAGAATCAAAATACTAAACAGAGTTGTCCAGTAGACTAGTGTTTTATAAAAACAAATTCTTCCTGTTTAAATACGTTCTGAACTCCACCAGTTCATAACCTCAAACACCTTATGGAGCTATTATCAGAGCTATTACAGGCAAATTATTTAACTGACTCTTAAAAGCGGTACAATTACAAAGCAATTGCTTATATTTTCTCTTGCTCTCAGTGATGTTTGCTTTCCAATCAGCTACCTTAAAATATTCTCTATAATCTTCCTCCATGTTTTTAAGATAGTGTTTCATTCCATTCATGTGTTCTGATAGTTTAAACTGCTTCCTTGTTCTTACATTCTGTTGCATGCTGAACAAATATCTGTGACTATTTACATTTGTATTGTTTTTGGTAAGATTGTTTCCCCCCCCCCTAAAATATTTTGGAAAAAAGAAATAAAACAATAACTCTGAGAAATCTGCAGTGTTGGAAAAATACATATTAAGGACATTTAGTTGATGTGAGGGATTAAAAAAAAGAGTTGTTACAATTTCCCTGTTTAGCCAGAACCATCTTCTCTTCTACAGTACGGCTTCTTGTTTGTTCTCATTCACCAATAGTTGTTTCCTTTCTTTTTGATGTTGTTGAATTTCAGCTGTCAACACAGTTTTCCATTTCATCTTTAACAAAAGTCTCAATGTTTCTCGCCATTATTACTTTCTGAACTATTTATTATCTTAATAGCTTTTCTCAGAATGCTTTCCAACTTAACTTGCTGGTTGAAGTAGGCTGTTTAAAACACAATGCTCCAATGAAATATCACGACTGTACTGTAAAATGTAGACCACATTGTATCTCCTTTCCATTTCTTAGAAATAAGGTTTTCCTATAGTCAAAAATAAAAAAATAAAAAAAACCAGGCCCTAAAAGATTTGTTCAGCAATAAAAGTTAGAGAGGTATTGCTGTATCTATACAATGGTATTCTGAGTTTTCAAGTATGTTTACAAGCTGATGCCTCTGTTAAATATGAATTTTGATTCTATAGCAGCTTGCTTCAATGACAAAACTCAAGATCACAGTACTTCAATGTCTGCACAAATATATCAATAATCCTCTAGAGTAATTAGTTCTCAACATTGTGTGAAATTCAACATTCTTTGGATCATAATCTTAAGGCTGTAGTGATAGCAGAAAATCGGGGATGTGAAACTTTAAAAAAAATTCAAGGATTATTGACTCTTGACTATGAAAAGTCGAACAATATTTTAACTATCAATTGTATGTACTTGCTAGTATAATAGGTTCTAAACTGTATTGGAAATGTGATCAAGAATTTAAAAATATCTTATTGACTAGGCAAGTGCTAGTTTTTAACCATCTCTTGAAGCTGACATTTTGAGTTAGGAAACAGATGAAAGCTGCAATAGAAACAAACGCTTAGATAAGATGGTGAAAAACAGCAAAACTCTACAATTTTAAAAACTTCTTCTCATATGATGGGATCCCAGTCACTCTACAGCTCTCAACCTCCCAAAAGCTTTCTTCCTCCTGGCATTCATTGGATGCGTTTAAGAGTTCAGGTCCCAAATGTTTAGCCAACACTCCTGATTTGAGAGGCTGAAGTCCAGTATATCTGCTCTGTCCTTTATAGTGATATCTGTATTGGGACACTAATTCAACATGGCTCATAGTACCACTGTGCAAAAAATATTTTTTGTTTTCATATTTATACCACTAGCCCATTTGAATGTTATGTTTTTCATATCATATCACTCAGTGTGAAAGAACTGGAATTAAAAATATACAGACATGCAGCACCATCTACTGGAATAATGGCATTTTATATTAAGTGAACATTAACATTCCCAGGAATATTAGTTCTTCACATGCCAAGGTGGAACGTGTGACCAACTATCTCAACCTCCATCTTTCATACAGGTCACTCACATTGGTATGCAGTCTATGTTCCTTCCTCACCTAAAAATAGCCCATGACTTACAACAATTCATTTAGTAATCGTTTGAAGTTACAATGGCACTGAAAAATGTAACTTATGATCGTTTTTTTGTACTTATAACCATTGTGGCATCCTTTCGGTCTTGTGATGCTTGGCAACTGATTTCATATTTATGACAGTTGCAGTGTCCCAGGGTCATGTGATCACTTTTTTGCGCTCTTCTGACAAGAAAAGTTGGTGCTTACCTACAAAGCTTTCCATGGCTCGGGGCTGGGGTACTTACGGGAACGTCTGCTGCCAGCATCGAATACAATCGCCCAGTGCACGCCCACAGACAGGGCCTCCTTGGGGTGCTGTCGGCTAGACAATGTCAGCTGGCGGTCCCTAGGGGAGGGCCTTCTGTGGGGCGCACTTTGTGCAACCAGCTTCCCTTGGAGCTACGACTGGCCTTCGCTCCTTTCATCGCGGCCTAAAGACCTGGTTATTCGAACAGGCTGGTCTGGACTAAGGGGGGATGTTTTAATATTTTTTAATATTTTTAAATGGGTTTTAACAATTATTTGGTTGAATTTGATTTAATTCTATTTTAACTTTTGTATTTGTATTGTTGTTTTTATGTGAGCCGCCTGAGTCCTTCGGAGAGAGGCGCATATAAGACCAAATAATAATAATAATAATAATAATAATAATAATAATAATAATAATAAGTGAATGGGGAAGCCAGATTCACTTAACAAGTGTGTTACTAATTTAACAACTGCAGTGGCAGGAAGAGTCATAAAATGGGGCAAAACTCACTCTACATTTGTCTCACTTAGCAATAAAATTTTTTGGCCTTAATTGTGGTTGTAAGTCAAGGACTACCTATATTTGTTCTTGACATATCTGTTCTTGTTTTACCACACATGTTTCTTAACCATGCAATTCCCATTGCATTCAACTTATTTTATGTTTCTCCTGATATACCCAGCTCTCCCTAAATTGTAACACAGTGAGCAGAAGTACATTCTTATATATAGTGCCATTTCCTCTTCTTTTATGCAACAGCCATTTCCTGCAATAGAGTGAAGGCTGATTACTTTTCTACCAGCATTTGTTTTAAAACAACATCACAACAAACCCATATATTTTTTCTGCCTTTCATTTGTTAATTTCTGCTCTTTACCACTTAGTTTGCATTCTCCATATGCCATACTTATCACCCAATGAAGCAGTTTGGTCTAGTAGTTAAGGCACCATACCAGAAACTCTAGAAAAAGTGCAGAAAAGAGCAGCAAAGATGCTTAGGGGACTGGTAGCTAAAACTTATGAAGAATGGTTGGAGGAATTTTTCTAATCTAGTGAAAAACAGGACTACAAGACATATGACAGCAGTGTTCCTATATTTGAGGGGCTCCTACAAAGATGGGCCGTGTCAACTTATTCTCCAAAGCACCTGAGGAAACAAGAACAGGAACCAATGGATGGAAACTAATAAAGGAGAGAAGCAACCTAGAATTAATGAGAAATGTCCTGACAGAACAATTAACCAGTGGAACAACAGATCTGGTAACATTCAAGACAGGATATTTTGAACAAAGACAGAATTAGGTAGAATGGTACGATCAGCCCTCGCTCAAAATCCAAACCAGGAAAGCCATTAGGGCACAATAGGAATTGCCCAACACCCTTTCAGGACACAAGCCTCCTCATTACATCATCTCAGAGAGCCCAGGCTTCAACCAAACTTAACTCAAACAATTTACAAAGTTAGCTATGACCCCTATAATAGCCAATAGAATTGCATAGGAACAGGAAGCTCAAGTTCAAAACCCACAAGAGGGTATTAAAAATCCTCACTCTCAGACCCACGTGGTCAGCTGCTCAGGACTTCAAACCCATGTGAACCACTTTTCCAATCAGCCTCCATTTTTCCAGTGTCTTTCTCCCAGCTTGGGACTGAACCAGATGGATATTTCTTCCAACAGGTGTAATATAAATAAATAAACCAGGCAACAAGCAGGAAGCGTTCCTTTCATGTACTGAATTTCTGCATGTCATGCAGCTGCTAAACATTTACAAGCCCAACCTGGAAATAAAGTAAAATCTGATCATAACAATCTAATATAAAATACCATGAAGTACCAAAGACATAGTATCTGCCAAGATGATCTCACAGAGTGGGTACACTCCATATCCCATCGATGAAATAGTGTTATTCATCTATTGGTAGCCATGAATTATGCCTTTACTGTATTGGTACCTGTTTCTGGAATGAGGAGCCATCTGAGATCCAAATGGATCCAACCTAATGGCATTCTGGAAGGCCCTGAAAACCTGGCTAGTGGGGGAAATCAAAATTGAGAGAGGATGGAGGGAGGAGGAGGAGGAGTATACAGTGACCTCCAGATTTCTTGGACTACAATTCCCACTATCCCAGCCAGAATAGCTTTTAATGTCTGTATTTCCTTTTTTTCTCTTCCTTCTATCCTTTTCAAATTATTATTTAGATGTGAACCTGTGGTGGAGGGTTGTTTTTTTCCTCGCATTCTGGGAGATTTTTCATCACAACATCAACATAAAGTAAAAATGCTTTAAGGTATGATGGTGCTCTTGATTAGTTTTTGGGTTGTTTTTTTTTGCAACCATAGATTAACCCAGCTTTTCTTCTGCATTTTGAGGAAGGCGTTTTATGTTTGCATACTGGTTTGTTCTGTTATTTTCTTACTGACTTGCAATCTTACCTAATTTTATTTAAAAAGAGGAAAGGAAAACTTAGTTAAAACATAAATTGTTGAAAAAGAATGCATGTCATTGTATGATTTACTGGAAAGGTCTTTTCTCAAAAATATTAACTGATAAATCTCTTTGGAAAAGTTTTTGTAAAATCTGAATTCATGTCGCAGCAACGCTGAGTGGCTGGCTTGCGAAGATCTAAGATTCAGACTGGTTGTTTGCAAAATCCAGTGCCACCTTGTTCAGATATTAAAAGCAACAAGATTCTTTCCAAATTACTTCTGAAGCCCCACAGAACTGGTTGCTTATTGTCTTCTTTTGGATTTTTGTTTGTTTGCTTGTTTGTAATTCCCTGGCATTTCCTGGTGGTCTCGTATCTTGGATTCGCTCTGTCGTCCCCAGCTCAGTCAAAACCGACCAGGGGCTGCCACCTGTTGAGCCCGAGCACTACAATTCCCATCAACCTCGACAACCCCAGCGGTGAGTGACAGCGGCTGCAACCAGCGAAGAGGCTGGGAAGGGAGGAGGAAGGAAAGCGCGCGAGCCAGCCCGGGTGCGGTGTGGTGGGGGAAACGGACAGACGGAACTCGAAGCTCCGCGCGCGGCGGTTACCGAGGCAACGCATTCTGGCTGTTGCTAAGGCAACCAACGGCGGCCCGACAGCCGCGACGGCCAAATTGAGACGGGGGCGCCATGAGCAATGAAGGTCGCGGAGACGATGGCGGGAGCGGCAGCGGCAGCGGCAGCGGCAGCGGCGTTCCCGTCATCGGTTCTGCCGCTTTGGTGCTGGCCGAACTCGACTGGGACGATGGGTTCGCCATTCCCGTGGCTAACGAAGAAAACAAGTCGCTGGAGGAAGAGGCAAGGGGCGGGCGGGGGCGGTGGCACTCAAGGCACGCTTTACTTCGTTGCAGGGTCGGGCAATGGAGGGCTGCAGACCAAGGAAGAGCAACAACAACAATCTGGCTCTTCTCAAGATGACTAAGGCGATGAGGCAGAGTCCGCCTTCTTCATTTATATTTCTGCCCGAGAACGAGGGTATTATCTGTTCCTTGTGTATCTCCAGGGAAGTTGTGTGGCTGTTAATTTGCCCAAACAAATTTGCCTGAGCTAAACTACTGTAGCAACATTTCTTCCTTGTAACTCGGGATATCCATTGAGAGAAGAAAAACACGCTCCTTATTGCTCCTGCTTTGCTTTCCCCTTCTTATTATCTGGGGTGCTCTCCTTCCAACCAGCTCAACATTATTATATAATCAATAATCATCATTATGGGGCAGAAGAAGCACTGTTGCGTGGTGCATGCATTTGTAATAAATGGTAATAATCTGCACATTGAGAAAAATTCCAGCTGTGAATTACAAAAGGCAACGCTGCTGTTCGGATGTGCACATGTACTACCCAGGTACATGATGATATGCTAGGTTCTTGGGGAAGAACTTCATGCACAGGAAGGCTAAGATCAGCTTATAGAGCAGCTAGCTATATAATAATAATTATTATATAGCCAACAATGTGTAATCACAGCTTACACATTGTTGGCTATATACTTAATAATAATAGTAATAACAACAACAACAATGTGCTGCCCCATTTTGATAGGACTCGTGGTAGAAGGCTCCCTCACTTTCTAGTTTACTAATCCAGACTCAGGTGGCAAACCTGACTTTCCCCTGGTTTGACATAAAAACAACTGGGGCTCAGTGTATTGATTCAAAACATGGTCCATTTTGTTTAATTCTATGCATATATGTGTCTATGTCCACATGTATACCTGTCTAGGTGCATTTTTATTTATTAAAAATATATGGCATCTACAGATGTTATAGAATCACTGATATACAAATTTGGTTTAAAAAATATGTATATATGTATGTATATATAGGTCTTGGTGTATTCGGGTCTTGTCCCGTGTATGATTGAGAATACCTTGGCAACGTTTCGACGAAATCTCATCCGTCATCATCAGGCTGGTGTCTTCAGCTTCGTTCTCCTGGGAGAAGTGTGTGATCGTGGCTGTTTTTCCCTTTTAAACTCTAGAGTTGGCTGTGTTGTTACTTCTTGATTGGTAGATGGAGTTGATGTATGCAGATTGGATGGCTTTTTCCTGAGACCCTGTGTGGCTGAGGTGCTGGCTGTGTGTCTCTCAGCCTTTTGTGTTGTCATGACCTGGGTAATGGGCTGTGTGATGACCTTCTAAGTTCTATTGTTGTGATGTCCTGGGTGTGGTGCTGTAATCTCCTGGGTCGTTGTCTGTGTTGCAACCTCCTGATGAACTCAGAAGGTCATCACACAGCCCATTACCCAGGTCGTTACAAGACAAAAGGCTGAGAGACACACAGCCAGCACCTCAGCCACACAGGGTCTCAGGAAAAAGCCATCCAATCTGCATACATCAACTCCATCAACCAATCAAGAAGTAACAACACAGCCAACTCTGGAGTTTAAAAGGGAGAAACAGCCACTATCACACACTTCTCCCAGAAGAACGAAGCTGAAGACACCAGCCTGAAGATGACGGATGAGATTTCGTCGAAACGTTGCCAAGGTATTCTCAATCTTACACGGACAAGACCAATACACCAAGACCTACATACCTTTACCCGTGAAAATCTACGAATATATATATATATATATATATATATGTATATATATATATATATATATATATATATATATGATATATATCATCATACCATATATCATATGACAATACAGTACAAGAGATAATATTTTAAATAAAGATAAACCCATAATAAAATCACCATAATATGGAGCCATAGAATTGCAATGGGATAAATGTTATTACAGATTACCAGAGTTGGAAGGGACCTTGTAGTTCTTCTAGTCCAACCCCCTGCCCAAGCAGGAGACCCTACACCATTTCTGACAAATGGCACTCCAATCTCTTGAATTATAATTCGATATCTAAGGAAGCTAACAATCTAACTTCTTCTGGTGTGATTGCGGTAAGATCATCCCAGGTGCCTTTCCTGAGGGCACATTCTTGAACTATCTGGGTGTATATCTACAGGTTGTATATAGCCCAGTAAAATGGCATGGTTAATACCATGGGGAGTGTGTCTAAATAAAATGACTGCTTAGGGTTCAGATTTAGATTTCCCAGGAATAATAAGCTTTTTCAGTGGCAGCCCTTTGACGTAGAAATTTCATTCTAATGGAGATACCCTTGATGCTGTCTTTATTGTCCTACTTATAGGCACTTTATAGACATTTTCCTCCGACCTTTTAATGATCTGTTAATTCTGTTGTGATATTTGTAAAATTTTACTACTAATTTCACTATACATTTTAACATTTTATCTTACATTGTTACACAATGTAGGCATATATGTTTTTATTAATGTTAAATCTCCCATTTGAACTGTTTGAATTTGGTTGAGAATTTTTTTTTAAAAAAAGCACAAAGTGTGGGAAAATATTAATTTTCTTCCAAATAATCCCTGCAGAGGTTTATCTTTGCAAAACAAGCATATTTCCACTCCACCAGTCCTGTTGTTTGTGTGTTTCCATTTTCTGATATTTTGTAACAAGAAATATATTGATCTTTGTTTTACAGTTGCAAAGGTTACAAAAAGAAAAGGCAAATTTGCAAAATCAGTTGTCTGACTATGAAGACCGTATTACAGCAATGTCCTCACACTTGAAAAATGTCAAACAGGAGTTTGATTTGACACAAGTAAGTGGTTATAGATTTTGATCACCTGCACTATAAAACATAATTTTATATGCATTTATTCTATTGTTAATCTAAGATTTTTGCCATAAGTATTCATTGATCCAACTTTCTGTCATGGGATTTGGCAACATATATAAAGATCTGAAGCAATTTCTAATCCAAGTAATGAGACTAGATATAGATCTGTTTAATTTCAGTAGGTTATTGCATTGCCCAACTTAATGAGCAGTTATAAGCAGAGTTACTACATATTTTTAGTACATGCAATATGATTCAAGGCAAATATGCTAAATTGGTGTATGAAGTTGTAATCTTATGCATAACTATTTGAAATCAGTCACATAGTGATAGTGACTTAACCCTTTTAAAATGGAGCTTTACTATCCCAAATCAATAGGAGTTATTTTCCCTCTTTATAAAAGAACTTGTTATGTCTTTATTTTTTATATTTATATAAATATATTTAAATACTGGAAACATTCCCTTATTTGTATTTATAAAATCTATAGATTCATTTCTGCTTCATATTATTTATCGGTAAAGTTTATGAACAGAGGCATAATAAAAGTATATATTTTGTATATGTATAACTAAATTTTAAATGTTTATAAGATGATAGCCCATAAAACAAAAAGGACCTTAGTTACTTATTGGATTTTTATGTTAGTTCTAGATAGATAACACCTGGGTGAATTTGTATGGGAAAGGAATGTGTTATTTGGCAATATGTTTATTAAATTTATATGCTGCCCAACTTCCCTATAAGGTGACTCTAGGCAGCTTACAGATTGTAAAAGATAAATACTAAAGCAATTAAAATATTAAAACTATCCAAATTAGAAAATTTTATTTCTATATGCAGATGAAAAAACACATAAATACCTGCTAATTCATAAATCCATTAAAATCATTAAAATGTCAGTGGAGTCTTGCTTCTTAGCTGTAAACTTATATGAATATAATTAATCCTATTTTTCTTCCGTTCTGGGCTACAGAATGCTACAACAATGGATTGAAAATTGCATCTCAATTTTTTGTGTTTCAAGAATTGAAAGTGTTCTCAGAGAGTCAGTGTTCATCTCTTCTTATAGAAGATGCATATGTTTATATAAATACCAATTAAAGGGATTATTACAATTATACAACAACATGCCTTGGGTATTTTGTTTTAAATTTTACATCCTTTTTAATTTCCAATACCTAAACCAGAGACTGAAACTTTAAAAGTGGTTTACAGATTATAATTGCTCACTAAACTGGCAAAGTAATGAATAACCTTGTTTTTTAAGTGTCTTTTCAGAGCCAGGCAGAATGAAATAGAAACTGAGCAACATTTTAAAGCTGTTGCAGAGAGAGAAGTGGGCCGCCTGAAGACTGAGATTCAAAAGCTGGAAAATGATTTGGTTTCACTAAGAGAGAAGAAAAATAGTCAGGAGGTACGTTTCAAATATTTCATGATGCATCTGAAAAATACCTTGTCAAAGACTATTTTTTTCAACTCTTATTCTTCACCTGCGTTGCTGCAAAGAAAACAATACAACAGTGCATTTATTAGTGTTTTTTGGAGCAGTCATTCCAGTGTGCACCTTTGGTTCAATAGAAGATAGAAAACTGACTCATAATTTTCTCTTGGTCTAGTAGTTGATTGGTCTTATTTTAATTGTCCATATGTTATCTGTTCTTTTTTAATTGGAGATGCCAGGAATTGAATTTGGAAGCTAGTGCAAAATATATTTTATATCACGGAGTTGTAGCTTATAGGAAAGAAAAATAATTGAATCAAAGAATCTTTAGGCAAAGACAGGATTCAAATTCTTACCCAACGGGATGCCTCTTGAGTGAACTACATATCCCCACCTAGTGTGGAGAATCATGGGGTTTGTAGTCTTAACATGTCTAGAAGGTTCCAGTCTGGGGAAGCTGGATTTAAGTATTTTTTCTTATTGCTTTCCAATTCTAAGTTTTTTCTCAGGAAAGTGACCTCAATTAAATCTGATTACCTTAATCCATATAAATCCTTCTTTGTAGCAGTATTTAATCCTTCATTTTAGAAGGATAAAATAAATTTGGGAGTTCTAGAAATTCTAGAAAACTTTGGAATATTCCAGATCGTGTCAATCTAAGCGTGTGATTTTGGAATAACTTCTGGATCACTACTGGAATGGCAAGTTCAGAGTACCCAGAAGAACAAAACATTCTGGAGTTCCACAGTGTTTCCAGATAGAATGTGTTGCATTTTAAGTACTTACGTTGTTATGCATGCCTTTCATTTTAACATCAGAGTTAAATGCTGAAAAATAAATTATTCACACACTGTACATTCATATTTAATAAACCAAAATTAATTATTTAGATGACATGTAAATGTGGCTGTGTTCAGACTAAGTTAACTAAGTTTTTGAATTATTTGGTGACCAACACAGAAATGTAAGATACATCTTTAATTATGCCATGCATAAGCTGAAGTTTTTTTTTAACCAGATACCATACATAAATTTGTAACAGTGTAATAATAACAGGTTTATTGATTTAATAACAATATGAATATTCCCTTTGCCTTATATATTTTTTCTTTTTACCAACAATATTAGAATAATGTTTTCAAGCTGAGTCAGAAACTGGAAGCCTTACGGTGTCAAATGAACTGGGACCAACAAGCTTTAGAGGCTTGGTTGGAAGAGTCTGCTCATAAAGATAATGATGCACTTACAATCCAGAAATATGCACAGCAAGATGATGGGAAATTAAGAGTACGTATGTTATATTGCACATAAAGTTACAAAATATGCCATTCTAATTTTATTTTGATGGAAAATCTCTAAATGCTCTACAGTAGCTTCAGGTTGGATAGGAAAGAGGCAGAGTTTCAAATTAGCTAGGGCACGGGAGATGTGTGGATATCAACAAACATGTTTTTTCATTTGTTTTACCATTAAACCATTTTGATAACCTGTTTTTTTTCTAACCAGGAAGAAAATAGCAGATTCTTTTTTCTTCTTTTTGTATTTCAAGAAAAATAATTGGAAGGATCGCTGGACTAGCCATTGTGATCTAACTGTTAAATTGCTGGTTGAAAAAGTGGGTAAACTCAGATCCTAATCTGAGTCTTTGGGTCACAGGGCTTTTGTTACAGGGAAATAAGCTCACCTAGGAATATAGTTTGTGTATCTTTTCCCCTATTGTGTTTAGGTCAAATTAAGATTGTCCATCACTATTTAGTTAAAGTAAAGGAAAAATATGTAATTGCCTAGCTAGACCCATAATATCCATCCTAAGATTCCTTACTTGTCATGAGCCAGCATGGAATGATTCATTTAAATGGACTTTCTTTGTGAATTAATAAAAGTCTTTCTTACATTTTACTTACATACATACATATATATAGATACAAATACATCACCATCCTGTCATACATTCCCCTTCTTCCCAGTGAATATCAAATGAATTGGGAGATAAAGGGAAGCTGTAAGGGTTCTCCCATGGTTATAGATTATTTTTGTTACGGGAACCAAAGAGCATAAGCAGAATTCCCCTCCCAGTATTAAGGTGGAAGAAGGCTACTGATTTAGTCAGGATCACTATTTTCAGCAGAAAACAATATCGAAGTAACAAGGATCTCCCACCCCACTACCAATAACCTATCCCCAGATCCATGGTTTCCTACTGCAGTTATCAGAAACAAGGAACAATTTAGGTTTTTCCTTCCAAATATTCAGCTGACTGTATGGGACTAGATCAGCAGGGAATTTGCAGTAGGTTTCTTAATTGTCATCTAGTTGGCAGATTGGTGGGAAATACAGGCTAATATATTGATAGCTTCAGAAGCCGTAGTTTTTTGCAGACATGATACATATAAATTAGAAATTGCTTACTCTTGCAACAGATAATCCAGACAATATGAAATGAAGCACAATAACTGTTGGAAATATTTTTACCATACATAATATAAAGCGCTGAGCTAGTATTAAGTATTGAGTAAATTGATTGGAATAGTTCATCTCCTCAGTAGCATTCTATTTAAAACAATATAGAATGAGGTTCAAATAAGGAACTAAAATAATCACCATGGCATAGGGCCTGATTACTTAAGGAACCACCTGTCTCCTATAGTATCAGCAGTCAGATTCAGTCTGGCATGATTGGCATGTTCCAGGTTCCTTCAATTAAACATTGCCATCTCTGCAGGACCACATAACTACCCCTTCTCTGTAGCAGTACCTCTCTCTAGAGCAGGGTGTCAAACTCCATTTCATTGAGGGCCACATCAAGGTTGTGTTTGACCTTGGGGAACCAGGGTGGGCATGGCCAGCTTGACGTCATCCATGTTGGGGGCACCTATGGTGGCCTGAGCATTCTGCCAATGAAAATGGGCTCCTGATCTCCGTTTTCGGCTGCAACAGCCTCCTGCAACCCTCTGCCAGCGAAAATGGAGCTTGGGAGGGCCGCTCAGGCCGGTCCACTGTTTCCAGGGCGGCCCCGTGGGCCAGATGTAAGAACCCGTGGGCCTTGAGTTTGACCCCCCTGCTCTAGAGGTTACCCCTGAGATTTGAACCACCCTCATCTTACTGGTGTTTGAAAGGGCCCTGAAGTTATTTTTTTGAAGCCTTCTTTTCCTTTGGTTCCCTGGGCTAGTTATTTGTGCCATTTTGTGATAGGTTTTTTTTTGGTTTGTTTTAAATGTCTTATTTACTACTTTGTAAACGGTCAGTATCACTTTCTTTGAGATTTCTTGAACCCATAGGATTCTGTAATGGTCTTTTGAACAATATAGCAGTTGGTAATGCTTAGCGGTTCCTAGCAGTATTTTATTTTTGGAGTTACTATTTAAAAGAATAAGCTTGATTATTCTTTATTTTCAGAAATTGAGTCTACAAATCGAGATACTGACAGTTAATTGTAATAATAAACGCAGGATTCTTGACAATGAACTTACAGAAACCTTAGCTGCACAGGTTTGTTTACAAACACATTTAGAAAATTAATGTTATTGTAACATTTTAAGATTTGCTTATAAGCAACATATTTTGCTAACTGATACCATTCTCTTTCAGATCGAATTGGACAAAACAGCCGATGACTTCCGCAGAGTTCACCAAGAAAGACAAGACCTTATCCGACAGTGGGAAAACACTATAGAACAAATGCAGAAACGGGATCAAGAAATAGATAGCTGTGCCTTAGTAATTTTTTTTCTTGGATTTTTCTTTCTGAATTATTGAATATCATCTGACCTAATGAGCCTTCCTATATGTATATGCATATGTGTATAATTTTTGATAACTGCTTTCTTTTGTGACATAATTTATTCTATAGTGCACATTTGGTGAGATCACCAGAAAACAAACTTTAGTTACAGTGTTTGAGGTTATTTGGTTTATTGCCAATTCGTTCATTCACATTCTGTTGATAGCTTTTAGCACAGGCAAGAAGGGCAATCCGTGTGAAGGAAAGTGTGCTTAAAGACAAAGTCCAATTTTTGGCGAATGAGAGCGGGAACAATATAGAGTTTGAGAAGAGAATTTCCATTGCTGATCGACAAGCTGCCAAACTGAGATTAGAATACCAGACAGAGGAAAATAATAGAGAGGCATTTCAAAATGAGGTAATTGAAACATAAATTGATATATATGAAAAATGGTCTTCATTATCTCTTAAGTCAGAGTCTATGTGTAAACATTTCATTAGTACTGATTCTGATTACAGTGTGAGAAATGGAATCTCTTTGAATTAGGAATAAGAATAGAATTTGAATAAAATTAATGTAAGGATTGTTTACTTATTTCACATTCACACAAAAGCTTTGGATGACAATGCTGCTAAAGGCATAGATGCATGGTAAAATTAAAGAAAATGTTTATGTTCCCAAAATATTATTTTTTTCCAGCATCAAATTTTTAAACTGCAAAATTGTTAAAATATAAAATATCTGTATTTTGCAAAAGGGCAAATAACATTGTTCTTTATGAACAACACAAATGTTCCTTATAACTTCACTTCTTTAATTGTTTAGTTGGATACACTAAAAGCTATTGTGGATGGGACAGCTTCTGAATTAGAATCAATGAGAACCCTTGTAGCCAACCTTAAGAAAGACATCCAGGACAAAACTTTAAGGTATGCATTAATTAAATACTTTTAAAAATCCTGAAATAGATCTTGAACAATGCTGCACTAGGAAGGCTGATTGCCCGCTACTAAATGAGCAATTTTTTTTGCTTCCTCGTTTATAAAGCTAACTATCTTGCTATGTGCTTTAAACTTCTTAAATTTATGAGGTAGCTTAACAGCTACAGTCACATAACACACTTAATTTGACTATTAAATTAGTCCATTTTGGCATTAACACAGAATATTTAACCATAAAATATATAACAAGCTGAATTTGCATAGCACAATAAGCTAAATCTGTCTAATTTAGCCTGCTGTATTATATTCATGCACCATTTCATTTTAACTGGCTTAGTTAAATGTTGGGCAGCACATAGCTCAGCGGTTAAGATGTCAGCTGGAAAGACTGCATACCACGTTTGAGTCCTGGGTGCCACACAATGAGGTGAGCTCCTGTCCTCGCCCCAGCTCCTGCCATCCTAATTCAAAAGTATGCAAATGTGAATAGATAAGTACCATTTCGGTGGGAAGATAATAGCACTCTGTGACTTCATGCCACAGAAATGTCTTTGGACATCGCTGGCTCAATAGCCTTGAAACAGAGATGAGCAACCCCCGCTCCCCCCTTATATTTGGCAATGATTAGCGGAATAAAAACTGCAAGGACTCCTTTTTTTTAGTAAAAGGTAGTGTACAAATCTAGCCAGTATTTGAACTAAGTGGAAATCTAAGAGATAGATACATAGCTAGTTAGGATGCCTTCAGATGAGTTTTGATTGGGCATTTACCTTATCTCATTCACAGAATTTTACTAGCATTAGACAACATCTTCTGACATAAATTTCTATGCATTCCTTCCATATTCCATCTCTTCTTTTTTTCCATTAAGGAGAGCTAGGTTTATTACATTTGTTAATAAAAATTATAATATTAGTAGCCCTTTTTGCAGGGCAAATGTCTGCTTCAAAATTCAGTGTAGTATGGATCAACCACATACAGGTGAAACTCAAAAAATTAGAATATTGTGCAAAAGTTCATTTATTTCAGTAATACAACTTAAAAGGTGAAACTAATATATGAGATAGACTCATTACATGCAAAGCAAGATAGTTCAAGACGTGATTTGCCATAATTGTGATGATTATGGCTTACAGCTCATGAAAACCCCAAATCCACAATCCCAGAAAATTAGAATATTGTGAAAAGGTGCAATATTCTAGGCTCAAAGTGTCCAACTCTAATCAGCTAATTAAGCTATAACACCTGCAAAGGATTCCTGAGCCTTTAAATGGTCTCTCAGTCTGGTTCAGTAGGAATCACAATCATGGGAAAGACTGCTGACCTGACAGTTGTGCAGAGAACCATCATTGACACCCTCCATAAGGAGGGAAAGCCTCAAAAGGTAATTGCAAAAGTTGGATGTTCCCAAAGTGCTGTATCAAAGCACATTAATAGAAAGTTATGTGGAAGGGAAAAGTGTGGAAGAAAAAGGTGCACAAGCAGCAGGGATGACCGCAGCCTGGAGAGGATTGTCAAGAAAAGGTCATTCAAAAGTGTTGGGGACTTCCACAAGGAGTGGACTGAGGCTGGAGTCAGTGCATCAAGAGCCACCACATACAGACGGATCCTGGACATGGGCTTCAAATGTCGTCAGAAGGGTCTTACCTGAGCTAAAGAAAAACAGACCTGGTCTGTTGCTCAGTGGTCCAAAGTCCTCTTTTCTGATGAGAGCAACTTTTGCATCTCATTTGGAAACCAAGGACCCAGAGTATGGAGGAAGAATGGAGAGGCACTCACTGCAAGATGCTTGAAGTCCAGTGTGAAGTTTCCACAGTCTGTGTTGATTTGGGGAGCCATGTCATTTGCTGGGGTTGGTCCACTGTGCTTCATTAAGTCCAGGGTCAACGGAGCCGTCTACCAGGAGATTTTGAAGCACTTCATGCTTCCTTCCACAGAGGAGCTTTATGGGGATGCTGATTTCATTTTCCAGCAGGACTTGGCAAGAGAAAGATGAGAGACATGAGACCGAACAATGCAGAAGAGCTGAAGGCCACTATTTAAGCATCCTGGTCTTCCATAACACCTCAGCAGTGCCACAGGCTGATAGCTTCCATGCCACGCCGCATTGAGGCAATAATTGCTGCAAAAGGGGCCCCAAACCAAGTACTGAGTACATATGCATGCTTATACTTTTCAGAGGTCTGATATTGTTCTATGTACAATCCTTGTTTTATTGATTGCATGTCATATTCTAATTTTCTGAGATTGTGGATTTGGGGTTTTCAGGAGCTGTAAGCCATAAGCATCACAATTATGGCAAATCATGGCTTGAACTATCTTGCTTTGCATGTAATGAGTCTATCTCATATATTAGTTTCACCTTTTAAGTTGCATTACTGAAATAAATGAACTTTTGCACCATATTCTAATTGTTTGAGTTTTACCTGTAACATAAAGGCCTTTGAGTTGGATTGATGTAACTTTGATTGCTGATTTTAATTAGATGCTATCTCTTTTCAGATGACTTTAGCTGTCTTGAACATTCTGGGAATGGAGAGGTAGTAATAAATTGAAATTAATAATATTATCTAATTCCTCTTCCCAGAGTCAGTATTAGTATGGCTTGTAGACACAAGCAGATTTCCATTAGATTTCTTTTAATAAAAGATTTTTAGTGCATTATAAAATGGAATGGTACATTTTCATATTGCTTTGTCATTAAAAATTATTTTTAAAATGTTCAATATTTGTCCTGCACCTAATAAGCAGGACACATTTCAGTCATAAGTGATTTTTAATAATTATATGCATAATTTTTTAATTTTTATTTCTGTACAGTACTTAGACATTTATATGTAATAACACTTTTTCACTTAGGCTAAACTTGATTAGGGAGACCAGAATGAAACTCTTGCAAATAAATTGAAATTTGTGACATACCAAGCATTAAGTGAAGAAGAAAAAGCATGCAAAATGGAGGAACTATTAAAAGAGAAAGAAAAAAATATGAAGGTAAAAACACCCTTTCAAAGATTCCTGCAGTCTGTTTTGTTATTTTTTTAAGTCTGCAAAATACTATTTAAACAATTGTTTTCAGTTGATTTGGCCAAGATGTGGAAACCAGAAGCTCCAGATATTGCAGGTTATGTAGGCAGATGAAGCAAATAAATAAAAAGAGCCTTGGTGGCTCAGGCTGTTAAATGCCTAGCACTTAAGTTCCAGCTGCCTACAACTGTAGGCTCGAGTCCCACCAGGCTCAAGGTTGACTCAGCCTTCCATCCTCTCGGGGTAGGTAAATTGAGGACCCAAGATTTTTGGGGGCAATAAGCTGACTTTGTAAAAATGCCGCTTAGTAATAAGCAGGCATATACAATGGAATGAAGGCTATTGCTGAGCACATTGGGTTGTATCCCAAAAATTGTAAGCCGCCCTGAGTCTTCGGAGAAGGGCGGCATATAAATGTAATTTAAAAAAAAAGGTTTTGCTATCTGTTATTACTATCGTGACATGTAGGATGTTCTAACAATATTTTTATAGGAATTACTTTAAGCGGTACTTTAGAATGTAGAATGTGCTTTAAGCCCTGACCTGCAGAGATGTAAAATTTATTTAATGTGCATTAGCTATTTAGTTAAACCTTGACTTACTATAGTTTGTTTAGTGACTGTTTGAAATTGCAACGCATTTAAAAAAGTCACATATGACCATTTTCCACACTTAGGACTGTTGCAGCATCCCCATGATCACATGATCAAAATTCAGATGCTGGGCAACTGGTTCATAGTTATGACAATTGCAGTGTCATGAGGTTATGTGATCACCTTTTGCGACCTTCTGACAAGCAAAGTCAATGGGGAAGCCAGATTCACTTCACAACCCTGCTCCTAAATTAATAACTGAAATGATTCACTTAACAAATGTGGCAAGAAAGGTCATAAAATGGGGCAAAATTCACTTAACAAATGTCTCACTGAGCTCAATTGTGATCGTAAGTCACAACCAAAACCATTTATATGGTGCAAGTCAATTCAGCATGTATGTATGTGTGTGTGTGTGTGTATACACACACACACACATACATACATACATACATACATATACACACATATATACACACATATATATGACCCGAATACACCAAGACCCATATATATATATATATTTTTTTAGATTTTCAGGGTAAAGGTAGGTCTTGGTGTATTCGGGTCTTGTCCCGTGTAAGATTGAGATCTTACACGGGACAAGACCCGAATACACCAAGACCTATATATATATATATAATTACAAATAATGTAGTCCAACCTCTGAATATGGGTGATGCAACATAATAATTCCAGTTTAACAAAAATGAAGCATTCTTGTTTCTTGCTATCTTCAAGCGGTGGCGCGCTCTGACCCTATGACCTCCTTCCCTGGGGGCAGGGGAACGGGGACCCCTGGGCTCAAGCTGGTGTATTTTAATGCCAGGTCCGTGGCTAATAAGTCTTCCTCCTCGAGGTGATTGAGGAGGAGGCTGCGGACCTGGCCTGCATCACCGAGACCTGGTTGTGTCCAGAGGGAGGAGTCCCTCTGGTTGACTTATGCCCCAGGTTTCCATTTTGCACCGTCACGGGCTCAGGGAGGGGTGGTGGCTGTGGTTATTCGGGAGACCCTGATTCCAAGGGAGGTCGCTGTTCCTGAGATAGGCGGAAGTGAGACCCTCCTCCTGAGGTGGGGGCCTGGTGGTCGGGTGGATTTGCTGCTGACATACCTTTCCCCCAGCTGTGGGTTTCTCGGCGTCCTCTCGGGGGTGGCGGTGGATCTCCCAGGGCTTATGGCCCTGGGTGATTTCAATCTGCCTTCCCTTGGGGGGTTGTCGGGTTTGGCCCAGGAATTCATGGCCTCCATGGGGACCATGGGCCTGACCCAGTTAATTCAAGGCCCGACTCATGAGGGGGGGAACACTCTCGACCTAATTTTTGTCTCGGAACAGTGACGTAGTGATATAGGGCAGGCTAGCTGTACAACACTGCCCATCCCATGGTCTGATCACTATCTCCTGCGGCTGGTCTTCCAACAGGCTGCTCCCCACTGCTGGGATGAGGAGCCACCTAGATGGTTCCGCCCCAGACGCCTAATGGACCCTGAGAGGTTCCAGGCGGAGCTAGGGTTTTTCCCCACTTCCCTTGCCCACAACTCTGCCGAGGACCTGGCGGCTGCTTGGCAGCAGGCTGCTGAGGCTGCCCTCGACAGGGTTGTCCCCATGTGTCCCCTCACACGCCATGGATCCCGGGTAGCTCCTTGGTATACTGAGGAGCTCCGGGAGATGAAGCGCCGTCAGAGGGGTTTAGAGAGCAGGTGGAGGGCCACCCGCTCCCAAACCGATTGAGCCCAGCTAAGAGCCCATATTAGGACTTACCTGGTAGCTGTGGGGGTGGTGAGAAGGTCCTATCTCTCCACCCTCATAGCGTCTGCAGATAACCTCCCAGCCGCCCTGTTTAGGGCCACCCGCTCCCTCCTACATCCGGGGGAGGCGGTGGACCCTCTCCGGGGGAAGGGCTGAGGAATTTGGTCAATATCTGTCAGATAAGATCACGTGGATTCAGGGCGGGTTGTGTTCCACCTTGCAGTGGTCTGAGGATCGTGGTGCAAGCAGTCTGGCCGATGTGATCTGGGCTGAGTTCGATCCTGTTTCCGAGGATGAAGTGGACAGGATTATGCGGTGTCTGAGTTCCACCACATGTTTGTTGGACCCGTGCCCTTCCTGGTTGGCTTATGCTGCCAGGGAGGTCACCTGCGGTTGGCTCCGGTCAGTGGTCAACGCTTTGCTAAGGGAGGGTGTCTTTCCCTCCGCCTTGAAAGAGGCAGTGGTGAGGCCTCTCCTGAAGAAGCCTGCCCTGGACCCGACCGTGTTAGACAACTTTTGTCCAGTCTCCAACCTTCATTTTTTGGTGAAGGTTGTTGAGAGTGTGGTGGCTCAGCAGTTTCCACTTTTCCGGGATGAAGCGGACTACCTAGATCCGTACCAATCGGGCTTCCGGCCTGGTTTCAGCATGGAGACGGCATTGGTCGCACTGATGGATGATCTCTGGAGGGCCTGGGACAGGGGTTTCTCCTCTGTCCTGGTCCTATTAGACCTCTCAGCAGCTTTCGATACCATCAACCATGGTATCCTTTTGCGACGCCTCGAGGGGCTGGGAGTGGGGGGCACTGTTCTTCGGTGGCTCTCCTCCTACCTCTCGGGGCGGTTGCAATCGGTGTTGACAGGGGGACAGAGGTCGGCCCCAAGGGCGCTCACTTGTGGAGTCCCTCGGGGGTCGGTCCTCTCCCCCCTTTTATTTAATATCTACATGAAACCGCTGGGCGAGATCATTCGTGGTTTTGGGGTGAGGTATCACCAGTATGCTGACGATACCCAGTTATACATCTCCACCCCAAACCAGATCAGTGATGCCCTCTCCGTGATGACTCGCTGTCTGGATGCAGTACGGAACTGGATGGACGGAAACATGCTTCGGCTCAACCCGGCCAAGACTGAGTGGCTGTACATACCAGCATCTCGGTCCAGTCAAGATTGTCCATTGTTGACCATGGGGGGAGTGCTGTTGCCCCCTGTGGATAGGGCGCGGAACCTGGGGGTCCTCCTGGACGCGCGGCTCCAGTTGGAGGAGCAGGTGGGGGCCGTCGCCAGGGGGGCCTTTGCCCAGGTCTGGCTGGTTCGCCAGCTTCACCTGTTTCTGGACTGAGATGCCCTGCGTACAGTCACTCATGCCCTTGTCACCTCGCGACTCGACTACTGCAATGCTCTCTATTTAGGACTGCCCTTGCACACCATCCGGAGGTTGCAGCTGGTGCAGAATGCGGCTGTGCGGGTTGTGATGGGAGTTACCCGATTCTCCCATATTACCCCCCTGCTGCGCGACCTGCATTGGCTGCCGGTTGCGCTCCGGGTGAGGTTCAAGGTTTTGGCTTTAACATTCAAAGTCCTACACAACATGGGTCCACAATATTTAAGGGAGCGCCTCCTGCCGATATCAGGGACCAACCGCCCTGTACAGGCACACAGGCAGGGGCTCCTCGGGGTCCCGTCGGCAAGTCAATGCCGGCTGGCGGTCCCCCGACGGCGAGCCTACTCTGTGGCAGCCCCCGACTTATGGAATCAACTGCCTCTGGACCTCCATCTGGCCCCTGACCTCCGCACCTTCCGCCGCGATTTGAAGACCTGGCTATTTGACCAAGTCGGGCTGTGATTACCTCATGGGGGGTATGGGATAGTTTTAACTTTATAATTCGGTTTCATTGGACTTTATAGTGGTTTAATTCTTTTTAATTATTTATTTGTATGTTTTAACTGTGAGCCGCCCCGAGTCTTCGGAGATGGGGTGGCATATAAGTCCAATAAAATAAATAAATAAATAAAATACAGTGTTTTAGCTGGAACATAGCTTTTCATCAGAATTTATTTCACATGTTATTTGCCATACCTACTAATATAATATGAAAAAAGCAGCTTGAAGATTATAAAGATATTGATTTGTTTCTTTTCTTAAGGCATGTCGTTTGCAAATTAGGTGATGTTTGGCCTACATTGTTGCCCTTCAAGAAAATGAAGCAACCAGAAAGTAGGAACAGTTAGGCTAAAGAGATATGGCTCATCTGAAATAGAAGGGAAAGGAAAATGTTAACGAAAGAGATCAGGAATAATAGAGCAGAACAGCTCCATATTGTAAAAGCATAAAATTTGGCCAAACTATTGAAATAGCCTAAGGAAAACTTGGTTTGATTCACGTCTGACTTAAACTTTATAACCCCAGATTTAGAAAAAGAGTATCAAATATTTATACACATTGATGTATTGTAATTCTAATAATATTAGGAGAAAGAAACACAGGCATTACAACTGAGAGATGCACATTTCAAGAAAACAAAGGAGTTGCAAACACTTCAGGAAAATGAAAAGAGCATCACATCTTTAATTGAAGGACATGGTGGCCAGAAAAAAAATCTTAAGAACCGATTACGGCGGCTGGATATACAAGCCCTTAGCCAGCAAGAACTCATGTATAACCAGGTACGATTTATGTGTGTATCTGCAGATATATGAATTTCATTTAATCTTATAGCAAGATGGCAGTAAATCACAAACAATATGCATTAGTGAAGAAAGAAAAAAACTAACAGCACTTTAAAACCCATTAAGCCTTTCAGTTTTTGTTTCCTAATTAATCCAACTGGTCTGATAGAATCCACAGGAGATCATACTAAAAAGGATACAGGAAAGATTAGGAAACAGGATTTAAAAAAAGTTTAGATAAGGTCCTGATAGTGACCTTTCATTCTCTAGTTATAAACCTTTTGTCTGTGGCAAATGGCACCAGCAGGATATTCTGGAAGAGAGATTATTTAACCAGTCCCTTATTTATATGTATCCTCTGTAGAATCAATTGTGCAGCTTCTTCATGTCTGTAAAATAAACCTAGAGCAAGGTTGTATGTTAAACTGTGAAATAATAAATGTAGTATTCTACTATTTCAGTCGTAAAATTCTATTTACCTGAAATAAAGTTTAATTGGTATCAGTGGTGCCATTTATAACTAGGAAACAATTTGCTTGAAATGGAATTCCATTTAATTTGAAATGAATATGTTTTAAATTGGGTTGTGCAATCCACAAACCAGCTTTTGTAATCACTTCTCTTGCAGAGAAGTTACACATATAATTCTCATAACAAATAATAAGAATTGGATATATTCATCTTTTCTGTTCTTTCAAAAATTTGCCTTGACTGCTTCAAATTATTTTTAAAGGAATGTATCCAAATCTTGCTATTATTTTATGTATAAATCATGTGCACCACTTTGAAATCACTGGTGGTCCTTGGATTACAAGTACTCATTTATCAACTGTTCAAACTTGTCACAGTACTAAATGAGCGGGACTCATGACAGTCCTAGGATTTTTTGTTGCTTTATCATGTCTTGTGGTCACATAATGGCAATTTCCAAAGTTCCCTGCTTGTCACATGACCACGTTGCTTAGAATGGCAATTCCAGCAGTCCGAGTTGCCATCATTAAGTGAGGATTGTGCAGGTCACAAAGCGAGACTTCATGTGACTGCAACTTCTGACTGGCCTGCAGGAAGTTGCAGGCACATGAGGTCCTCACTTAATGACCTTCATAATCTTCGCTTAATGATGGCAACCGAGTTTGACAGAATTGCCATGCTTAATGATATGGTAATGTGATGTCATCACCTAGCAATGGCAATTCCAGTCTCAATTGCCGTCGTAACCTGAGGACTACCTGCTCAGCTAGAAGCCTCCCTATTTAGGAATGCTTCATTATAGTTTTAGAAGGTTAATCATCAGGGATTTTTCTGCTAATTTCTTTCTTGCTTGAAATCTTTGAATAGGATTTTTACATACAGCAAGTGGAGAGACGGCTGTCACGTTTGAAGGGGGAACTTAACACAGATGAGAGGCAAATTTTAGAAGGCAAACTTGCTGAACTAATAAAAATAATGGACGAAAAGAAACAGGCATTCAATACTTTACAATCACAGGAGAAGAAACTTCAGGTAATGTGATTTTTTTCCCCATGAGAAGATGCTTTGTGGCATTGCAATAATATTTAAAAGAATTGTTCATCATTTACACTAATCCCGTTTTCCTGGAAAATGCCACAAATGCCACTAAAATGTTTGGAATGAAAATGAATTCATATACTAATAAAACTCTTGTATATCTATTTGATAGTTTGTAACTTTCAATTGGGTGAAAAACTGCAACAATGGGGAAAAAACTTGTCAATAAATGGGCTAACTTACAGAATGCTGGGGCCCCATTATTCTGAAGGGAATGAAATTTGGAGATGTTTTTTGCCATTGCCACTGAGCTGTGGTGGCGCAGTGGTTAGGATGCAGTACTGCAGGGCCGTAAAGCACTGTGAAGCGGTATATAAGTCTAAGGCTACCCCTACTGCTATTTCTGTGCTATTTCTGTGCTGTTGCTGTTCATTGCCATTACTGTGTTGCTGCAGTCAACTGTGGTCACATGATCCCGATTGTCATCATTCCCTGACAGCTTCTCAGAGACATATGGGGAACCTAGGAGGTATTGCTATGATTGTCAATGTTCCTGCCACCTTCCTTTGCTTGTGGAAGGTTTATAGGGAGAAAGTCAGTGGAGCATCTTCCAGAGATCCCTCTGAGGTCACACCATGACATGCACTCCCTCGCTCACCCTCCCACCCCAAGCAGCAACCACTTGCTACTTGCTGGGAAGGGAAGGAGAGAGGATGGGAGGGAGGAGCAAGGAGGGAGGGAAGGGGAAGGAAAGGAAATGACAGAGAGGAAGGAGCAAGAAGGGAGGGAGGAGGAAAGAAGGAATGAAGGAAAAGGAGGAAGGAGGGAGAGAAAGGAGTAAGAACAGAACAGAAGTAAGGTAGGAAAGAATAGGGCTGGAGGAAGGAAGGGAAGAATGAGAAAAGGAGAGAAGGAAGGGAGAGAAGGAATGAAAGAAGGAAAAAGAGGAAGAAAGGAAGGGAAGGGGAAGGGGAAGGAAGGAAGGAAGGAAGATTCCAATATTCCAACATTAGTTAAAGAATTATCTAAAATGGTGATGCGTTGTCTAGTGTAACCTAGCACAAAAAAACAGTAAGATGAGATATTGGAAACCATGCCTCCTAACATGAATGACTTTTGTCTAATGCATTCCTGATTTAAACTAAAAGGAGCTTTTGTATTTGTTTCTTTCCAGAGTGAAATCCATTTTAGCAAATTGGCCATAGATAAAACTGGAGAAGAAATGGTTGGTTTGAATACTAGACTGGATGAGATAAACCTTTTCACAGATAAATCGGACAAGTTATTAAAAAAAGCCAGAGCAGAAAAGCAGGTGCGATTATTATTTTTCAAATGCTATGTTTAAGTGTTTTGAAAAAAGGGCTTAATACGTATCAACTTTGCTGTCTGAAATGAGTGTTTTGGCTTGTTCTGTCAGACTAATTTGTATATTTCTGCGTCACGCTTATCTTCCTCAATGCTTTCAAAACAAAATTATATTTTTATAAGCCTGGGCACCTGAGGGGAGTCAGGTAGAGCAAATGACAGCATGTGTGTTATGATGTCATCACCCAAAGGCTGTGACTTGCATCTGACCTCACGATGCCTATGTTCTTTCTGTTCTCTCAATGGAAGGATCTGATGATTGAAGACAACCTCTTAAAGCTGGAACTGAAGCGGGTAAGAGATTTGCTGTACAATAAGGCAGAGAAAGTTCTCTCCCTCGAGAAACGGAAACAGCAGTTAAAAACAGCAATGGAGGAGAGAATGGCTGATATCAAGGTTCATAAGCAAATGATTGAGACTCAGACACGACTCATTGAGCAAGAGCGTCAGACTCTGAGGTAAATCACTCCATGAAGCTGAGAACCAGTGTCTGCTTTCAAGAGAGTATCTAGTATTCAGAGACTCTGTAAGAATTGCCCAGGTCATATATTCTGCCTTTGAGCATCTCCTAATAACATTTCAACAGCCTCTTAAACTTCATGGAAGAACAGCTTGTCCATCTCTTAGTGGTTAGATATTCTCAGCCTGTTTTCAACCCCATCCATAGTTTAGTGAACACAAGTATTCATAGTTCAGAACAACCATTGGTACGCTTTATTTTCTTACTGCATTATTCCATGTTTTCCCTGAAGAAGCTGCAAAACCTCTCATTTAATATCTCAGGGGTGTCGTATCACCTTAGCCATAGTTTCTTGCTGTGATTTAGTGAACAGGTCATAGAAGGCTGATTAACATAACATGCTAAGTCATAGAAGTTGGGTAAAAGACAAAGCTAAATCTAATACAGACTGTTGAACTCAGCTACTATTTTAGTTAAAGGTCTGCTCTCTGTTGAGAGTGGATTTAACTTAGGATTTGCTTGCTCTTCATCTGCAAACTTTGAAATTGCATTTATTCATCTTTTTATAAAACATTCTTGCAGTCCCTCAGATTTCCTTTGTCTGACATTAAAATACATAAAATTTTAAAAATAAAATAAAATGCAGAAGTACAGGTAGCCCTTGACTTACGAACACAATTGAGAAATTTCTAAAGTGACTTTTGCCCCATGTTATGATTTTCCTTGCCGCAGCTGGTAAGTGAATCACTGAAGTTATTAAGTTAGTAGCGTGTTTGTGAAGTGAATCTGGCTTGCCCATTGATTTTCCTTGTCAGAAGGCTGCAAAAAGGGATCACATGATCCTGGGACCCTGCAACCTGTCATAAATATGGACCAGTGGTCCGGCATCCGAATGTAAAATCATGGTGACCATGGGGATGCTGCAATGGTCATAAGTGTGGGAAAAGGTCCTAAGTCACTTTTTTCAGTGCCATTGTAACTTTGAATGAATGGTCACTAAATGAACTTGTAAGTTGAAGACTACTTGTAGGGCAGAAGCAGATGCTTAACTCTCAAAATTCTCTCCTGCAGAATTCTCTTAAATGTATAACAGAAAAGAATATAAAACACTTGACAGTAAATTACCAGTCACAAGTTAGGGTCTAGAGAGTCCTGTTTTCTCCAACTTTAAATAACAAGAAACAAGACTGTGTGCAGCGGGTGGTTAAACCCAACTGGGAAATGAACAACTCAGCCAGCTGATCTGGCAACCTTTTCCCCAACCTCCTTCATCCACAACCCACGCAATAGGAAATTAGAGTGATTTAGTATGACTGGAGCCTACACTTTTGCCAAAGAGGCAGACTCTGTGTTTTTCCGTTGATAATTACATTTCTAATTGGCACTTGCATATAATTTGATTTGAGGTTGTTTCCTGCTGTTGCTCACTCTCTTCTAGCAGTGGCAATATTAAGATATAATCAGCAGGGGGCAGTTTTTGCAGCTGTAGGACTGAAATGCCAACCTTTAAATATTTGGGTAAGATTCACTAGATAGTTACTCCCCATGATGCAGGGATGAGCAATGTAATACCGTTTTTCCTTCCTTGAAAAAGTAGAATTGGGGGTGCACCTTAATTATTGCTGTATCACTCACTCTCTTTTGGGTTCATCAACTGTCTTATTGGAAGCAAAAACTTCCTCAGAGTTGCTTTTTATAAAGTTTGGGACTCACTTGTGAAAAGGCAGTATATATTGTGTCTTGTCTCTCCATGTTGCATGTTGGTCTTGTTGAACTATCAACTAATATTTTGATGATTTCCTCTAATAACATCCATGATTAAGGACTATTATGTGTTCCCAGTTGCCCTTCTCTAATTTGTTTTACAGGCTTCCATGTTTCAACCAGAGTTTAAGAACCCAGAAGAGCAAATAAAAAGAGGGATCAATACAAAGATTTTGAAAAGATTTTAGTTACATGCTTCACGGCTAACCATGTTCTGTCTCTCTTTTACAAAAACAAAAAGGGGAAAGACAGACCTAGTTTAAGGAAAATCATCTCATTTTTGAAAGCCATGAGAACTGTGTAGCCTCAGTTGATGCAGTTTGTAACTTCCTAAATAAAAGTAAAATGCTTTTTTTCCTGTCAAACATCTGAGTTGCCTTATTTTTCAATTTCTCCTTTGATTAGTTCAGAATTTCATGAGCGACTGAGTAAAATTGAGAAACTGAAAAGCAGATATGAGATTGTTACCATTGTCATGATGCCTCCAGAAGGAGAAGAAGAGAAAACTCAGGCTTATTATGTTATAAAGGTAAACTTCTTACTTGGATTTGATATGATAGCTTGAAAACCCAGGTTTTTTTAGAAATTACAAAATTTTTAGACTTTGTTTGGAAATTATTGGGATGCGGACTATAAACATGAAATAAAGAGATGCTACTTAAGAGAAAGATTGACACGTTGGGATAAAATTAGAGTGAATTATCTTTCTGACAACAAAAGTAAGTAGGTTTATCCCAGTTATAAAAATATGATTGTAAAATATGACTGGCCATCAAGAAGGCTGAGTGAAGTGAAATAATGCTACTAAAGAGAAATTAAATCATTGATTTCTGATGCTAGAGCAAATATTTGAGAATACTTTGCACGAAGAACAGATAATTTAGTATTAAACGAAAGCAAGACACTATATACAGTGGAAAGATTAACAATAAAACTAAAACTTAAATATGTTGGATACATAATGTGAAGGCAAGGGTCATTGTAAAAGTCCCTGACACTTGGAAAAATGAAGGCACTTGAAAAAGAGGCCAAAGGTAAGGAGATTAGATGCTGTCACTGAAGTTGTCACTAAGCACAAACTTAGAACTTAAGGATTTACTCACAGAGTAACTTCAGCTTTTCTTTTTAATGTAAATGTTTACGTTATTTCAAGGCTGCCCAGGAGAAGGAAGACCTTCAGCGTGAAGGAGATACCTTGGATGCAAAGATCCAAAAAGCTGAGAAAGAATGTATAGCCCTAGAAAATACTCTGCATGTACTTAATAACTGTAACAGCCAATACAGGAACTCATTCAAGCAAGTTGTAGAGAAAAGTAAGTACATTATGGCTTTATGTGCAAGCTGTTAAGAGCAAAGGATGAGAAGGAGCTGTATTGAGTATGGTATATGTGTTTGTGAACAGAACAGCTTTTGTACTAAAGATTCAAGGTGCTGGTGTTAACCTATAAAGCCTGACATGGCTTGGGTCCGGGGTACTTGCAGGAGCGTCTCCTGCCACCATCGAGTTCCAATCGCCCAGTGTGCTCCCACCGGCAGGGCCTCCTCGGAGTGCCGTCAACCAATGTCGGTTGACGGTCCCCCAGAGTAGGGCCTTCTCTGTGGGAGCACCCACCCTGTGGAGCCAGCTGCCCCTGGGGTTGGCTCCCAACCTGCATTCTTTCCGCCGTGATCTAAAGACCTGGTTGTTTTCACAGGCCAGCCTGGATTGAGGGAGACTGGGGTTTTTAATTGGATATTTTAGCATGGATTTTTATTGGTTATTTGGGTTGGATTAATACTTTGTAAAATATTTGTATGTATGTTATATTTTTGTGTGAGCCGCCCTGAGTCCCTCCGGAGATGGGGCGGCATATAAATCCAAATAAATCAAACCAAAATCAAATCACACCCTCGGGGATGAGAAAAAATCCAGATAGGATAGTATTGTGATACAATGCCAGTTTTGGTGGAGAAGATAACATTCTGGGAATCCTGACTTGCTTGGATAACTTTGGCAAGTCATTATTAAAAGTATAGCTTATCTCCTAGAGCTGTTATGTGGGTATATCTGGAGTAGATGAAATAAGGCAGGCTATAAATTGGATAAAGATACATACTATGCATACATGTGTGCATGTGTAAAATACTTGTAACTTACAAATGATGTTTTTGGTATAGAAATTGTGCTTCACTTTCCAGATCAATTGAATTTATAATTTTCAGGACTGAGTGATGCTATTTGCCTAACTGGGCAACCATTTCCCACCATTGTCCCCTCCTTCTCCTAACTGCAGCATGTATTTGGATGGAATCTTCATCACATACAGCAGAGTAATAGAGTTGGAAGGGACCTTGGAGGTCTTCTAGTCCAACCCCCTGCTCAAGCAGGAGACCCTATACCATTTCAGACAAATGGTTGCCCAGTCCTTCCTTAAAATCCTCCAGTGTTGGAGCACTCACAATTTATGAAGGCAAGTTGTCCCACTGGTTGATCGTGCTTACTGTCGGGGAATTTTTCCTTAGTTCTAGGGTGCTTCTCTCCTTGACCAGCTTCCATCCATTGCTTTGAAAAATAGGTGGTCCCCCTCTTCTTTGTGGCAGCCCCTCCAATATTGGAACACTGCTATCATATATAGGAAGAACCTTGGTGGTGCAGGCTGTTAAACGCCTAGCACTTAAGTTCCAGCTGCCTGCAATTAGTGCAGGCTCGAATCCCACCAGGCTCAAGGTTGACTCAGCCTTCCGTCCTCTCGGGGGTAGGTAAAGTGAGGACCCAAGATTGTTGGGGGCAATAAGCTGACTTTGTAAAAAAAAATGCCGCTTAGTAATAACCAGGCGTATACAATGGAAGGAAGGCTATTGCTGAGTGCATTGGGTTGCGCTCCAAAAAATTGTAAGCTGCCCTGAGTCTCCGGAGAAGGGCGGCATATAAGTGCGAATAAAAATAAAAATAAATAAAATATCACCCCTGTTCCTTCTTTTCTTTAAACTAGACATACTTAATTCCTGCAAATGTTATTCATATGTTTTAGTCTTCAGCCCCCCCCTTTGTTGCTCTTATCTGCATTTTTCCAGAGTTGCAACGTTTTTTATATATAATATAGCATAAGCTGTTTTGGTGACTTGGCAGTGCTTGGCATAGATGACCCATACCTTTGACGTCTACAATATACAGTTGCCAAGAGAATAATCTCACTAGTACTTGGTCATCTATACTAGCTCCCCTGTCTTAGTCTAGCTGAAATGTTAGTTGTTATTTATAAAGTATACGGAGTAACTAGCACTGATGATGTTACCCAATTGGGTAATAAAACATCTGGAAGAAAACAAGCAAACCCAGAAAGCGCCAAGGACCCCACATTGCAACCCTGAGCTACAAATATTCTCCTTTAAAGTCTACACAGTGCAATCACTTGAAAACAGCCAGAAAGGAACATGCTGGGTAAATCACAACTGCAGGGAAAGGAGTTGCTGATTGCAAAGTTTTCAAAAGTATTTAACTTAATATATGGCCCATCAAATTCCTATTAAGAAAGAGCCTTGTAAAAACATGATAGCTGTGAACTGAAATACAAATGGCTTTTGGCCAAATAGCTTTTTCTTTTGATTTGATACAAATTTTTTCATATTATGAAGTATTACCAAAATGAAAAAAAAATAAAAATTTATTTACAGCGAAGTACAGCGAATTCTGCACTTAGAATGAGACAAAAAGTATTTAACTAAAACACAAAGTCTTCCCTATTCATAGTGTGCTAATACTACAGTACAACTTCAGAATAAAGTAGTTCTGGAAAGCTATTTTCTTTTAGCTTTTGCTCCCTCTGCTGGCTCTATTATTTACGATTATGCATTGTTATAATTAATATATAAGATTTCTTGAAAGAATGTAAGCATAAAAAAATGATTTTTTTAGAAAAAATGGAAGCTTAGATAACTATCTTGAGCTAACTAAATGATAATCAAGTAGTGGCTCAAATGTCTTCAAAATCCCATTGACATTTAATTAATTGCACATACATCATCCAAGTTTGTATAACGTATTCCATATTGGAAATGTTATTGCAGGCTAGCTGTATCCATTTCATTATGTTAGAAAGTAGACTAAGTAGCCTCCACAGTGTAATACAATATCCAGTAATACTTCATAGGTGACGAGTTTAAAGAAAAAACAAAACTGGAAGAAGAAAAGAGAGCTGCTGATGAGAAACATCGATATAAGCGAAGGCAGATCAAGGAACTTCAAGAGGATATTCAGGTAAAGAGGTGACCGGATTCTTTAGATCCAGATTTATTTTTCCTTAGAACACTCTATTCGTATCTGTCTACATTCTCACACACCTTTGTATGTTATGATACCACACAAACATGACAGTGATGGGCTTGTGTCACAGAAGGGCTGTTTTTCAACATTCCTACAGGTGGCTTTAGATCTGCATCATGCCTGGTGCAATTAAGCCCAAAATCAGTGTGCAGTTTTAGGTGGACATTTAGTAGTAGTAATTGCAGGAATAGCAATAGCACTTAGACTTATATACCACTTTACAGTGGTGTACAGCCCTCTCTAAGCAGTTTTAGAGTCAACATATTTGCCCCGCAACAATCTGGGTCCTCATTTTCAGACCTTGGAAGGATGGAAGGCAATAGTCAACCTTGAGCCTGTTGAGACTGCCAAATGGAGGCAGCCCGCAATCAGCAGAAGTAGTCTGCACTACTGCACTCTAACCACTGTGCCACCTTGGCTCATGCCATGGAAATGGGTTGTTATGGAAATATGACAGTAAACTGCAGTCTCAAATGTGTAAAGATGATATATTTCTCACACCAGAACTGCCTAAACACTGTTACTCATGTACATGTCATATTTTATACATTTGTATTCCTAAATCGATGTAAGCAGTCCTTGATTTTACGACCACAATGGGGCCCAAAATTTCTGTTACTCAGGGAGACATTTGTTAAGCGAGTTTTGTCCCCATTTTATGACCTTTCTTGCCACAGTTGTTAAGTGAATCATTGCAGTTGTTAATAACATGGTTGTTAAGTGACTCTGGCTTTCCCATTGACTTTGCTCGTCAGAAGGTTGCAAAAGGGGATCACGTGACCCCAGAACATTGCAACCGTCATAAATATGAGTCAGTTGTCAAGTACAAGAATTTTGATCATATGATCATGGGGATGCTGCCATGGTTGTAACTATGAAAATGGTCGTAAGTCACTTTTTTCAGTGCTGCTATAACTTCGAACAGTCACTAAATGAACTGTGGTCCTTGTATTGACCTAGTCCATCAAAAGGAACTTTTCAAAGTTGATATATGAAGAAAGCAATTTTTTTAGGTTCAGCTAAAAATAATAAAAATAGGTTGCTTTTATTATTTGTTCCTCTTTTAGAGAGAGGTGATAATGCATATTCAAGCTATTGTGTTTATTCATATTTATTTTATATTATAGTGATTGTTGATTGGATAGTTTCAAAGAAATTTCTAAAGAGAGTTATATATACATTTGTTTTTCTAGACTATGCAACATAATTTTGATACTCTTGTGAAAAGTGAGGTCCTTCTCCAGGAAAAAAAAAAAGATAAACATGCAAATGTTTTGAAATTAATCAGAGAAATAGATGATCAGAAGCCCAGAATAGAAAGAGTCTCAAAACAGGTTAGTTTAAACTACTATAAGGTATTCAGTTTAATTTAGAACTCAGTAAAATCATAGTTGGGGTAAAAATGACTGGTTGTAGCTAAAATAAAACATTTTAATATAAATGTGAACTGGGAATATTCTGCTTTAAATCTTTTTTTGCATGTCTAAAAAGGTTTCCCGATTAACCCGAGAAATCCGAGCACTACGGAACACTCAGTCACAAATCCCAGAAGAAAAAGACATTGATCTTCGTGCGCTGAAGGACTTCAGCAAATACGTAGATAAAATGCTGCTTGATATTTCAGAAGCACATCCAGAATTACATAAAGTCTTCCAAAAATACTTTGAACAGGTATCACTTTAGCTGCTTTAATCAAATCTTAATTTAATGCAGAAATGCATATGCTGCTCACTTAGTGACAGTGTGCGAATATCACACTGGATCATTTTTAATAAGTGTCTCTAACAGCAGGCTTACATACCACTTCACAGGGCTTTACATCCCTCTCTAAGCAGTTTACAGAGTCAGCATATTGCCCCCAACAATCTGGGTTCTCATTTTACCGATCTCAGAAGGATGGAAGGCTGAGTCAATGGCAATAGCACTTAAGACTTATATAGCACTTCACATTGCTTTATATCCCTCTCTAAGCTGTTTACAACACTGAGCTTGTCGATCAGAAATGTCGGCAGTTCGGTGGTTCGAATCCCTAGCACCGGGTAACTGAGTGAGCTCCCGTTACTTGTCCCAGCTTCTGCAAACCTAGCAGTTCGAAAGCATGTAAAAATGCAAGTAGAAAAATAGGGACCACTTTGGTGGGAAGGTAACCTCAACATATTTATAGGGCATCAGATTAGGGAATGCTGATTTATCAAAGCAAAGAGATTCTCTTTTACAATAATTGCAAGCTTGCCCTATCATCAATATCTGATAGGCCCCTAATTCTGACTGGTAACAAATCAACTTGAAACCATATCCATTTTAATTTTAATTTAGCATAGCAAAGATGAAGCAACCTTTAGTAGAATTGTTAGAAATGAAGATAAGAGTAGTAGAGAAGCTTGAATAACTCAGTACTTTGCTAAGCTATGCAACCGTTTTAATTAGCACCATAAAATAAAGGCAGTGTTTTTATTCCTATAGATTTATAGCAGACTTCATCAAACCTCTGTTTATTTGTTGGTAGGCTTCCTTACATCTTCCTACAGTTTCTGCTTCTCACCTCAGTGTTCGAAGTGTTCCCGGCTCAGCTTCCATCGGGTGAGTGATACCCCTGAGTCCAATAACGTAGCCATGAATGTGCTTAGAGACGGGGTTATAAAGAGGTTGCCCATGACTTGTTTGTTCCACAGTGTGGTCAAGTCCATCAATCGAGAGTGAACTGTGGAATGCAAATTCTAAATTGGTCAGTAAATGTTGCAAACAAAGCAAATACAATTTATATGAAATAAATGGCACCTGCTGGGATGATTCCCATCATGAGAATATAGCAGTTGTAAGTTACAATTTCTTAATAAGGGAGGAAAGGGAGAAGGATTTACATTCGACATTGCAAGTATTCAGATTTCAGAAGTCCAATAAGACTGAGTGATATTGTAGAAATAAAAGAGCTCAGAAGGCAGGAGGGTTCCTTTAGAAAAAATTAAACATCCCACTATACAGGTAGTCCTCGACTTACAGCCATTTGTTTAGTGACTGAAGTTACAGTGACACTGAAAAAAGTGATTGATGACCAGTTTTCACACTTAACGACTGTTACAGCAACCCTATTTCTAGCAGCAATGAGGGTCTTGGCCAAAATATATGCCAGGACTTCTAGAAAACCTTCTGAAATCACACTGGGTCAAACAGGCGCCTAATCAAAATAGGTCAGATAATTGTGAAGAGTATGAGGGAAAAGTTGAAACTTGAAATAGCTACTTCCTGATCACGTTTCTCTCTATTGCAAATGAGTTTAAATCTCCAAGAACAGATAAAGTGTATCTTAGAAAAGTGAAGGAATGCAAACAATTCCATCTTTAAAAATAGGGGGGGGGGAAACAATCCAGGAACTAGCATTGACATTGAACTCTAAATGTGTTGAAAACAGAAATAATTACGAGACTTGTTGACAGGTTTTATCACCACAGAATTTGATGTCGAGTTCAGAAACATTCCCTTACATTTTGTAAAAGTGGGGATAGTTTGGGCCTAAAGTAGGTTTCATTGGCAACTGAATAAATTTAAAATAGCTTACCATTAATATGTTATTTGACAAGGCATTCTTTATAGGTGATAAGAACATGGCGTTTTATTTTGTATTCCACTTGTGTGATTTTTTGAGTAATGTAATTGTTTCCTCGTTTCTAGGTCCTCTAAGAGCTCACATTCCGCTCAACCACATGCCAAAGTTGTACCTCTGACTTTGGACCCCAGTCCTGAACCTCCAGGTCCAGCTTCTCGTCCTCCTAGCCAGAGTAGCGCCACCATATCCTCTCGTAGCAAAAGCCCATATTAGGGTTTTTTTTTCTGTTGCATTCAAAGTTTGTAAGAATTCAGTTACCTGCTGAGCTACAGCATGTTCGACTGCACAACTAAAATTTATTTATGTGATAGTGAATTAATTACTTTCACTTGGAATAAATGTTTTAGGATGAACTGAGTTTTATTTTTATAGCAAAACCTAAGCCTTAACCATAAAAATTGGTAACAATCTTTGTAGAAAGTCACAATCTCGCCACTCTCCATAATTCATTTATCATATTTAGTAATGTGTATTTAACTCTTTTTCAGTCCTCTCACTTGAATTTGAACTAGAGCACTCCTAAATTTCAGTTTTGCTATATTACAAATCCCACAATCCCCAGCTGCTGCTAGGAACTTCTCCAGGATCATGTAAAGGGCCACTAGTCTCTTTCAGAGTTATCCAAGAGCCAGTAAGCACCAGCTCTATGCGCATTTTATCTTATGAAGGGAAGAACAAATCAAGAAAATATACCGTATTTCTCACATTATAAGATGCACTTTTTTCCCAACCAAAAGTGGGTGGAAATGTCTGTGCATTTTATAGAGCGAATGTTGCTGAAGCCCCGCCCACCTGCCAGCCCCTGCCCTTCCCCTTTCCTAAACTGGGCATGGGTATGGCATCTGGCCCATGGCCCTGTCCTTACAGGTTGCCAGTAGCAACTCCACATGGCATTTTAGAGGTAGTTCTTACCCAAGCCAACTTCACTCCTTGTCTCTTCTGTTCTATTAGTGAATACCCGTTGGGAAAAGATGAGATGTACAGGAATGAAGCAACACATATGCACATTTGAACACAAAACCTTTGGCCTTCAGCGTCAGCAGAGGCTTCCCCAGGCATAACTGCCGTTATCACATCCCCTTATTTTTTGCAAGTTCGGAATTAAAAGTTTGGGAAGCAGTAATATTTTTGTAAAAAATTTAATAGTAAGACAGACTATATACATCGATGATATACATTAAAGTATTTTCCTTTATTTTATCAATACATGGTTATATTATTAACAGTAACAGTCATCTGTACCTTGTTGGGGGGGGGGGGAAATGTTTTAAAGTGCATTTTTGATGCCCGATAGCACAGGTGGCAGTCTTAAAGGTTGTTCAGCCAGGCGTGCCACCATACCTTTAATACCCTAAGCATAAGAAACTCAATTGAAAAAAAAAATACAACTCTTGCATATTTATCAACCTTGACCACCATTAAGACTTGTGGACTTCAACTCCCAGAATTCCCCAGCCAGCTTCTGCTGGCTGGGAATTCTGGGAGTTGAAGCCCACAAGTCTTAAAACTTGCCAAGGTTGGACAACCCCCCGTTTAAATCAATATCTAACAAGCAAATTTAAATAAAAAAACTTAGAGTATAGACTTGTCAAGTAATTAAAAGCAGACACTTTCTCATACCTGACTTTAATGTTTCAACTCACTGATTTTTCTGCTTGCTTCCTTTTTCCCTTTCAAATTCAGCAATCTGATTAAATATATTGAGTAAGTTTTGAGGCAGCTGTTTTTTAGCACCACTGCCTAATTGTTCTTTACCATTCAGCAAAGTTTCCTCATCTCCTCCTTTGGCCCCTGCAGCATCTCTTTCCCTGTTCTTGGATTCTTTCTCACATTTACCCCGGGCCGCCTCAGCTCTACCATCTGCGTTGCACCTACTAGGTTCATTCATCCATCGGCTGGTATACTGTTTGTAACGTTCGGCGGATTTGGAGGAGTAATCCGACCCTGTGGGGGACGTGGAGTACTTGGCTTGGCTTGGGCTGAACTTGTGATAACCCTCCCTCCTGCCCAGTTCTTTTTCCAGCCTTCCTGAATCACTTGCCTTATTTCGGTCATCAGATTGTCTGTAGGAGGAGCCCGTGCTATCCCTCCTATCGGACGAAGCTCGGTCTGACCTACTTTGTCTTTCGGTCTTGCTACTATTTGCCCGAGTCTTGGAGTGATGGCGAGAATCCCTAGAATCTTCAAACTTACCTCCACAGAGGTCATCTTCGGCATACATCTTTAAAAACGCACAATCCCCTTCTCTGTCTCTTACCTCGGGTTTTTGATTAGCTAGCCTGTCTTGCCTCTCTAACAATCTTTCCACTTCGTGCTTTTGGTTAAGGAAAGAAGCAGAGGTATTGGCGGGAGGAGAATAGCTGTCCTCTTTCCCACTCGGATGGGAAAACATCCTAGAGGTGTGTTTTTTAGAGCTGGAGGAGGACTCAGACCGGTTCCGACTCCTTTTCTTACGCTTCTTGTTATCAGAAGAGGAGGAGGAAGAGGAGGAGGAGGAGGAAGAGGAGGAGGAGGAGGAAGAGGCAGAATCATCTGACGAAGGATCACAGGAGGAAGAGGAAGTTGACTTTTTTCTTTTCTTCTTCAACCTAAAAGTTTTAATTAATCATGAGGCACTGCAATTAAATTTCGCAATGGGGATGTGCGAAAGCTTCAGCTGCTGAGCTAACAAAAGTTGGGGTATCCATAGGAAAAATACGAGGATATAGTTTGACTAGAAGGGCAGAATTCTGGGTTTCTTTCAATTAAATGAATATACAACTTAGTTTAAAAGGTTTTCAGGCAGGCATACCTGAAAACTCAACTACTACCGCTAGACTTCATGTAGAAGAAAGTGCACATAGCTCAGGGTTGAACTGTGGAGTCCTTGGTGCACTCTGGGTTTGACTGCTTGCAAACATTTCATTACCCCACTAGGTAACATCATCAGTGTTATTGAGTGTAGGGTTTGCTCCTTGTTCATAGAGAATAACTTGCCCTGCTACTGTGAGCATCCTAGACCAAACTTAATTCAAAAGTACTAAAGAATTCCTGGAAGTTTAGCATTCAGACAAATCAGTTATCAACATACATATAGAAATAAACCATGTTTACACACCATTCAAAACAGACAATTAAAAAACTTAAGAAGAAAACAAAACAAAAAGCCAGAACAGATCCCCTCCAGCAGCCAATACCCAGATAAGCGGGGATTAGCAACAAACACAAGCAGAACACAATATCCTAATTAAGGAACACCAAACCCACGCCTCCAACACTGGCAAGGCAAGCTACTATATGTAAACGGGGAGCAAACTGCACACTCACCAGTACTAAAGATGTTATCTAGTCAGCTAATGAAACATTTGCAATTAAACAACCAAGCTCAGAGAGCACCAGAGACTTCATATTTTTACTACTACACAGAATCTAACATAAGGTCAACATTTCCTATCAGAGAGCAGAACTATAATGTTGCATATACATACATACATACATACATACATACATACATACATACATACAAGACGTCTAGTATGGATGCATCCTGAGGACTATCTGTACATTACCCAGTGTGCAACCCAACAATTTCCATGATAGCCTAAAACGGGTCTTCAAACTTGACAGCTTTAAGACTTGTGGACTTCAACTCCTAGAATTCTTCCTCCAGTCATGTTAGCTCAGGAATTCTGGGAGTTGAAGTCCACAAGTCTTAAATTTACCAAGTTTGAAGACCCTTGGCCTAAAACTTCAGTACAATAGCAATAAATACTTATAAGAGCGTGGTGGCACAGTGGCTAGAATGCAGTACTGCAGGTTGCTTCTGCTGACTGCCGGCTGCCAGCAGTTCAATTCTCACAATTGTACAATTGTGACAATTGAACAAATACAACAATTCGCAACAGCTAATTCACCACAGCCAACTTTCCATGGCCAGCTCACTGCAGGACAAGAAATACACTAATATCAAAGAAACGGTGGAATAGCATCATTAAAGTGGATGCAAAAGGAGGGACAGAATGAAATGCAAATGGCAAAAATTAAAATAATTTTTCATTTATTTGAATTAATTAAATAGAATTATTACATTGTCCTGCAGTGAGTTGTCCAATGGTGAGGTGGCCATGGCGAGTTGTCCTGTGGCAAGATGGCCACAGCATGTTGGCTGTGGCAAATTGTCCCATTCCGCTCTTCAGTACAGATTATACTCTCATACGTTCAAAACATAAAGAGAATAAATTAATTCTGATATTATTTCGGAGTTGAAATCCACACATCTTAAAAGTTGCCAAGTTTGAAAAATATTGCCTTAGAACTACTCTTTCATTGTAAAGTAAATTGCTTGCAGTACCTTCTTTATAAGACATTGAGGGAAATAAATCCCATTACAAAAAGCATCAATAGTGAATTATTATTATACTTACACCATCAGATTGCTCTATGGTTATGTAAGAAAAGCTGTATTGGACACAAAGGTAGGTACAAGACACTATGTAGATTAAAACAGGTTACCTTTTTTCTTCTTTTAAGAGTTTACGCAGTTTTTCTGCACTTGTTTCTACTTTCTTTTCTTTCTGCCTCTCTTCTTTTGCAGCTTGTTTCTCTCTAATTTCCAGAGATTTCTTTTTTAAATCCCAACATCAAAAATATGGTGTTAACAAGTTATAACAAATGAGTCCCATCCCATCCCACGTACAAAATTTACAGAGATCCCAAAGGAACCATGTGCAAAAAAATAGAAATATTAAAGGAAAAAAATAATTACGAAGGATGGTTAAGCGATAGGGATGAATGAGCATGGCGTTACGGTTCATGTTGTAGTTTGTAGCCCAAATTTTAAAAGGCAAGGGGAAGGGGGGGGGGAAAGTACAGGTTATTTGGTATCCCGTAACCCAACGTTAGCAATCCGGGAAGTATGAATGGAAGGTTAATATGGCAACCAGCAAAATAGTTGGTCACAAAGAAGAATCAACCGAACAGAAATCAATAAGGAATGTGCCATTATTGAATTTATACGTAAAATGTGATTCCCATCAAAACAGAATTGAAAAGGGCCATGTATGAATACAAACCATTTGGCAACGGTATCACAGCCCAGTTTGATGCACAGTTTACACACGGAATCATATTCCACAGGGATTGTTGGTGATGAGGAGCACCAGAGAGGTCAGGCACAGCAGCAACAGAGTTCCAGTTCGGAGGAAAATGCATTGGAGAGAAACATATCATCAGTATTACCAGGAGAACACCCTGCCAGGTCTTTGTGCATGCGGGGGTCAGAAGGACGCTCTAACTAGTGACTCCCACCAAGGAAAGCAGAGCAAAAGTGGGCATTTTATTCCCTTTTTTAAAATTCAAACACTTCCATTCACCCGTTACTTTTTGCTGTCACATTAAATGGAAAAGTTTGTGAATAAAAAGACTTCAATCTCTTACACTTCTCACTCTTCACAGAAAATAAAACAATTTATAGTAATTAACAACAAAAAACCACCCTCTGATCCACAAAATCCTGGTTAATAAATTTTGAAGGTATGCTAAAAGTTAACACTGTAGGTCACAAATCTTTATAAACCATATTATGGCCATGATTCAAATGCTTCAGGACTGTGTATTCCACTTGCCTGTTTCCAGTCAGGTATCCCTAACCATATGAAATATTTTTTTTTAGCTTTGGCTAGTACAAAATGCTTCCTCAGGCTCAAGGGATTGCCGACCAGAAAAAGAATATGGCCAACACATAATAATTTGTTTCTTGAGGATGACACTGGCGATTTACTTCAGTCAACTAACAGAAAGTAAAGAACCACCTGTATCTGTTGACGGAGCTTCAACAGGGCCTCTTCAGCTTCTTGAAAGCCTTCATCTATGTTTAAAGCCTTCTTGTAGTAACTCTCGGCGTTCAACAATTTTTCTTCCTCTTCCAACCTGACAAATGATTTTAAGCGCACATGAACCTGAAGTGCTTTATACTTAACACATTATCAAGAATGGTCTTCTCTTAGCCTGACTCAACCTCTCTTCGGAGAGGGACCCAGAACACAATTCAGACCTCAACATGGACAAAGCAGAATATTTTATTTTATTCATTTTATCTGTCAAGCAGGTATTAGATAACAGGTATAAGTATAAACACGATTATGAATAGGACGGATCTACTCCTGTAAGGTTGAAGATTGTGGCTGCTCTATTTTAAATTTGCAAACTCCCTTTAAAAAACAAAACCAAAAAACCCCAGCTGTTCAGCTAGTCCTCTGCTTACCACCATAACTGGAACCAGATTTTCCATTGCTAAGCAAGGCGATTGTTAAGTGAATCGCCACCAATTTTATGACTTTTTTTTTTTTTTTGGCCACAGCTTTTGCTTGTCGGAAGCCAGCTGGGAAAAATCACAAATGTGATTTCACATCACCCTGGGATTCTGCAACTGTTGTAAATATATATTCCGTTTAAAGACATTTCGCTTCTCCTCCAAGTAGCTTCTTCAGTTCTGACAGGATAATGGGGACTGGAAGGATTTATATTCCTTGCAGACGGCTGGTCATTTGCGTTCTTTTTAGAGGGTCTTTAAAGCACTTGGAACACGACCCTCTAAAAGAATGCAGATGACCAGCCGTCTGCAAGGAATATAAATTCTTCCATTCCCCACTATCCTGTCAGAACTGAAGAAGCTTCTCAGATGAGAAGCGAAACCTTCAAAGCAAAAACCAGAAAGTCCAGTTGCCTCCTGAAAAAGCACCTTTGGGACAACCATGACCTGGATGACTGACAATCTGTACAGACCGTTGTAAACATGTCAGTTGCCAAGCACCCAAATTTGGATCACGTGACTGTAGGGATGCTACAATGGTCACTGGAGCTCCGGTTGGCTTCCGACCTCCATTCCTTCTGCCACGACCTAAAGACCTGGTTGTTTCAACAGTCCGGCCTGGACTGAAGGGTAAGGGGTGGGGTTTTATTCTTATTTTAAATTTTATTGGGTTTTAATCTTTATTGGGCTTAGTTCACTTGTTTAATGTATTTTTAATTAATTGTATTGCTATTTTTTATTGTAAGCCGCCCTGAGTCCCTAGGGAGAGAGGGCGGCATGTAAGTCCATTAAAACTAAACTAAACTTAAGTGCAGGGACTGGGTGTAAGTAACTTTTGTTCAGTGGCATTGTAACTTCTGAACAGTCGCTAAATGAATGACTGCAAGGAAAGGGCTGCCTGCATTGCAATACGGTGCAGGCAGTCCTTGAATTATGACCACAATTGAGCCCAAAATTTCTGTTGCTAAGCAAGAACATTTGTTGAGTTTTGTCCCGTTTTATAACCTTTCTTGCCACAGACATTAAGTGAATCACTGCAGTTCTTAAGTTAGTTGCAGGACTGTTAAGCGAAGGTGTCTTCCCCATTGACATTGCTGGTCAGAAGGTCACAAGAGGAAATCCTATGACTCCAGGACACCTTCATAAATACACCCCAGTTGCCAAGTCATGTGTATTTTCATCACGTAACCATGGAGATGCGACAACAGTCTTAGGTATGAAAAACGGTTGTAAGTCCCTTTTTTTCAATGCTGTTGTAACTTCGAATGATCACTAAATGAACTGTTATACGTCAAGGGCTACCTGCATTTGTCTTCATCAACCACTATTCCAAATTCATTTTCACAAAGCCATTTTACCAAACTAATGTAAAGGGATCTCAGCTGTCAGTAGCTAACCAGGGAAAAGATTTGGGGTTAATAAGATGGTTGATAAGAGGAACAGAGACACATTCGGCCGCCGGGAAGCATGCACGTTCCATTCAGTGCCATTAAGAAAGGAACTAAAAATAAAAACTGCCAACAACATAATGTCCTTTTACAAAAGGACGGAATAAGTCACATCTAGAGCAGTGTGTACCCTAGTAGCAACGGCATTTGATAAAGGATGGTTAGCAGGGCTGGGAAAGGCAGAAAAGGCAGCAACAATGAAGGTATGTCTCAAACACCTTCACTACAAAAAAAAAGGTCTGAATGTTTGAGATACTTTTGTTGGGAAAAAGCCACAGCAGGAGTAGGCTGTATCTCCTACCTGCAAGCTGGCAATTCGAAAACAAGCAAGGAATGAGTTGCCACAAACACTTTACAGCAGTGGTTGCCAACCGGTGGGCTGGGGAGCACTGGTGGTCTGTGAGAAAAGTTTGGTGGTCCGTAGAGAAATGTCACCCCAAAGCACACTTAAAGCAATTAAACCAGCCTGTGCGGGAACACAAGGCCGCGCTGCCCACGTGGCCCGTGGGAACACAAGGCCTGCGTCACTTACATTGAAAACAACACGAGGTAGTGAAGGGAGGGAGGAAAGGACGGAGGGTAGAACTTACCCGACTCACCCCAGGCACCTCACTTGGCCACCCAGGCTGCTTCTTTCCGCTTCTTTCTTCTTCTGCTTTTGGCTGCACGCAAGGAAAGCAGCAAAAGTCTTTCTCTCCCCCAAGCTCCGCCAGAAATGAGTCTTTGGGACCCTGCAAGGCATCCTGCTCCAAGAGGCTGCGCCAGTGCGACAAGTCTCACAAAGACTCATTTCTGGTGGAGTTTGGGGGAGAGAAAGAAAGACTTCTGCTCCTTCTGCTGCTTTCCTTGCATGAAGCCAAAAGTCTCTCCCGCCCCCTCTCCTCCACCCCCGCCCCCGAGAACTGAGCTGGAGACGATATCCTGCGATCCCAAATAAAAGAACGATTGCTCGGTAGGAAAACGGGGTGGGGAATTTTCCTGCAGACTTTTTTGGGATTTTCCCAGGGTCTCTGGTCCGTGGGATTTAAAATTATGCGTTTGGTGGTCCCTGAGGTCCAAAAGGATGGCGACTTCTGCCTTACAGGCATGTAGTTGATAATTGAAAGAGACACAAAGCCAGACTAAGGTGGATTTCAGCCTGACCCAGCAAAGTTTTTATGTTCTTAACCAACTTTGCTGCATCTCAAAACCTGATTAACATTCTTATCTCCTTCATGAATAAACCTGCTGAAAGGCTACAAGATCCAGGCTCTTTTGGTATCCACTCAATGCTATTTTGATAGGGAAACACCAATGAGCACATTTTGGAACCACCTCTAGATCCACTTAATTGCCATACAAACCAGCCCACACTGAACTGGTTTGTTAATAAGAAAGCTGTTTTTATTTTGAAGCACAAAACAGATGGCGGTAAATAGAGCAAGCAGATATAAGCGGGAGGTGAACAGATGATTTCACATCAAGCTGCGCTCCTGATTTAGCTACACACAGGTCTACCCATGTTGTTCTTTATCTTTAACCAGGCATAAAAACATAGACAAGGGAAAGAAATGTAAAATGCATGGAATGGAGAAACTATAAAAAACATAAGGCAACACTTACTGGCCTCCTCGTTCAACAAGCGTTTGACAAAGGTATTTTCTTGCGTTTCTATGCGTGGGGCACTGCTCTAAAGCAATTTCAAAATCCTCAATTGCTTTATTCAAGCTTCCCTTTGTTGCATAGCTGGAAGAAAAAAAATACCTGTAAGTATATCTATTTTTCAATCGCTTTGTGAAATTATTGGATTGCAGACATAAAGCAGATACTTGCAGTGCTCCACGGGCTACTAAGGCTTCAACATTTTGTGCATCTATTTCCAATGCCTTGTTGTATTCATTCATGGCATCAACATGGCGGCCCTCTTTAAAATAATCAACACCAATTTTTACACTAAAAAATAAAATTAGTTGAATTAAGATTTCAATAAACCAACAAATTCCTTTATGAAGAATGCAATTTTTTAATTTATTTTTATTCATACTTATATCCCGCCCTTCTCCGGAGACTCAGGGTGGCTTACAATGTTTGGAGCACAACCCAATGTGCTCAGCAATAGCCTTCATTCCATTGTATATTCCTGCTTATTACTAAGCGGCATTTTTACAAAGCCAGCTTATTGCCCCCACAATCTTGGGTCCTCAATTAAACTAAACTAAACTAAACCTCAACTAAAATTAATTAATCATGACATAAAAACAAATGCTAATAGTTTATTTTGCAACTGCTTTTCTCTATCAGACCTGCAGTTTCCTCCCTCACAAAACTATTTAAAAACCAAACATCAGAAAGACAGTAAAACACAAGGAGGATCATTGAGGAATTAAAATTTAGTGTTTATCATTAGCCTACAGTTAGAAGACTGAACAATAAGTTACTGCTAATAAGTACAGGTAGTCCTCAACTTAAGACCCCAATTGAGCCCAAAATTTCTGTTGCTAAGCAAGAAAGTTAAATGAGTTTTGCTGCATTTTGCAACCTTTCTTTTCACAGTTGTTAAGTGAATCCATCTGCTTGTCAAAAGGTTTGAAAAGATGATCATAATGATCCCAGGGCATTGTAGTCGTCATAAATGAGTCGTTAGGATGCTAAGAATCCTAATTCTGACCAAGTGCCCACGGGAATGCTTGCAATGATTGTAAGTGGGAAAAACGGTCGTAAGTCACTTTTTTCAGTGCCCTTGTCACTAAACGAAGGATTGTAAGTCAAGGACTACCTGTAACACCACCCTTAGCATCACATAAACCTTTAATATGGCTGAATGACAAAACTATTATCTGCTTCCAAAATTCAGGCAGGGCTTTTATTGGCCTGGAAGAAAATGGTTCTTTCCCAACTTCTATCTTGTAACGAAAACAAAGCAGTGTGTACCATTTTAAGGCCCACGAAGCAGACTGTCTTTTCCTCAATGCAACAGCAAAATCCTCTTCACTGAAATTTTTGCTGGGGAAAAACAAACAAAATGTTTAACCAACTGGTCTATTTATAGCCTGTCCAAATAAATAACAAATCTACTGGAGTTGTTTCACATTGCACTTGTGTCAGAAGCATCAAGGCACTTCCGGGTTACAAGGATTAGCTGGTGACATCACTGTTGCCTGGCGGATGCCCAGTTGGGGGCTCCTTTCATGTCCCTGGCAGGAGCTGCAGAGAAGGATGGGAACTCACCCAGTCCCATGGCAGCACTAGGGTCTTAAACACTCCTTAATCCCCAAGGCAGTGTCCTCACCACATGAGCCACTATACTCTGGAGTATACACATTTGGTGTTTCCACCTGATAAGATTAAGCTCAAACTTTCAGTGGTACGAAAACTTGCTTTGTGTTGTAGTACAGCTGAAATAGTGATTCACTCTGATAAATTTTTTTGGCGCTCTTTTTTCCAAGCAAATGATGGAAATGTCATTTTTAACAAACTCATCATTGAAGGAATTACTTTTCGGTTAAGGTGCTGTTTATATACCTTTGTAGTCCTCTCATTAAGGAGCGAGGGCTGGATTCATCTAGTCCTAATTTGCTTCCTAGGAACTCCACTACAGCTGGATTGGCAAAGCCCAAAGAATTATGCAAAACTTTTTCGTACGTTTCCAAGCTACTGGCTACGTCAATACTCTTCCTGAAAAACAAACGAAAAGACAATCATGAACTGAGATAACACAATATTTTCTCTGTTCCATCTTGTATTACCAACATAAGAAGAAATACACTTAAAAAAGATTTGTAATAAAGTCCACCCCTCTTTAGATCAGGGGTCCCAAACTCTTCTGTTCACTGACCCCCTTCAGGAAATTTTGCAATGTTCCTCAATATACCAAACATTTATTATATGAAAATTGTCAACTATCGAAACGACTTTAACTGAAGCCATAAAAGTTTCTTGTTTCATTTCTCAGTTGCTATGCTTGGGCAGGCGGGAGATCTGTGGAATGTAGAATATTTCAGGGTGCCAGACATAACACTGATAAGGCTCGTGAGAGCTGAAGCTGACCCAGTGTATCCTAGCAATGGCAGGAGAGGGGTATTAAAAGACTCATCTCCTGCTTGGTTGGCTAACATGATCTGGGACACAAGGGGGGTGGCCAGTATCTATCTTTTAATTATGCCAAAGCGTGGGAACTATTCAGAGTTGGCTTGGCTTTTGAACGTGCCGATACATTGTACCCAATAAATAAGATCTTTGAAAAAGCAACAGTTTCAGGGTCTTGAACTAATTGGGAGCGTTACTCGGAACCATGACAAAAACACATCAACCTCTTGCATAATCCCATTGTTCCTTATAAGTCAATATTGACCACTTTGGAAAACTCTTGTGGCCTGTCGGCCGCCAGCCCCTCCACAAGCTGAATCAGAGGAGGCAGCGGCGTGGGAGTCACGGTCAGCATCAAGACAACCTAAGAGATCCGAGGGAGAAGAGGGAATGGAGCTGTCGGAGAGAGACAGAGGCTGTAACAATTAATTATGGTATAAAAGGCCAACAGTATAATTAGCACCTGAGTAACTTATACTGCACTCACTAGCAACAGTAGCCAATATAACCAATAATTTATAGAAAAACTATCCAACCACACAGTGACAGAGCGTCAAAACAGAGCCTAAAATGGAGATTTCACTTATATCCTGGCTGTGACAAATGAAGTAAAAAATTATATTTGAAACTTAGATATAAGTTTGTAATCTTCCTGTTAAGATTTCAGATTTTATATTCTGTTTTGCATTTTACTTGTGTTCCTTTTTATTGAAATACAAATATGATGTGACGTTCCATGTGATAAATAAATATAAAACAACTAGTGCCCTTGGGTACTTATTGATCCCTATGTTGTTTTTCTTAGAAAACAGATTGCTCATACATGAGTGACAATATGCATTTAAAAACGTGTAGACAAATTGGAATGCCCAATGCTAGATTATTTTAATGTGAAGCCAGGATCTTTTCTGAAGCACGTTACAGGACTTATATCAATCTTCTGATATAATTGAGGCAGTCGGGGGCTGTGAAACTGCATCTCTTATTCTTGTCCATAAAAGTACTGTATTTTATATTTTTAAAAGCTCGATACAGGTGGTTCTTGACTTGCAACAGTTACAAGAGCACTGAAAAAGTGACTTCTGAACGTTTTTGTGATGACCTGGGGGGGGGAAGCGGGATACAAAATAAATACAGTCACAAAAACCCGGTGAAGCCCCTTTTATTCTTTCACTTTGCTTCCAAGCTCCAAATATCCTTGACAAAAGACAAAAAACTCCCAAACAGTTACAAGAAGGAGGGAAAAAACAACACAAACCAGGCAAGATAAGGGCTGGAGGACGTCCACAGATAACAGAACACACACTGGGAAGGACACCAAACTCAGAGAGGAACCATAAACTAGAGATATTTCCATGCTTTGTTTCCAGCGTTCACCCGTATGCATGTCCGTCCTCTTATTCAGTTGTCACAGCTGCAGCCCATGAAGAGGATCAAGGCCCTCTCCTCCCAAGTAGACCACCTCTCTCCCTTATCCTCTCCTTCCTGCGTGCCCTAGGATGGAGAGGGGATGGGCCTGGGTCCTCCTCTGACTGCTCAGCTGGCCTCTGCCCTTCCCCAGCCTCCTCCACAACCTCCGGAGCCACACTTCCACTCCCTGTCGGCTGTTTCTCATCTCCCTCAGAGTCAGTCTCCATCAGGGGCATGACAGTTTTTCACATTTATGACTACTGCAACATCTCCATGGTCATATGATCAAAATTCGGATGCTTGGCAACTGACTAATATTGATGATGGTTGCTGTGTCATGTGATTACTTTTAGCGACCTTCTGATAAGCAAAGCCAGACTCACTTAACAAACATGTTACTAACTCAACAGCTACAGTGATTCACTTAACTGTGGCAATATACAACAAAATTCACTTAACAAATGTTTCACTTAGCAATGGAAATTTGAGGCTCAATTGTGATCTTCAAGTCAAGGACTACCTGTGTATAACGAAAAGGTTTTCTTTAAATCACACCAAAAAAGGATGCCTCATTTCAATTTCCTACCTGTAATGCACAGGCAAATCTTCAGAGCTGATGACTCCTAATTTGGTATTTGCTAAGCTGGGAGATAAAGCAGACTTGTGCAGTGATACACTGAGCTTTTCATGGTAGCGATCAATATCCTTGATTGCAGCTATTAAAAATGGGAGAAAAAAAAAAGAGCAGACTTAGAACAGCAGAAAACAACGCAAAATATACTTAGGGCCAAATCTAAGAGCGGTGATATTACACTTGCCTTGGATAAGGTCACCATTTTGATAGTATGATAAGGGATCCCCATGGCTGCTTTGGGAAGGCACATCTCTTAATGGACAAAGCGCCTAAAACAGAAAGCATGCAATTCCAGAAAATTAGGGATAGACATACTTGGTCCCATTTCACAAAGAAATACTGAAGCATCTGCAGGACATCTACGCTGGAGTATTGCCTTCTAAAGTTTTAAAAGCTGGATTTGTAATCCCAGAGTCTGAGTGGATAACTTGGAAGAAGAGTACTCCTATCCTGTGTGTTGGTGCTTACCTACAAAGCTCTCCATGGCTTAGGGCCGGGGTACTTGCGGGAACGTCTCCTGCCAGCATTGAATACCAATTGCCCGGTGCACGCCCACAGCAGGGCCTCCTTGGGGTACCGTCGGCTAGATAATGTCGGCTGGCGGTCCCTAGGGGGAGGGCCTTCTCTGTGGGGGCGCCCACTTTGTGGAACCAGCTTCCCTTGGAGCTACGACTGGCCCCCAACCTTCGCTCCTTTCGCCGCGGCCTAAAGACTTGGTTATTCGAACAGGCCAGCCTGGACTGAGGGGGGGGTTGTTTTAATATTTTATTATTTATTTATTTATTTATTTATTTATTCGACTTATATGCGCCCCTCCGAAGGACTCGGGCAGCTTACAAATTAAAAACAATATAACAATAAATTATCTAAAAACTATATTAAACAAATTTTAAATGTTTGTTAGTGGGTTTTAATGATTATTTGGCCGAATTGGGTTTAATTCTTTTTTATCTTTTGTAATTTGTATGGTTGTTTTTATGTGAGCCGCCCTGAGTCCCTCAGGAGAGAGGGTGGCATATAAGACCAAATAATAAATAAATAAATAATCACCATATAAAAATTGAATTCAAGATAAAACTCCTATTATTTTACATAGGGCAGATCTAGTCTGATAAGGACTAAATCAATAGGCAGTACAGCTGATTATTCTTACCAAGTCTAATGTATATTCTTTATTGGTAAGGAATATGTGCATAAGCTCTCAGTGCACATACGAACAACAGAGTGAGAAGTCATAGATCCTAAATTGTATGATGCAATCATAAAATACAAATGATAAATCATAAGATACCAAGAGAAGAAGGTAGCAGGGTAGTACGGAAGATGGCATTAGCATTTAGACTTATATATCGCTTTGCAGTGCTTTACAGCCCGCTCTAAGCAGTTTACAGAGTTAGCCTATTGCACCTAACAATCTGGGTCCTCGTTTTACCCACCTCGGAAGGATGGAAGGCTGAGTCAACCTGGAGCCTGTTGAGATTTGAACTGCCAGATTGCAGGCAGCCAGCAGTCAGCAGAAGTAGCCTGCAGTACTGGATTCTAACCACTGTGCCACCGTTGCGCCATCTCACTCAGATGAGATGTGGAAGATGAGAAGGATAACAGCAATACAGTCTACTACACGGGTAAATAACTTTAGGCATAAGGCAGTGCTGTGGGAGTTAAGTGTTTAGCAGAGTGGGGGGGGGAGAACTATCTTTGTGTCTAGTTGTGTATTCTTTCCTGGTCAGGAAGCTCCTATTCTCAGTTACTCATGCCCTGGTTGTGTCCTATATGGATTACTGTCTAAGTCACACTTGATCAGAAATGCAACCAAACCACTTACACGGTTCAGTTCAGGACTTTTGTAACTTGATCGTAATCCTCGAGTATAAGGAAGGACATTTTTTGCTGATGGAGCCAAAAATCTACTTGTCAACTTGCAAGGCAAAAAATACATGAAGGTTCTGAATCGGAGCTTCCTCAATTTCCTCGGATCAACTCGGCCAATTCAGCTGCACCGGAGGCCAAAGGAGAGAGAAACCCTTCAGAAAGCGACATCTCCTTTCATATTGTGTTGTAGCCTGTTGGCCACTGGCCCCTCCAGCCGCTGAATCAGAGGAGGAGGTGTGGGAGTCAGGGTCAGTATCAGGGCAACCTGAGAGCTCCCATGGGGAAGAGGGAATGAAGCTGTCAGAGAGGGAGAGGGGGGAAGAGAGGGAGGGAGGGAGAGAGAGAGAGATGGGGGTGGCTGGGCCATTTGTCAGCCCTCAACAACCCCCAGGTCTGGAGGTGGTTGATGAGAAAGAGGAGGAACAGCTGGGTCCAGTGCCTGACGCATGGATGTGCAGAAGACAGAGGAGAGGAGAGCAATGGAAATCCATGGGCCGGCCCTTAGGACAGAAGAGCCCACTTCTGCTAGTGAAGCCCAACCCTAGCTCTGGGGATAAAAGGCAGGGGGCTGAAATGAATAGATGTGGCAGACAACTATTCATCTCCCTGCTGGACAGACTTATTAGCCTGCAGTGAGATAGAAATTTTTTGCCGGGGCTGCTGGTGCTCCTAATAAAAGGAATCTTTGAGTTAACTTCAAACGGTTTGTCATGTTTGGGAAACTGGGTCAGAACACAACGTCTCTGACTTACCGTGATTTCTAAGTCTGCTATGTCTCGCACAACGCCGCTTCGCAGGCAGAACAGCACCATGAAGAAGCCAAATTCGCGAATAGAACTAATCCTTCCAATCACTATGTCGCCGCGTTCAATATCCCGGAAAAAGAGCTCTCTCCTCTCTGCGCTGGGAATTTCCATAAACTGCTCCAACGGTGGCATAATAGCATAACAATCTTCGGTAGATTGCAAATTAAAAAAAATTTAAATATCGATACACTACAGGGATTGCCAGATAGTTTAAATGGTAACAGTCATGCACGCAAATCACTTACAATCCTATTGGAATCCAATCCTATCGAATTAAAGGGGTTCACTTTTGAATGTGCGTGCTTTGAAATTATGAAATGCCATTACATAAAAACATTAGAGAGAGTGTGATCCAATCATCTTGAAAATCTACTGGGGAAGTTGAATACAAATCTAACAAATAATACATACTGCTGAAATAGATCTGCTTCTAACTTTCATAAAACATCTACCAACCCACTGTGGAAGCAGATAGACTTCTGAGTTAATCTAGCCAAATTCCTTTAAAAAATTATTCTAATTACTGGATAAGAACATAGTACAACTGACAATATTTCAAATATGAACTCGATTCTATTTTTGTAGCACAAAATACTTTTGAATCTAAAAATACTCCACTCATATTGCAGAATCTAAATTGTATTCCTTACAAGTGGCACTGGAATAGTTACAAGCAAAGTTAGTATACATAATAATGATGGGGATAACACCCAAATAAACATGCAAAAGTTATACAGGCAGGGTCTCCTCGGGGTGCCGTCTGCAACACAATGTCGCTTGGCGGCGACCCGAGAAGGCCTATTCTGTGGCGGCTCCCACTTTGTGGAATCTTCTTCTGCTTGAGCTCCGTTTGGCTCCCGATCTTCGCACCTTCCGCCATGATTTGAAAACTTGGCTCTTTTTACAATCTGGGTTATGCTGATTCTCCTGGGTTGGGGTCATTTAATTGGGGTTTTAAACGTTAATTCAGCTTAAATGTTTAATATCTTTTTAATTAATTTAATTTATTTACTGTTGTATTTTAATTGTAAGCTGCCCCGAGTCTTCGGAGAGGGAGCGCATATAAGTCTAAATAAATAAATAAATAAATAAATAAATACATACATACATACATACATACATACATACATACATACTGGAAAAAGATTTTTTTCTAATTTGAAGAAATTGGGCAGGGGGGTCATCCACTAGTTTATTTATTTATGTTACATTCAGTTCCAAAAGGGATTTGAATGATTTACAATGCACGACAGGCAGGCAGGCAGGGAGTAGGGAAGGTAGACAGACATATAGATAGTCCTCATTTAGCAACCATCTGAATTTACGACAGTGATGAAAAAGTTACTTTACAACCAATCCTCGCATTTACAAACTTAGCAGGTCTGTAAAGCAAAAGAAAGGTGAAGATCTGAAGCACATTCATTTCACTTAGTGACTGCTTTGTTAGGAACCAAACTGCCACTCCCAATTGTAGTCGCTAAACAAGGAATATCTGTATATCAAATAGAATTAAAAGCACAAAAATAGCCAAAACAAAGGGCTTGTATATTATAAACCCACAATTTTAGAGAATTCTACTATTCTTCTATCTATACTTCCTAAGGTATATGTATCAATTCAATTGATTCAATTCCTGTGAATGTCATTTTCTGCAAACCATTCAAAAATTAACATACACTTTTTTATTGAATCAGTGATACTCAAAAGTTTTGGAAGTTGTTTTCACTGAAAAAGAAACCCAACATTTAATTTTTAAAAAAAAAATCTTATAATAAATATGTTTATCAAACCTGGTAATCATTAGTTGCAGTTAACAATTTTGTTTTGATAATTTGATTTAAATTACACCCAAAATTGAATATGAGGTTCACAATTAATTTTTAATTTTTTCTTTAAATTCATATTCCTTATACATGTACACGACAATGTGGACATTGTACAGAGCAATTTTTCTTCTTAAAAGTGTCACTAATTTTTGATTAAAAATCAAAAGTAAGCATCGAGGGCTTTCTTTTTCAGCTGTCCAATGAAATGCTCCAATGTTTATCTTTTTTTTTGGCTTTACATCTTTAATTCCAAGTACTGATCGTTAAGATGCACATTTATAAACATGTCCAACCATCATCTGACTTCATTCTCTTACTTTCGTTCTCTTCATTTCCATCTTTTACTATTGTCACATTTGTTTTCCAAGATTGAGAAAAAAGAAGATCAGCTTTTTTTGAAATGAATTGTTGTATCTCAATATTTTCAATCCCTCTTTCTTTTCTGAAACAGAAGCAAACAGATTAACATCCATAAAAACATGCTTTCTTGAACAAGGCAATTTATTTGATAACCAAAACATAACTATTAAAAGTAGGATAGCCTATTCAAAACCACTGTTATGCTGCTTCTGGTAGATTCCAAATAGTTGTTTCTTCATAATTATAAATCAGCTTATTTTACTTTGAGGCTTATTTGCCCTCACTGTCTCATATCCAAGCTGTCTCATATACACTGTCTCATATCCAGCTGTCTGGATAAGAATGCCCACTAACATCTAAGGTGGAGTTTTACAAAGCCAACCAAGGAGAGGCAATCATATTTTGTTTTCAGTGGTAAATATCTAGGGGAAAAAAAGGAAATTTTATGCATCTTTTTACATACATAGAGAATCCTAGCTTTTAACCATGGCATCTCCAGGGAAAATTAAGACTTTAATTTGCAGTATTACAAGCCCAATCATCTCAATGAATAAGGAGAGACGGTTATGCCGTTTTCAGTAGTACGTTTCCAGAAAAAAAAATCCTTGACTTGCAACCATTTGTTTAGTGATCGTTTGAAGTTACAGTGGCACTGGAAAAAAAGTGACTGATGGCCATTTTTCACACTCACGACCGTTGCAACATCCCCATAGTCATGTGATCAAAATTCAGACGTTTGGCAACTGGCTCATATTTATGACGGTTGCAGTGTCCTGGGGGTCACGTGATCCCCTTTTGCCACCTTCTGACAAGCAAAGTCAACGGGGGAAGTCAGATTCACTCAACAACCATGTTACCAACTTAACCACTGCAGCGAATCACTTAACAGTGGCAACGAAGGTCGTAAAGTGGGACAAAACTCACTTAATGACAGAAATTCTGGGCTCGGTTGCAGTCGTAAAGTCGAGGACTCCCTGTAGGTATGTATATTCAGGGTCCTGGATTTTAATCATGACATCTCTACATTTAAGAAAGGAAGCAATGGGGAAAATGGAAACCACTGCCAGTTCCCGACAGGCTGCTTGGAAGCAGATTCAGTGGAGCGACCTTAAAAACACTTCATAAAGGAGATGTCTGTAGAGATTCTTAGTCATCCACCTCATGATTGTCCCAAAGGTTTTTTTGTCAGGAGGCAACCGGACTTTCTTGTTTTTTTGTCCATTATAGATGGAGGAAAATAGGTTAAGCAAATAGGCAGTCAAGGCAGTGGTATCCCACTCTGGGCATGTTTCACAAGGAAAGTTGAAGCCAAGAATTGAAAGTCTAAAACCAAACTCAGTATAACTAATTTAATCCACCAATTGGCTAACCAAACTGTAGGAGAAAAAGGAGTGGCAGAACCTTGGGGGAAGGGGAGTTAAAAGAGGATTCAGTCTAGAATCCCTAAGTAGCCACAAGCAGACTTAGTTTGCTTATGGTTATGTAGGGATTCTAGGCCGATTCCCGCGCCACACTCTCTCCTCTTTTCTTTGAAGACCTTTCAGCCAAGAACCTTCTTCAGCTCTGACAGGATAGAGGGTGGATGGAAGGATTTATATTCCTTGCACAGAGCTGGTCATTTGCATCCTTTTAGAGCTGTCAAACGCGCGGCCCGCCGGCCGGATGCGTCAAGTGGGACACCAAATCCTGGTTTAGCGAAGGGGGAAAAAAGCCACGATATGCCACGTGATTCTGCCATGACGAGGCGAGATGGACACCCTTGTTTTAGAGGGTCATTGAAGCACATGGAGGTTTATCTGCGTCCTCAGGGTCACCTGAGTAAGTGCTCCAGGTTCCTGTAGTCTGCAATTTTTCCTCTGGAAATCCATTCCTATTCCCACATCATTTAAAGGGTGTTCATCCCAAATTGTATAGCAAAAATTCTGTCAAGATTCTCAGTGCATCCAGGTTGTGGCTGTCCCAAAGGTGCTTTTTTTCAGGAGGCAACTGGACTTTCTTGGTTTTTTGTTTTGAAGGCGTTTCACTTCTCATCCAAGAAGCTTCTTCAGCTCTGACTGGATGGTGGGGAACGGAAAGATTTATATTCCTTGCAGACTGCTGGTCATTTGCATCCTTTTTAGAGGGTCCTTGAAACACTGACACAGATAAACCTCCAAGTGGCCTCAAGGACCCTCTACAAAGGATGCAAATGACCAGCTGTCTGCAAGGAGTATAAATCCTTCCCGTCTCCACCATTCAGTCAGAGCTGAAGAAGCTTCTTGGGGGAGAAGTGAAACGTCTTCAAAGAAAAAACAATGAAGTCCAGTTGCCTCCTGGAACAAAAAGGCACCTTTGGGATAATAAGGAGTTGCTACCTGAGTTACCTGGGAAGAAGAGTCACTTGCCAGTCCTGCGGTCCGTATGAGGCGAGGCACAGCTGCGGAAAAGGCGTTACACTCTGCATATGGTCAGAGGCACCACCCTCACTTTGCGAGGGCTCCAGGGCTGAGAACGCAATCGCTTCCCCCTCCCCCGCCACAACCAAAGGAGAGCTGACTCGTCTCTTCAGCATGCTCCGCCCCACGTTCTCAAGGACATGCCCCTCCGGCGAAGCCCCGCCCCCTCCTTTCACGGAGAGGGCGGGGCCGCCGACTTCGGCTCACCTAGCTGACGACAGCGATTCCAGGCCGGCCCCGCCCGGGGGGAGCAGTCCGCCGAAGTCGGGATTGTCCTGCTGCTCAGCGTGGAGCAGGGAGAGCAGCGGCGGCCCGTGGAAGCCCAGTGCCTGGCGAAGCAAGTCCCGCTCCATCTGTCTCCGCCAGACTACTGCCCATCCGCTCCACCCTGAGCGGCGGCGGCGGCGGCTCCTCCCCCTTAGGCAGACGGGTCTCTTTGACCCGGATGTTAAAGCTTTCGCTTAGTTTCCCTTTTTCCTTCCACCTCTCCCCGTTCCTCGAGCAAGGGGTGACGCATGCGCCTTATCGGGCGGAGCTGACTAATAATGGCGGAAGACGCCTGAGCGGGGCGGGACAGAGAGCTTGGTGGGGGGGTGCGCGTTGCTTGTCGTGCTTTGCATTGCAGCCCGGGGAATTTTGGGAGTCGAAGTCCGCATGATTCCATTGTGTAAGCTCTCCAAATGGATCGCTTCTGCTGTAGGAAGTAATGGCTGGGGATTTTAATATTCTGCATCAATACGTATCAATACAGAATATCTATTAGGCGAAGGACTGCTTATTGAAATAATGCCCAACACCTTGCCTGTCCTTGGCTCATCTGAGAAGGCTAAGTAAGGTGTTGAGCCTCTCTCAACAAAACAACAGATATGCCAGGAAGTCACCAGGAACTGTGCAAGACTGGAGATTATTTGGGAATAAGCACCATCAGTTCCAAGCAGAATGGCTGCAAAGTCACATTCCCTGACAGCCTTAAGAGTGAACGCTTATTCAGTATGGATAGTCCAGAGAAAAGAAAAGCAAAAAAGGTGATATAATAGCAGTGTTCCAAAATTTGAGGGGCTGCCACAAAAAAGAGGGGGCCTATTTTCCAAAGCATCAGAAGCAAGACAAGAAATGATGGAAACTAACCAAGCAGAGAAGCAGCCTAGAACTAAGAAGGAATTTCCTGACAGTGGGAATAATTAATCACTGGAACGACTTGCCTCTGGAAGTTGTGGGTTCCCTAACACTGAAGGTTTTTAAGAAGAGATTGGACCACCATTTGTCTGAAATGGTATAAGGCTTCTCTGCTTGAGCAGGGGGTTGGACTAGAAGACCTCCAAGGTCCCTTCCAACTCTTGTTATTCTGTATTCTGTAAGATACGAAGGTCATAAGTGGTACAGCAACCAGCTCTTGCCCAGCCAGCAGGATCCAGAACAAATCTCCATAGCATATGCAATCATGCATGTGTCAATTTGATTATAACAACTGTAGAAGCTTCTCTTCTGCAGAATGCAGGACCCAGTGCTTTTACCTTATTATCACCACTGACATTTTGGATTTCAATATGGAATTTCCAAACTTATAGTGAAGTTGCATTTATGTGGCGTGCAATGTAAAAGGATTTATGCCATGCCAGTTGTTTTACCTGGTGTCAAACAATTGTGGATGTAGGAGTATCTGTTAATATTTGCAACATAATTGTGAGAGACATGCCAAGATCTAGTGATCTCGAGCAGAAGGTTTTTGAAAAATTATGTGTCTTTTCTTGCCTATTGGGTATTTGTACCATTTCCCTTTTTTTCTTCCAGTCAGAGAAATTCACAGCACTACATTGCCCTTTTATCCAAAAAGAAAAAAAAAAACAACCCTGCATATATGCAGAAGTAGAAGCTACAAAAAGAATACAGGGGAAAAAGCAAAAAACAAAAATGTAACTGCTATTTTAAGACCCACCTCTATGACCATTTGCTAATTTATTTGAAGCACCAAATTTCTTCCTTTCCAAGGAACTCTCCGTACCATAAATCACAGCTCAGATACTGGCCCATAAAAACTGAGGCTCCCAAATTTTAAAATATTAACCATTTGTTAATTTTCCATATTTTCCTTCTAAAAAATACAATAAGGGCAAAGTGTAGAATCGAAGGCAATAACATTCAGATGCTTCTAAATCTTTGCAATGTAGTGATATTCCACTAGAGGGTGAAATAAGATCATTCTGACTAAAATCTGACTAGCTAATACTAAAATAAACAATAAAAAAGGCCCTCCATCTGTTTGAGGGCAATTTGATACTGTACTTAACAAAATTCTAGGGGGTATATTTGGAATCACAATTTCAAATTAGCTGTCTCAAAGATAAATGATGAACAGTGGTGTTTCAGGGCAAAAATTGCAATTTATTTATCGTAGCAAATTGACTTTATTAAAACAAATGTTACAAAAGCAAAAAAAAGTTATTTTAGGCAAAACAGAATTTCCCTCTTGGCTGGAAGAAGTAGTTCTTGTCTTCGGTGTACGAGAGCAGAAGTAAGAGATGCCCCATCAGATTTTTTGGGACCAATTCCGAAACAGACTATCGTTTCCCCATCATGGTCAATTAATTAAAATGAATAATATTTATTTTTATTTATTTATTAATTCGACTTATATGCCGCCCCCTCTCCCGAAGGACTCGGGGCGGCTTACAAATTAAAAACAACACAACAATAAATTAAGTAAAAACCAGATTAAACAAATTAAGCCGAATTAACACTAAAATCCCAAAATTAAAACCCTAAAAACCAATAGCCTCTTGAATTCTGATTTTAAAAAGATGGTTAAATCATTACATCCAGACACCCCATCTATTAAGATAGCCAGAAACTTGCTGGATAACAACTTCAATCTGCTTCAGGCCTGAACGCAAGAGTAGTCGCTCCTCCAGAGTGTCACAGTATTCCCTGCTTTGCAGCTGAACCAAGCAGAGGTACTACCGTGTTTCCCTGAAAATAAGACACTGTCTTATATTTTTTTTGGCTCCCCAAAACACACTAGGTCTTATTTTCGGGGTAGGTCTTATATATTTATGGTGCCAAATAGTGGGTGTGAGTGTGTGTGGGGGGTGTTTCGCGGGTGCACGGTTGCTCCCTGAAAAGTCTTCCTGGAACTGGAGATTTACACTAGGTCTTATTTTCGGGATAGGTCTTATATTAGGGCAGGTTTAGAAAATAGTGCTAGGTCTTACTTTGGGGTAGGTCTTATTTTCGGGGAAACACGGTATGCACAGGTCCTTCACTGTTTCCAGGACAGCCTTGCAGGCCAGATCTAAGCACCCCGCAGGCCGCATCCTGCCCACAGGCCTTGAGTTTGACACCCCTGATATAATCTACCTTTGAATTTGTAGATAAACAGTTTTGTGTTTGCTCATTGAGAACATAATTGTGATGTGCTTTTTAACCTTTTTGTCATACACTAAATAAACAGATCCCTCTTTTCTAATCCTATGAAATGCTTGTGCTTTCTTAGCTCCATGGAATAATGTGAAAGAAAGAAAAAAAAAGATTAATTGGGCAAGATCTAACACATTACCTCAGAAGACAGGATCTCAAAGAATAAATGGCTGTTCTATACTTTCCGTAAAATGGAATTTGAGACAAAGCTCATCACCTTTCCTCTCGCACACCATGCAACATGGCCGCTTAGAATTCATCCCAGATAAATATGCTTGTAATTATTGCAGAGAGCTCCACCTTTGTGCATCTGGGGACTGAAGGTTCATTATTAATTGGAAGCCAAGGGCAGGTTGGTGTTACCAGGGCATCACTAGATGTTTTGGGATTGCCAAGAATAGTCTTGCTTGATCAAGCCTTTGCATTTTGTTTCCAACCATGGCCCGCCAAATGCCTCTGAGGCAGAAAATGCAGACATACTAAAAAGCTAATAGAGTCAAAATTGTCCGAAATTTCTAGCCTTGGAGGCAACAATAAAAAAAGTGTACAGTATATATTTGCTGGAGAAGACAGTTCGATGGAAGGTAATAAAGAAGGGGGCAGTCTCCTTCTGCCCATCTCCTTCATTTCTTCTGTATCTCATGATTTCCCATTAGTTTAGTGTTTCCTCAGATTAAATGGTTCCACACAGAAGAAGTTATTTAATCAAGTATAGTTGGACATTTTACAAAATCAGTGAACGTTGCATATAATTTGATTAATGCATGACAGAGCGAACATTCCAAGTATTCAAAAACACTCATCTAGTTTGAAAGCAGCAATGCTGATTAAGAAGAACGAACTGGCAGGAAGTGGAGAACAGCATTAAAACTGCTGCTTTTTCTACAGGTGAAACTCAAAAAATTAGAATATCGTGCAAAAGTTCATTTATTTCAGTAATGCAACTTAAAAGGTGAAACTGATATATGAGATAGACTCATTACATGCAAAACAAGATAGTTCAAGCCATGATTTGCCATAATTGTGAGGTGGTCATACGGCCAGCATGTCTATACACCGAGGTGCACAGAACACTCTTGTCTACCCAGTGAAGTGGTACCTATTTATCTACTTGCATTTGCATGCTTCCCAACTTGGGTTGATGGGAGCTGGGGCAAGAATGGGAGCTCACCCCGTTATACGGTACTTGGATCTCAAACTGCTTGACAAGCCCAATGTCTTAACTGCTAGGCTGCCACACCCCCTTTATTAACAATGAATAGATCCAATTATTTTATTTTACGTGAATGATATAATCCATGAAATCTCACAAGAAACGCTAACATGTACAGTACAGTAATCATTCTCAGCAGCTGATATTCAATGGCATTCTGATCACCTTTAAAAATATCAGTTAAGACCTGTTGGCTTCGTACGATTCTTGAATATGTGTAGTAGGTTGCAATAGGGAGTAGCATACTGTATTGTAGATAAACCTTCAGGTGACCTTAATGACTCACTCAAAGAATGCAAATCACCAGCTGTCTGCAAGGAATATAAATCTTTCCATGCTCCACCATCCAGTCAGAGCTGAAGAAGCTTCTTGGATGAGAAGTTAAACCAGAAGCGGTATTCAGCAGGTTCTGACCCGTTCTGGAGAACCGGTAGCGGAAATTTTGAGTAGTTCAGAGAACCGGCAAATACCACCTCTGATTGGCCCCGCCCACATCTATTCTCTGCCTCCCGACTCCCAGCTGATCGGCTGGGTCTTCTTTTGTTGCCTTGCACAGGAGAACAGAGCTGGAAAGCAGGTTAGTGGGATGGGGGCGAAATGGGATTTTGCAGTAACCTTCCCCCAGGAGTGGGGAGGGAATGGAGATTTTACAGTATCCTTCCCCTGTCACACCCACCAAGCCATACCCACCAAGCCATGCCACACCCACAGAACTGGTAGTACATTTTTTTGAATCCCGCCACTAAGTGAAACGTCTTCAAAGAAAAACCAGAAAGTCCAGGTGCCTGTTGAAAAAGCACCTTTGGGACAACCATGACCTGAATGACTGAGAATCTGCATATAGACATATACTGTATTAAATGGACAAATGCTCTTACGAAGCAAGATTCTTCTTTGCTGTATGGAATACAGTGATATTTAAATCTTGAGTATTTATGGAATTGCTCTGATCATCTTACTTTTCAATCCCCTGCAGATTTCTTTGGCAGGAATGGACAGTCTGGTTCTCCAAATGTTGATGATCTACAAAACCATCATGCTCTCTAAATCTAATGTGATTTCAAACTCAACGGTATCAGAAGGGCCATATGCTGCCCACCTTTGAACCTTTGTTATACTGAGATATCTAGGTATTATAGAGTACTACATCACTTAGGAGATTCACTCACTCTTGAATAATTAGCTTCCCTCTGGCTCTTTGTTGTTTTAATCAATGTCCCAATTTGTGCAGCATGCATTGCCACGAGTCCCTAAAGAACAATTAAAACAAAGTGCCCTCTGAACATTTAATGAAGCAGATGTTCACGCATCACCCCAAAGTCATTAGTATCCCCCTTTCTTGTTTGTCTTAAATCCTATTGCAGTTTAAATTAAAGTACCTGGAGAACTAGTTACTTTCAACTGAGAATCACATGATACAGTATATACAGACACACAGGAAAAATTGTATGGAAGGAAATTTTCACCCCAAAAAATATAATTTAGACTGTGACAATCACATGTTCACATTAAAAACAAAACAAAACCTCGCCCTAACTTTTAAGAGACATAGGTGCAGTCAGTCCTATAAGGAAGTAAATGCCATTGAAGCCAGAGGGCTGAATTGTACCAATAAAAGAGAATATTTGAAGCTCAGGATTCAAATGAGGCATCATTGATGTTCTCTGAGCTTGGCTGGTGGTGTTTTTTTTTTGCAGTTGTTTCACTGGATAGTTTGGGTAATGAAATGTCTATAAGAAAACAGCCAAGCTCAGAGAGCACCCAAGGGGTGAATTGTATTCACAGAAACCAGTTCTATTTTTATACTTATTTTCCACAAAACAAAGCAAACAAAAGATTATGTTTGTTGTTACAATTATTACTTTTACTGTCACTTCCAAGAAAAGGGAATAATTGAAACTGAGCACAATTCCAACAAACGAAAGAGGAATGGATACAGAATTCTAGTCCTTTCTTAATCTGATTTTCCCATGGCAATCAATGGGAGGCTGATGGTTGAGAAGTTGGATATATTTTGTCAGCATTAAATCCCTTGTTCCATCCCACTATAATTGGGCATTTGACTGCCCAACCATTCCTTTTCCAAATTCTTAATAAAACTTATCCTTAAATCACAAGAACAGAAGACAGGTGCTTTAATTCTCTCTCCTCTCCTCAAATGAAGACAAAAGCACTCAAAACTTATAAGGGCCAGAAGGGGGTGCTACAGAGATACTTTTTCCATTTTGGTAGCCCTTATTAATGCTGGTTAGATGAGAGTAAAGGTTTCCCTTACCTTTTGCGAAAATGTGCAATTTTTAGAGACTCAATGCAGGTATTCCTCGTTCGAATTACATGGCACTGAGAAAAAGTAACTTATGACCATTTTTCACACTTACAACAATTGCAGCATCCCCATGGTCACATGATCGAAATCCAGATGCTTGGCAACTGGCATGTATTTACCATGGTTGCAAATTCTTGGGCTCCTCATGTGATCCCCCTTTGCAACCTTCTGACAAGCAAAATCAAATGGGAAGCCAGATTCACTTAACAACCGTCTGACTAACTGAACAACTGCAGGGATTCACTCAACAGCTCTGGCCAGAAAGGTTATAAAATGGGGCAAAATTCCCTTAACACTTGTCTTGCTCAGCAATGGAAGTTTTGTACTCCATTGTGGTTGCAAGTTGAACACTGTCAGTAGTAGCAGGTCCAAGAATGAAACTTCTAAGAAAATACGCAGTTCTTTCGGGGATCATTTCTATAGTATCCAACTAGAGAAATGCACTCACAACACTGGAGGCTTTCAAGAAGAGATTGGACTGCCATCTGTCAGAAATGGTGTAGAGCAAGGCTCTTCAAACTTGGCAAGTTTAAGACTTGTGGACTTCAACTCCCAGAACTCCTGAGCTAACATGACTGGAGGAAGAATTCTGGGAGTTGAAGTCCACAAGTCTTAAAGCTGTCAAGTTTGAAGACCCCCTGGTGTAGAGTCTCCTGCTTGGGCAGGGGGTTGGACTAGATGACCTACAAGGTTCCTTCCAACTCTGTTAATCTAAAGTTTTTCCTTGAATGCAATGAATTTCTGATAGCCAGGTGTCATGTTGACATGACCGTACTGACTAAGGGGTTGAAAGGTATCTGTAGTTGAGTCAGTCAACAGATAAATGATCCTAGGAATTACGGCATCAAAGAATACAGAAAAAGGAACAGATTGAGCTGATCTCTTAAGTGTCCAGAGAAGGAAGCAAATCACAGAGACGTACATAAAAAGAGCTGTCAACCTGAAGTGACCTGACCGAAGCCATATTGAAGCTTCAGTGTTGCCACACTGGAGCTGAGGGATAGGAAGGGGGGTGGAATAGAGATAGCTGGGTTTTTGTGGCCAAAACAAAATACCTTCTCCTGGAACCAAGGACATTCTCATACCTGGCCAGAGAGAGGAGGAGCGATGTTACCAGGCAACCGGATGGCACCTTGATTGGACCATATGACTGATTGTTCGGGAAGAAGAAAAATGTTTACTTTTAATTAGGTGAAAACTTTGTGTCAGGGCTCCGACAATCCACCCCCATTTGAATCATGAGTCTCTAGCCGCATCTCTCGGAGTTTAAAAAAAATCATTTATTAGGAATGAACATGTCAGAGTTACCTGGGTGCAGTCAACACTGAGACACATAATTCATCTCACCCTTGACCCTGGTCTTCCCCATCTCCTGGATGTATATTCTCCAATGGGACACATCCATAGCCAAGAGTCCTCAATCATGCTCTCCAGTAATAATCTTGCGCGGCAGAAGCTTTGGACACCTAGCAATTATCTAAGGTATGCATTACTCCCCCCATTCCCTTTCTGCTGACAACTCTAAAAGACAAGAGAAATATTTTTGAGTTGACACCTTGGTTTTCGCCAGAACTGTGCCAATATAATATATGCAATAAAGCTATTCTTTGAGGAATCTACTTGCCTCAGAGGTTTGTTTGCTATGGGTGTATTACTTGGAACCCTGACAAACTCCCTTTCAGCATCCAACAGCTATGACAGATAGTCCTGGACTTAACAACCATTCGTTTAGTGACTGTTCAATGTTGCAACAGCAAGTGATTTGTGACCATTTGTCACACTTAACGACTCTTGCAGCATCCCCACGGTCACATGATCAAAATTTGAATGCTTGGCAACTGGCATGTGTTTATGACGGTTGTAGTGTCCCAGGATCACTTTTTGCAACCTTCTGACAAGCAAAGTCAATGGGGAAGCCAGATTCACTTGGGCTCAATTGTAGTCGAGGACTATCTTGTACAACCTTTGCATCAGTGGTGGGATTCAAATACCGTTGCCACCAATTCGGTGGGCGGGCTTGGTGGGCGCGCTTTGCACACGTGCACACACTTTGCGCGCGTGTGTGCCAAACACCCACTTTGCGCAGGCGCAGAGGCATTCTAACTCGCCTCCTGCAAGCCTGCATGATCCTGGTCGCTTCAGCAGCTACCGCATGGCGCTACTCTGTGCCGCGCAAAGCAGCTGTGCTTCAAATTCAGCGGATAAAGGTGAGTATGGGAGCTCGAGTGGGCAGGCAGGCCCAACAGCAGAGCCAGCAGAGCAGCGGAGAGAACCGGTTCGGTCTCCGCTGCTCATCGCTCCTACCGGCTCTCCAGAACCAGGCAGAACCAGTCGAATACCACCACTGCTTTGCAGGTGTTTTAGCACCATTGCTGAAGTCCCTTCTAGGATCAGGTCGAACTGGGCAATCAGGCAGTGTGTTGTGGGATGCTGCTTTGAAAGAATGCTTTGATCAAAGCTCTCTCTAAGAACCAAAGGGCTTGCAGGCTTCAAAACAAAAAATAAATTTGAAACGGAAGGATGACCCCTCTACCAAAATAAGCAGAAGAGCAGGCTTGGGATCCCTTTAGCTCCTTCTCTCTGTAGGAAGTTAGCACCCACCCCTCTCCTAGAAAAATGAAATATTTTAGGATACGCTAAAAAGGCAGAATATTTCCCCTAAAAGAGGGTAGAAACTCAGAAGCAGAAACTCACCTCAGAGTAGAAGCTCACCCCTCCCACCTTTGTTAGTGGGCAGGCCATTAAGGCCTGGGCCAGAGTATTCTACATAACAAAGCCCTCTACCCATCTTACCACCTGGCCTGGGAAGATTGCATCAGGCAGCACTCAGGTGAAGCCATGTGGTCCAGACAAAGCCTACAAGGTTAGCTAAGACCCCCGTCCCTGGGAGTCTGACAGCCAATGGGATACATTTCTTGCAGAGGAACAGGAAACACTAAGGTGGGGCCCAACAGAAGGTATATTACTAAGGGTCTCTTAGCATCTTGCCCCTTCTTTTCCTTCACCCAACATCTTGAAGCATGTGATAGTCCTTTTCACTTTGGAGCTCCAAGCCATGTAGTCCTGTCCATCATTAAACCATCTTTTCAAACAGCCTCCATGTTTCCAGTGTCTTTTCCCCCCACTTGGAACTGAACCCAGAAGGATATTTCTTCCAACATCTCCTTTGTGAAAATGAGCAGTATTAGTGCAGGGAAAAATTGCACCATTTTGGTGGCAAATCCAAGCAGAAACTAAAGTGGTCGGGTTTAAAGGCATATCTGTATAACATATCATCAGGCAGAATTCACATTATCTTCTGTCATTCTCTCCAGCAGTGCCTTTAACGCAAATAGCTCTAATTGCTGGTTAAGTATCACAGAAGGGACTTGATGTCACCAAAATAATCCATGGAAAAATGATCTGCGCGCACATCTTTTGTATACAACTGTTCATTTACCTTCTGAATCAAGCACAGTGCCACCTAAAACCAGTTCCCCCCCTTGCAGGGCTATTCCTCAAAGAAGGATAAGTTAGGATATTGTTTTCTCCAGCATTGTTTCAAAGTTCTGTGACACAATGAAAAAAAAATAAAGGAGCTTAAAAGAGAGGCAGGGAGTTGTTATGCAAGGACAATTTTAATGACGCAAAGAAACTTTGCAGCAAGCAGACATCGCAAATATCCGTACATTTCTCTTGTGGTTTGACATCTGCTCTATCCCTATTATTCCAGCGGTGACAGAGCAGGTCTGCAGCTGCTCTGCCCCACCGTCATTTGGGGTCTTTGGCAGCAACCCCAGAACACCTGCTCCTACATAAGAAAAGGAAGAAGAAAAAAGAGAGAATTAAATTAAATTAAATGTTTAATTCCTTTTTAATTATTTATTGTGGTTGTTTTAGTTGTGAGCCGGCCCGAGTCTTCGGAGATGGGGCGGCATACAAGTCCAAATAATAAATAATAAATAAATAAATAATAAATAAATACAGTGAGATCAAAACGATGTCTGAAAAAGCACATTTTTTTCTTGCAATTTGCATCGTGTTTACCCCCCTACCATCTCCCTGCACCACAATGCAATTTTTAAAAAATGCATGGGCCCAATGAAACAAAGAAAAAGAAATTGCTATGGAATGCAAAGGGGAAAAGCAAGCAAGTTTTTCTTTCTGCTTAATTTTCTATCCTTTCTTTTTTGAGATTGGAGCAAACATGCAGTCGTTTAAATCTGCAGGCACTTTCTGCTCATTTGGAGTCCATTGTGTCTTTCTGTTGCGAGAGAAATATGCAAGCTAAACAATTCACATTTTTCCCCATGCATCATGCTGTTGCACACTTTAGCAGCATGACACATCATGGTGATTAATGCCAATGATATGGCAAGTCTCCAAGGTAAAAATAAACGTACATCGCAACAGGCAAACCTACAACAACTCCCCCTCCAAGTTAGAAAAAAATCAAGTCCCATCAGAACCTGGAATCATTTTCTTCTGTCTTTAAGATCTTTATGACTGCAATACTGCCGATCTGCTAATCGTGACTGTTTTTAATTTTAAAAATATGGTGATGGGCACCAGATTAGATAGCATTAAAAGGGGGAAATTCAGGGGTAGGCTTCAAATTTTTTAACAACTGGTTCTGTGGGCATGGCTTAGGTGGTGGGCGTGGCTTGGTGGTCATGTGACTGGGTGGACATGGCTTGGTGGTCATGTTATTGGCTGGGTGTGGCCAACTCAATATCACTCACATCGAGGCACACATCTCCTTGCCTGGCCTCTCATGACTGTGGGGATGCTGCAACAGTCATAAGTGTGAAAAATGGTCATAAATCACTTTTTTCAGTGCCATTGTAACTTTGAATGGTCTCTCCACACAAGAAAAGTACCAGCAAAGGAGGGGAAATAAACTCCAGAGACATTCCTGAGACAGGAAATCTAGTCCTGCCAAGAACATAATAAGGGTTAACGGAGAGGCAGTTTCTGTAAGCAACACCAGAATGTTTCCTTCCTGTCTTCCTTCCAGGATTAGGCCAGTAATTTCTTCTAACAACCGGTTCTCTGAACTGCTTAGAATGTTAACAACCAGTTCTAGCGAATAGGTGCGAACTGGTAGAATCCCACCCCTAGGGAAATTGTCTAGGTACATAGTAGTTAGGAGCAATGCTTGAATTCCAGGTGGTCCTCACTTAAAAAAGAACATAGGATATAGAATAGTAGGGTTGGAAGGGACCCAAACCCCTGTTCAAGCAAAAGACTCTGTACCAGTGGTTCTCAACCTGTTTTTCACCATGGACCTCCTTTAAATACCTTTAGTGGCCATGGATCATGGCCACGGACTCCCAAGACTTAACTCAAGCTTTTAACCATACATTTTTTCAAGCTTTCGAGGACCCTCTGCAGTGACATTGTGGCCACCCAGGAGTCCATGGACCACAAGTTAAGAAGCAGTTTGTACAAATGACTGTCCAGCCTCTCCTTGAAAACCCCAAGAAGGCTTTTGTGGAGCACTCACAGTTTCAAGAGGTAAGCTGTCCCACTGATTAATTGTTCTCACTGTCAGGAAATTCTTCCTTAGTTCTAGGTAGGATCCCTGTTTAATGATCTTCCACCCATGACTTCTTCTCCTGCCCTGAGGTGCTTTGGACAATAAATCAATCCCTTTTTCTCTGTGACAGAGAAGAGAGTCTTATGGTTTAAGGTGGCAACTGATGAGAAAGAGAATGGACCTAACCTATTTACTACTAGGGATGGATTGTGGGACAATCAGTCCTTAAATGAATGGAAACAGCTAAATCACATTGATGTATAGAGCTATAAGGAATTTGGGTTTTGAACAACAATCTGTTATCTTCTTAAAACAATTTCCATAAATTTGTTCTCAAAGCGCCAATGGGTGATGTTTTCCTTTTAGCATCTGGCATTTCTAACTGCCCCCTCCTTTTGATTTATGGGAGATGCCATTCTTTCTGGCTTTATTGATTTCTTTCTTTCTCCTTTTGGTTTGTTGCATTATTCCTCCTCTTTGTTTTCTTGAAAATAAGCAGGTGCAGGAAGTAACCTGAGATCCATTACCTATGAATATGTATGTTTACATTATTTGTTGCTTATGCTTTAGTTTTTGAGATGTATAAATATTATTGCATCCCTTTGTGGGGTGGGGTCTCTCTCAATATCCTTCAGAGAGAGTTCCACCAGTATATGTGTTTAATAAAATCTGCGGTAATTATTTGTTTTGAGTCCTACATTTTGATTCCACAAAAAAACTGGTGTCAGAAGTGGGATTCACAAGTTATGAATAACAGAATAGCAGAGTTGGAAGGGACCTTGGAGGTCTTCTAGTCCAACCCCCCTGCTCATACAGGAGACCCTATATCATTTCAGACAAGTGGCTGTCTAATCTTCTTTTTAAAAAAAATTCATTTATATCCCACCCTTCTCCGGAGACTCAGGGCGGCTTACAGTTTTGGGGATACAACCCAATGTGCTCAGCAATAGCCTTCCTTCCACTGTATATGCCTGCTTATTACTAAGCAGCATTTTTACAAAGTCAGTTTATTGCCCCCAACAATCTTGGGTCCTCAATTTACCTACCCCAAGAGGATGGAAGGCTGAGTCAACCTTGAGCCTGATGGGACTCGAGCCTACAGTTGTAGGCAGCTGGAACTTAAGTGCTAGGCATTTAACAGCCTTGTCTTTGATTTGGGTATATATGTTTATTTACTTGTTATTGGGTTTTTTCTTTTTAATTATGTAAGCTGCCCAAAATCATTTTGAGGTTGGTACTTTCTAAGTCAAATGACTGAGGGAGTGAATGAATGAATGAATGAATGAACAAATGTTATGGTGGAAGTTGCTTAATATTCTCCTAACATTTTTCTGATTACCAGTTCAAGGCCCTTTTGTTTAAGAGTTCTCTTCTTTAACCTTTTTTTTCCTGAAAGAAAGAAAATGATATTTGTAAAGCCCACTGCTGATTGGAAAGGCTCCATTACAAACTTTTAATGCCCTAAAAACGTGATTTCTTTCCCCCCTCAGTAGATGTAACTGTATGAAGAATCAGAAACAGAGGTGATATTCAGCAGGTTCTGACCAGTTCTGGAGAACCAGTAGCAGAAATTTTGAGTAGTTTGGAGAACCGGCAAATACCACCTCTGACGGGCCCTGCCCCCATCTATTCTCTGCCTCTCAAGTCCCAGCTGATCAGATGGGTCTTCTTTGGTTGCCCTGCACAGGAGAACGGAGCTTGAAAGCAGGTTAGTGGGGTGGGGAGGGAATGGGGATTTTGCAGTAACCTTCCCCCTGTAATGGGGTGGAAATGGAGATTTTACAGTATCCTTCCCCTGCAACGCCCAACAAGCCATGCCCAAAAAGCCATGCCCACATAACCGGTAGTAAAATTTTTGAATCCCACCATTGATCAGAAAGAATTCTCAACAGCTTCTTCAACTGGATTCAGGATTCTTCGTTGGGCTCTTTTAATAGCCTTCTTCTTCTTCTTCTTCTTCTTCTTCTTCTTCTTCTTCTTCTTCTTCTTCTTCTTCTTCTTCTTCTTCTTCTTCTTGAAAAAAGGTTTTTATTTTAAAGACAAACATACAAACAAAACATAACAACATAAAACCATCTTCCATTTTATATACATGCAGTGTGTCAGTTGGTTGCAAATCTTTTGTGCTATCCTTTTTGTCGTCATCACTCACAATTTATATAAACTTTCACAATGTCAAGCTAACATATGCTTATATATTTATCAGTTATTAATCATCCATGACTGGACTATTTATTCCATCATTTTATACAAAATATTCCAAATTTTATGTTAAAATTTATATTATACTTTCATCCAATGGTTATATATGTCTACATTATATTTTATATCAATCTATTAAACTTCTATTACAAAATTATCTACTCTATTATATTACCAATTCTATTTGCCTACCATTGATAAAACAAATCCCATATCATATAAAATTGTTTATTTTCTTGTTCTCTAATTTCAAATGTCAATTTACTCATTTCAGCACAGTCCTTAATAACTTCGTCCTGCATAGGTATTTTATAATTTTTCCAATTTTTAGCAAATACAATTCTAGCTGCTGTTAAAACATTTACAATCAAACATTTCAACTCTTTATTGTGTATTTCCGGTATAATTCCCAATAAAAAGATCTCTGGTTTAAAGTCCATATGTTGTTTTATCATTTTTTCCAACCATGTGTGGATTTTAGTCCAATTTTTTTGCATCCGAACATGTCCACCACATATGGTAATATGAACCAGGTATCTGATGACATTTCCAACATTTATCCGATTTGTTCTTAAACATTCTCACAATTCTCGTCGGGGGTAGATGCCATCTGTAAAACATCTTATACAAATTTTCTTTATATGCAGTTGACATTGTCATTTTATAATTTTGAGACCACAGTTTTTGCCACTTCTCTAAATCAATCCCATATCCACAATTTTTCCCCCAAGCAATCATCATTTCTTTAACTTGTTCTTCTTCCAATTTAAATTCTGATAAATGTCCATAAAGTTTTTTAATTACCTTTTCATCACCATCAAAATTTTATCTAAATCAGTCAACTTATCATAAATACCTTCTGTTTTAAAATCTTTATCAAATCTAGATTGTACTTGCAAATATGAAAACCAATTCATTTTTACACCTTGTTCTTCCAATGCTTGCATAGATTTAAGTTCACCCTTTTCATTCAATATCTCACCATATCTAACTGTTTGTTCCTTTTTATATATTACTGGATATGAAAAAGCTTCAATAGTAGATATCCATAATGGAATTTTTAAATAATATTGTCTTTTTGCCTTCTCCCAGTTCAAAAACCGTGCTCTCGAATATAATGTCTTCTGAAATACCCCTGTGTTTTAGTTCCCTTATACCAAAGGAAAGCATGCCATCCTGGCAGCAAGTCATGTCCTTCTAAAGTCAATAGTCTAGTATTTCTTAATGTTATCCATTCCTTTACCCACATCAAACTTGTCACCTGGTAATATATCTCCCAATTGGGCAAGGCAAACCCTCCTCTCATTCTTGCATCTTGTAACAGCTTAACTTTTATTCTTGCTTTCTTTCCCTGCCAAATATATTTCAACACAATTCTCTTTAAGTCTTCAAAAAACTCTTTCCCTAGTCAGACTGGAATTGTCTGGAATAAATACAGAATTCTAGGCAATACCTTCATCTTAATTGTAGAAATTCTCCCAATCAGTATTTGTAAATTTTCCCATTTTGCCAAATCTGTCACAATCTGCTGTTTGAGTTTAATATAATTATCCTCCTTCAGTGTGCTACATCTTGGTGTAATGTGCATCCCTAAATACTTAACCTTATTTGTGACCTGTATTTCTAAAACTTCTTCCAACTCTTTCTTTCATCTTGCTAACATATTTTTTGTTAATATCTTTGTTTTATCTTTATTTATTTTCAAAGCTGCTACTTTTCCATATTCTTCTATCTTTTCTATTAATTTAGGTGCTGTTTCCAATGGATCCTCTAATATAAACACCAGACCATCTGCAAAAGCTTGCAATTTATACTCTTCCTTTTTAATTTTCAAGATATGGAAAAAGGGATAAAAAGTTTTTTCTTTTTAAAAAAAGAGGATAAAGGAAGAAAAAATAAAAAGGAAAAAAAGAGAAAGAAAAAAATAGTCTATGTATTTCTCTTAATAAAAAGAAACAAAAAAGCAAAAGTAAGAAATTTACATTCTAGTTCCTGGTTTGAAAAATCAAAATCCAAATTAAAAAAAAAAGCCCAACTAGAGGGGAGGTAGAAAAGAAGGCAAGAAGTAACCAACAATTCTAATGTAAAGCATTACTAAATATCCAAGGCTCTTTGGTAAATCAGCTCAAAGTTTCCAGTTCAGTGTTATCAAGGTCACTTCAATCTTTTTTCTTTCCACTTCAACTCCAGACTCCAGCTATCTATAGTTTCACAGATGAGCACCTGTGTAAACAAACTGCCATGCTCATCCCACTATCTTTTCCAGTGCAAAGCTCAGAGTCCTTGAGTATAACACGAATACATAAACAAGTAAAAGAAAAAAGAAAATATATCCAAGCCTCTAGGTGGCAGTGCTACTTATTTTCCTTCACTTTCACTTCCCCCTCATACATCCAAAACCAGGAACATAAAAAAAAAATCTTTCCTTAAAAAAAAATCTCAAATCAGAAATAAGAGTCTTAATCAAAAACAAACTTTCAAGAGGATTGTTAAAAAAAAGAAATAAAAAACAGAAATATAAACTTTAAAAAGGACCATTCCAGTTTAAAATTAAGAAGCTTTACCAAGTTCAAAATTCCAATAAAAAGGGAAAAGAAAAAGAAAATCTTTCACTTTAACTAGCTTAATCTTGCCGCTTAAACTCTTTTCTCTTCACTTTTAATTCCACTTTAAGTCTTTCAGGGTGTTCTCTTCAAGAAATAGTAAGTAAAAGTTCATCTCACCAAACTGACACATTTTCTTTCAATCTCTTCCGTTCCGGAACTGTCCCAGCTTCAGCAGCTTGAATGGCTGCCTCTCCGCCACTGGCAAAAAGGGCTTTTCCTGGATCAACCAGGGATTTTGCGATATCCCTGGGATCAGCAGGATGTGCCCTTATCAATCACCATCTCTACGGGATGGTTTAGGTCTGACAAGACCAACCAGCAGCTGAGATATCGACGGCAATCTTAGAGAATTAAGATTGCACTTTGTACCGCCGCAACGCCAGCTCCCCTCCCTCCTCCTCCTCTTCCTCCTCCTTCTTCTCCTCCTCCTCCTTCTCCTCCTCCCCCTCCCCTTCTCCCTCAAGCTAGAAACCAGGAGGCTATGAGTTCTAATCTTACCTAGGGATGAAAGCCAGATGGTGCCTTTGGGCCAATCACTATCCCTCAAACCAACCCACTTCATAGGTTTGTTGTGGTGAAAATAGGAGGAGGGAGGAGCATATTACACATGTTCACCACCTCAAGTTACTTATAAAGTAATAAAATAGTACTTACAAGGTAATAATAAAAACCAATGAATAATTTTAAAAGAAAAAGGAAAGCAAAAAAATTAAGTAAGTTAAAAAAAGGTGCAAAGTAAGTAACAGAGAAGAGGGAAAACAAAAAGTTATAAAGAAGCAGCTTCCAATCTTCATAACATCAGTTGCCAGTACATTAATATTTTACCCTCCTCTAAGATTACAACATAATTTCCTTCTTTTCTTTTTTTTAATATGATTTTATTGAAACTTTTTTTAAAAGAAAGAAGATGCAAAGAAGTGGCTTCATAGCAGTTATAAGTACAGTTATATTTTAACTTCTCTCTATAAAGTTACCTCATGATACAATTTACCTCATGACAGGCTTCTTTCTATGGTCTGTCCTATCTAATCATCAACACCATAAATCACGTTCATTTTTTTCCTCCAATTTTTATACAAAAATTCCATAAGGGATTTCCAGTCACCAATATAGGTAGCTGGGTGTCTTTTCTCTAATCCAATAAGTTAATTTATCCATCTCAGCATGATTTCCTTCTTTGCTTAATGTACCTTTTTAAATCATCAAACCCATAAATCACAAGCTCATTTTTTCCCCCTTGCTTCAGCAAAAAGTCTGTAAGAACAGTCTGGCATCTTCTCCAGTCTTGGCAAAGGCTGATTCCTACTTTTTGGACCATAATGAAGATTTAAGATTTCTACAGAAAACTTACTTGCTCAATTGAAAACTAATGAAAATAAAATACAGGCAGTCCTCAACTTACAACAGTTAATTTAGTGACTGTTTAAGTTACAACAGCGCTGAAAAAAGTGACTTATGATCGTTTTTCATACCTATGACCATTGCAGAATCCTCGTGATCATGTGATCAAAATGCAGCAGACTCATATTTATGATGGATGCAGGGGTCATGTGATCACCTTTTGTGACCTGACAAGCAAAATCAACAGGTAAGGCAGATTCACTTAACTGCGTTACTAACTTAATAATTGCAGTGATTCACTTAACTGTGGCATGAAAGGTTGTAAAATAGGGCAAAACTCACTTAATAACTGTCTCACTTAGCAATGGGAATTTTGGGCTCAATTGTGGTCGTAAGTCGAGGACTACCTGTATGGATGTATAGTAATTGTATGTAATTATGATCTTTAATCTTAATTTTTTGCTATTGCCATTGCAAACAGTAAATTCTTAGCAAAGAAAAGAGATTAAAAAGACAGAAAGCATCAGAATGTCCAAGCTTTGTCTTCCATTTCAATTTGATCTAACTTCTGTAACATTAGCGCATCTACTGCTTATTTTCTATATAATTTCAACAAAACATTTTAAGAAAAATCAGCTATACTTCTGCCTGCTCTCAGTGACACTAATACCAATTTCAATGGAGATTATTTAGATGAATGAAATGGTACTGTGGCTCATTATTCAGAGACTTGCAGCTGAAGCGATGTAATTGCTGTATTAGTAAATATTAATAAATTGGGAGTTCTAAACATTTATTTCCCATCTTGCATCATGTTAGGCTAGATTTTATTCAAACAGATTCATCTCCCTTAAACACACTATGGAGCCAGTTCTGCTAATCCCCAAAATGTAAGATTTAGTCTGGAATTACAAGGTTCTCTCTTTATATGGGGGGATCAGAGGTGGTATTCAGCAGCTTCTGACCATTTCTGGAGAACTGGTAGTGGAAATTTTGAGTAGTTTGGAAAACTGGCAAATACCACCTCTGATTGGCCCCACCCCCATCTATTCTCTGCCTCCGAGTCCTAGTTGATCGGCTGGGTCTTCTTTTGTTGCCCTGCACAGGAGAACAGAGCTGGAAAGCAGGTTAGTGGGGTGGGGAGGGAATAGGATTTTGTAGTAACCTTCCTCTATGAGTGTGGAGGGAATAGAGATTTTGTAGTATCCTTCCCCTGCCATGTCCACCAAGCCACACCACGCCCACCAAGCCACGCCCACAGAACTGTAGTAAAAATAATTGAATCCCACCAGGGGATAATTATTTTATGTGGACCACTCGTGGGTGCTTCTACCATATGGAATTCATCTACTAACTATCTATGGTAAAGTGAGAAACTATGGCCCTTTTATGACTTGTGGACTTCAAGTCCCAGAATTCTTGAGCCAGCCTGGTTCAGGAATTCTGAGAGTTGAAGTCCACAAATCATAAAAGGGCCATGGTTCCCCACCTTGACTTAGGATATTGTAGAAAGTTAACACCCACCGACCTTCTAGAAGAATGAAATATTTTGAGGAATATTAAAAAAGGCAGGCTAAAATATTTCCCCTAAAAGAGAAATAAAAATCTTAAGGGAGACAGAAACTCAGAGCCCCAGGTCTCTGCCCCCTATCCACAAAACAAAAGACCTTCAGTTCAAGGGTGATGGGATTAAGACATGGCCCTTCAGGACATTTTTATTTTTATTTTTAATTACATTTATATGCCGCCCTTCTCCGAAGACTCAGGGCAGCTTACAATTTTTAGGATACAACCCAGTGTGCTCAGCAATAGCCTTCATTCCATTGTATATGCCTGCTTATTACTAAGCGGCATTTTTACAAAGTCAGCTTATTGCCCCCAACAATCTTGGGTCCTCAATTTACCTACCCCGAGAGGATGGAAGGCTGACATAATAGGTTTAACCCACTACCATCTAGTTGCAGATCTCGCTACATTGCACAATCTCCTAAGGACATTTCATCACCCAGCAAACTTCAACCAAAGTTAGCTCAGACAAACATGACCCCTATATGGCCCTATGGGAGTCTGACAACAGCCAATAGAATACATGTTCTTGCACAGAAACAGGAAGCTCAAGTTCAAAGCCCAAGAGAAGGCATAAAAACCCTTCACTCTCAATTCCATGTGGTCAGCTACACAGAATCACACGTGCTTGGTAGTTCTGCTTCATCAATAAATGAACCCTCTTTCCAATCAGCCTCCAGCCTCAATTTTGTCTCCAGTGCCTTTCTCCCAGCTTGGAACTGGACCTGGATATTTCTTCCAACAGTGTTGAACTAGGAGCAATGAAACCCAGGTTCAGGAACTCAACAATAATAATCAATTAGACAACCCATGACCCATTGGGTTATTGTTTCAGAGGTATTTCCTCAGTACCTTCCACAGTGGCAGAACTTACAATTTCATTGGGGATCTATTCAGAGACTTATCTGAATACAGATAATTGTATTTGAACTGTATACAGCACAGGCGAACATCAACGCGGGAAGTCTTTTAAGATATTTTGTACTATGTCACAAACTGCTCTATGGGAACTTTTATGTCCTAATGTGTTTTATAAAATTTGCCAATTTTTAATTTTATAGGAATCATGGGTCTCAGATTTTGGGTGCATTCTGTAAGTTAGCCCATTTGAAGTACCTTGGTTCAAAAGTTGTGGCCCTATGTTATAACAAGCAAACAAATAATTAAATAAAAATGAAAGATAATGGTGGAATTCATCAGAAAGCCTCCAGGTTTCTTTCTCTTTCAAAATGTGCCGTTTTATTTGATCTTAAGAGGATTTCTACTTTTTAAAAAAAATGACAAGAAGTACACTTAGGTAATTCTGGACATTGCAGTCCCAGAACATCTGGTGGTTACCAGTTGTGGATAGGGGAGCAGGCTGCCATATGGTGTTTACTCTCCCCTTACAATGCTTGCACAGATGCATAAAACACACAGGGATGCTATGGAGAATTTAAAGGATGTACTGATCTTTCATATCTCCATTTTTCCTTTACCTCAAGTTGGCCTTCCATATCTCCAGACTTAACAAAGAGTTCTATTGTGTTACAATATTTTTCTGTGGGAGAAGTTTATGTGGTTCATGTTTTACCTTGTCTTAGCACTGATTTCAAGACTACTCCAAACAACCTTTCCCAATGCAGTGTCAGGTATGAAAGTTCAGGTCCACACATGAAGGTCCAATTAAACTGATTTGTTGTTACTGATGCCTATGCAGAGAAATATTAGGGTTAGCACCTGTTAGGAGTTAAGAGTCAACGGAATTCAAGTGACATAGGATTTAGCTTGCTTGTGGCTACCTAGAGATTCTAGGCTAATCCCTCTTTTAACCCCACCTCCAAGTTTTACCACTCCTTCCCCTACATTCAGTTCTTTATACTTATACTTAGAATAACTTTATTGTCACTTTGAATGTACACTGATCAGCATACAGTACATTAAAATGAAATTTTGTTGCATACAGCACTCAAAGGATCACCTACCCATAGTCACATTTTTGGTAATTGTGGGAAATTAAAGTGTCAATCATTTTATACTTGAGTGGTCAACAATCCCTTTCTTCAGAGGCTATGTATAGAAAAACTCTAGAGATTAATTATTAAATGTTTTTATTAATAATCCCTCCAAAGCATAAAGTCACAAAACGATTACATTTCAAAATTTAATTGTTGCACAAGTGTTAATTATTCATTGGTGCACTGTGATTACTTTTTGTTTAGAATTTTTTTTTACATATTGTCCTTAATGTGCAAGACTTTTTTTAAAAGAAAATTTAGGGTCATAAATCATAGAACAAATCAATCCGGAGTTCTCAATCAAGGCACAAATGACCTGATGTCAATCCTTCAAGGTAGACCGGTCTAGGAAAGCAAAGTCATGCGAACTAATATTGCTTTTATTATAAAGTTTTAGTAGAAGAATCTGGCATGTCTCAATGTGCTTCCCCCTCCCTCCTTTTATCTTTATGAGAACTATTCTTATACTTTATTTATTTGGCCAAGTGTGGTTAGACACATAAGAAATTTGTCTCCAGTACAAAGTGTACTTGGAAAGCAACAATGATCATGACAACAATGACAACAATGACAACAACAACAACAACTACAACAACAACAATGGATGTGGCAGTGCCTGGAGACAGTAGAATAGAAGAGAAAGAACTGGAGAAGATAACGAAGTAAAAAGACCTACAACTAAAATAGAACAACTATGGGGAAGGCAAGCAAGGGTAGTACCAATAGTAATAGGCACCTTGGGTGCAGTCCCAAAACAACTGGAGCACCACTTGAACACCATTGGCATTGACAAATTTGCCATCAGTCAATTGCAGAAGGCAGCTTTACTTGGAACAGCTTCCATCCTGCGGTGATATCTGTAACACCATCAAACATCCAGATTTGCCTATTCTAGGTCCTTGGTAAGCACTCAATAGGTAGACAAAAATGCCAAACCCAGTCTGAAATCTGGCTGACTGTGCGATTAAATAATAATAATAATAATAATAATAATAATAATAATAATAATAAACAGCTTACATCCTCTGACGCTACCTGAACAGTTTTTTTTAAAATTCACATTTATATGCCGCCCTTCTCCAGAGACTCAGGGCGGCTTACAATCTCTGCAGCAGAACGCAATGTGATCAGCAATAGCCTTCATTCTATTGTATATGCCTGCTTATTACTAGGGCTTTTGCTCCCCCCACCCAAGCAGCATTTTTACAAAGTCAGCTTATTGCCCCCAACAATCTTGGGTCCTCAATTTACCTACCCCGGGAGGATGGAAGGCTGAGTCAACCTTGAGCCTGGTGGGATTCGAGCCTGCACTAATTGCAGGCAGCTGGAGCTAAGTGCTAGGTGTTTAACAGCCTGCACCACCAAGGCTCCTAGGTCCTTGGCTAGGACTCGAGCTGTTGAGCTACCAACCAGCCCCAAAGGCTGTGAATCTCACTAAAGATTAACTAATAATAATAATAATCAAATGTGTACAGCCAATAAAAGGAGGAAGTAAAACATAATGAAAGGGATGAATAATAATATTGCAGTCATGCACTATGGGTTAATATAGATAGGCATTAGATCAAAAGCTTAGTAGACACATAATACCAACTCGATGCCTTAGAGTCAATCAATCAGTGTTAGGAAGATCAAGAAATAGATGTACAGGTATTCGAGATTATGGGAGTTCTTCCTCCTCTCTTCATTTTCTTCTTCAACATCAGAGGCAGAAATAGACAACGTACTAGTAGTCATCAGCATAACAATCTCAACTGAGCCCAAAATTTCTTTTGCTAAACAAGACATTTGTTAAGTGAATTTTGGCCTCTTTGAAAATCTTCAGTGCCACAGTTCTTAAGTGAATCATTGCAGTTGTTAAATTAATAACATGGTTGTTAAGTGAATCTGGCTTCCCCATTGACTTTGCTCAGCAGAAGGTGGCAAAAGGTGATCACATGACCCTGGGACACTACAACGGTCATAAAAATGAACCAGTTGCCAAGCCTCCAAATTTTGACCACGTGACCATGGGGATGCTGCAACAGTCCTAAGTGTGAGCAAGTCATAAGTCACTTTTTGCAGTGCCGTTGTAACTTTGAACGGTCACTAAATGAACTCTTGTAAGTTGAGGACTACCTGTATTCTGCCTTGTTGGATTTCCTCCTCCTCTCCTCATTATCTTCTTCAATCTTCTTTAATTAGATTTTATAATTGGATTAGATAATTTGATAAAGGTGTATTTATTGTTTGTATATTTCTGTGTAAGCACCCCAGTCCCTCGAGATGGGGCGGCATATAAATCCAATTAAATAAATAAATAAATGAATAAATAAATATCAGAAGCAGAAATAGACAATGTAATTTGTCCAGATATTGTGGATTTTTAATCGTTGCCATGCTGGAACATTGGTTTTTAAAGGCAATAAAAAACAACGAATAGGAATCCAAGCTAGAAGAAATTCGAGGCAGTTTCCTTAGAACAGGGAACATAGAATAATAGAGTTGGAAAGGACCTTGGAGCCTTCTGGTTCAACCTCTTGTCCAAGCAGGAGATCCTACTACACCATTTCAGACAAGTGACTGTCCAATCTTTTCTTAAAACCTCCAGTGATGGAGTACCCACAATTTCTGGAGGGAAGCACTTGCACTGGTTAATTGTTCTCACCATTAGGAAGTTTCTCCTTAGTTCTAGGTTGATTCTCTCCTTGATTAGTTTCCATCCATTATCTCCTGCCTTGCCTTCAGGTGCTTTGGAATTGGAGAATAGCTTGACCCTCTCTTATTTGTGATTCCAGTGTTCCTCAAATATTGGAACACTGCTATCACCTCTCTTCTAGTCCTTCTTTTCTTAAGACTTTTGAGAAGACTTGGGGACTTTTTAAATGACTTCATTGCTTTAACTGAGGCTGTGATTTTTATTTAGAAGCACACATTCATGTTGGTCTAGCTGGGTAAATTTTGTTCCAAGACTCGCATTTATATTTGTGCCTGTTTCTGTTTTTAACTCAGTATCTTGTTGACAATGTTAAAGGGTTGAAAGCAGCAGCAATCAATTTTGTATGTGTTCCCTCCATATCCTCTTCACAGTATGAGCCTTGCTTCTTAATTACTTCATGCTAAGTCCTTGAAAAAAAAAAACCAGTCTCCAGGATCTTCAGTAAGGAAATTGCAGATGTATACAAGCCTATTTCTAAAGGAACTGATAAAATGTAGGCTGAAGTTTGTCTCAAAGAATTCTAGAATTCAAAAGCCTGACGCCCAGTACTTATTTTGAATCTGAGCCAGTGGTGGGTTTCAAAATAGTTTACAACTGGTTTGGTGGGTGTGGCTTGGTGGGTGTGCTTTGCGTGCACACACACACACTTTGCACGCGCGCACATGCCAATGCGCACTTTGTGCAGGCGCAGAGGCTTTCCGACTCTCCTCCTGCAATCCTGCACTCTCCCTGTCACTTCAGCAGCTGAAGCGCGGCAATCTGCTGTGCCATGCAAAGCAGCTGTGCTCCAAAAGCAGGGAATAAAGGTCAGTATGGGAGCCTGGCTGGGCCCAACAGCAGCTCCTCAGAGAACCAATTCGGTCTCAGCCAGGGGCGGGATTCTACCAGTTCAGACCAGTTCTATACAGGATACAAAATAAACACAGTCACAAAAAACAGGTGAAGCCCCTTTGATTCCTTCACTTTGCTTCCAAGCTCCAAATATCCTTGACTGAAGACAAAAAACTCCCACACAAACAGTTACAAGAAGGAGGGAAAAAAATAAACACAAATGAGGCAAGATAAGGGCTGGAGGACGTCCACAGATAACAGAACACATACTGGGAAGGATGCCAAACTCAGAGAGGAACCATAAACTAGAGATATTTCCACACTTTGTTTCCAGCGCTCACCCATACGCATGTCTGTCCTCTTATTCAGTTGTCACAGCTGCAGCCCATGAAGAGGTTCAAGGCCCTCTCCTCCTGAATAGACCACGTCTCTCCCTTATCCTCTCCTCCGTGGGTGCTCTAGGATGGAGATGGGATGGGCCTGGGTCCTCCTCTGACTGCCCAGCCAGGCTCTGCCCTTCCCCAGCCTCCTCCACAACGTCCAGAGCCACACTTCCACTCCCTGTCGGCTGTTCGTCCTCTCCCTCAGAGTCAGTCTCCACCAGGGGCATGACAAGCCTCAAATTTTGCTTTTGCCATTTCAGCCATTTTCGATGTTCAGCTTGCCAACAACCCAAGGGGGGATGGAGAGAAAAAATGGAATGTACACTGTCAGCAACGAGACAACAACCATGGGAACCAGGGACATTTCATCAGGTGGTTGCCAGAGCCAAAAAGACTTTCTCAGAACAAAATTAAGAAACACAATTGGACAAGGTGACCTGGCCTAATAGGGGGAGGGAGAATCTATATTTTAACTAGGGGGGTTTGTGCAGGAAATAGCTAGATCTGGTTTTGCTTTCATACGTGCCGGAATGATGTACTCAATAAAGTTTTGCATGAGAAGATTGGATTGTCTCTGTCATACCTGCTTTGCTTGGGTTCATCAGTTGGAACCTTGACACTAAACCAGATCTAGCTATTTCCTGCGCAAATCCACATAGTTAAAATATAGATTCTCCCTCCCCCTATTAGGCCAGGTCACATTGTCCAATTATGTTTCTTAATATTTTTTGACTTTGACCTCTACAAAAGAGGCTATTCACCTGATCTCTGCAGAGGCATCTGCCTATAAACATTTGACTAACACAGTTTGAAGTACTTATGTGGGTTCCATATAAAGATGGGTTTAGCACTCTTCAAAGAGTTCTTAACCTAGTTTTCTTTAAAAAAATATTGGTTTAGCAGTCTTTCAAAAGGGCCCTAGATATGTGTTTTAAAACCAGATTACATAAAGTCGGTTTCCATGGGGAAAGAGATCCAGATTCTGCCAGCTGTGCTTTGCTGGTTCTGCCAGCACTCTTAAATACATTTGAGGCTTTTGCTGTTCCTATCTCCAAAGAATTTCCTTTGTAGTGTTTATATTATTTGTTTACATAGTTATTTATTCTTTGAAACACATCTCTAAATTACTGCTTTATCATCAAAGCAAACACAGGGTTGTATATATAGACTTATTTCTTAAACTAATACAACTGTGAAAATTTTTTAAAAACTTTAAATAATTGAGGCATCAGCTTCTGAAATATAGAAATTATTTCACACAATACATCCTTCAGATAACACTGAGAAGTATTTATTTATTTTATTTATTTTATTGGACTTATATGCCGCCCCATCTCCGAAGACTCGGGGCCGCTCACAATTAAAACGTACAATACAATAAATATTTTAAAAAGGATTAAACAATTATGAAACCCAATAAAACCAAATTAAAATACTTAAAATTATCCCATACCCCTGGTGAGGTAGTCACAGCCCGATTTGGTCAAACAAGCAGGTCTTTAAATCGCGGCGGAAGGTGTGGAGGTCAGGGGCCAGACGGAGGTCCAGAGGCAGTTCGTTCCATAAGTCAGGGACCGCTACAGAATAGGCTCGTTGCCGGGGGACCACCAGCCGACACTGACTTGCTGACGGGACCCCGAGGAGTCCTTGCCTATGTGCCCGCACAGGGCGGGTGGCACTCGATATCGGCAGGAGACGCTCCCTTAAATATTGTGGATCTAGGCTTCGTTAGAACAGGCTTAGCACTGTTCTAATGAAATTTGCACTAAATCTATGGTTATCCTTCACTCACCTTCTTAAATAAAGAACACTTAGCACTTAGACTTATATACCACTTCATACTGCTTTACAGTCCTCTCTAAGTGGTTTACAGAGTCAGCATATTACACCCAACAATCTGGGTTCTCATTTTGAAAGGATGGAAAACCAAGTCAACTTTGAGTCAGTCAGGATCGAACTCCTGGCAGTGGGCAGAGTCAGCCTGCAATACTGCATTCTAATTACTGTGCCACTGTAGCTCTATTGCTATAGGTATGATTAGAAGAGCCATCAGTAGTAGTAAAAGCTGCTCAGAAATTGAGGAGAACCAGAAGAGTGATCTCCTAACTAAGATTATCCATCAGAGGACACACTATGAAGCTAGTTCCATGCATTTGAAATGTGTCATGCACGAGAAATCAGGAAACCTATGCAGTTCAAATGAATATAAGTTTATTGCAAGCTTAAACTCTCTACAAGAATCTGAACTACTAATGGTCAAAGCAAATTGGTGGTAGATAAGAATCAATGGAATTCAAGGTGGGCTGGACTTATATCTGTTATGGGAACAAAGGGACTCAAGATGATGATGCATTTCACCCCTTCCTTAAGTTGAGCCTGGTGATCTCTTATACATGTATTCCTAGGGTGTCCTAGGACTCCCCAAAAAGCACTAAGCAGATTCTTTGTCCTGACCAAGCACCTTTTATTAAATGAATTTGAATTTCTTGCATTCACATTCAGCCAATGGCCTGGCAAACAGTCCTTTCAAGGGTATAGTTAGGAGCTCATACCTTATCTATCTTGGAAATCTGCCCGATAATTATTTCCAAACGCAGTGCTGACAAGGAAGGGCTTAGCACAGAGTCTCTAGGATGCACAGACAGATCTTCACAATGATGGAACAAATGACCAAATTGTTTCCTGCAAAAGCCCCCTCCCCTTTTGCTCCTCTTTTAATCCTTATGGGAGGGGCCATTCATCATCCACCTGTGGCCTTACTCCCACGTCGACCCTGAATTCATAATTGTTCTTTCCTTTTGACAGATCTGCACATGAGCAGGCTGGGAACTGGTTCCAGCTGCTCCCCCACTTCATGGCTGTCCGAGCCCGAAGGCAGCTGATGACTGCCAGCCTGCCCTAGTCCCATCGCTGCTTCTGACACTTGTCCGAGTCTTCCTCAGCCTCCAGGACTGGCCCTAGGTTCCTCCCCAACCTCCTCACTGTCCGACTCTGCTGCCAGCTCCACCAGCCACCATTTGGCCACAACGCAATGGCTTTCTATTGACAAAAGAGATGCCATAATGAATACAGTCCCAATCAGGGAGAGAGTAGGTAGAGAAGGTCAGATAGATAATAACAATAAGTAGTAAGGCCCAGCACTTTGTCTTCTGCTAAATAAGACAAACTGATGGGTTTGCTACCCACTCTTAGCACCCAACTGATCTTTGCTTCCTACACTCTTTCATCACAATTTACTCTTGTCTGGACAAATGGACTTTCCTACAAAAACTGCATTGTTTCTACTCTCTAAGACTGAATCTGAGCCAATATCGGCTGAAGTTCAAGTCTTGGAAATAAAGATGATATTGTTGTGGTTCACTGGCAGCAGGTGCGGATGGCTAAGGTCTCAGAGAGCAATGACTTGGATGAGGGGCCTGCGTGTGATGCAGGGATGGGCCCAGGACTATCAAAGAGTGGAGTGCTGACTTTGGAACTTGTGGAGGCTGACAGCAGTGATGCAGAGGACTCTGAGGAGCCTGTGCCCAGTGCGCGTGCGCGCAGGGCTGCTCGAAGGAAACAGCAGCTGCAGCAGCACGGGCAACTAGGGAGTAAGGCTGCAAGGTGATGGCCCCTCCCTTAAGGGATAAAAGCCAGCCCTCAGAGGTGGGATTCTTTGCAGGAAGCAAAGAAGTTCTTTCACTTCAAATCTTGTGGAAGTTTGGACTATCCTGGTTTGTGTTTGGAGACTTTTGGTTTTGATTATTTCCTTGCAATTTAATCTAGTGTTCTTGGCAGCCTTGCACAACCTTGGCAAGGCATGTTCTTACGTGAGACAATTAGTTTTTAATAGTGTTTTACAGTGAATGAATGGAATTCACAGAGAAGCATTAAAAAGGTTTTGCTTTTATCTCTGTTTGGTGTTTGTTTGCTTTGAACAAGGCTTGGATCAGAACAGATATTAGAAGATATTGCTTGGCTTCACTGCTTGCTAGTTTTTAGAAAATTAAACCATTGCCTAGTCCTGCCCAGCTAGATCAGTGCCAAACTTCAAATTAAATCTGGACTGAAACGAGTGATCTGATCTGTATCAGGATCTGCCCAACAGACAATATTATTTGAGGAGAATTAAAGTGATCTTTTGACTCTAGAAAAGCTTGCCGAAGGAATGACTTTGCAACTGCTTGCATCTTGGTAACCACAATTATTACATCTTTCAATTAGACATTAACAGCTTCTTGTTGGTTATTCTTTGGTTCAACCCAAGCCTAATTAATCAAAATTAATCAAAAAGTAATTAGCTGGGGCTCTCCAAACAGATGGTTCGCATGTAACCGATCCCTTGAAACTGGACCTGAAGTCAGACTTAATCTTAGACCTTTCTCCAAAAATAGAGTGTACATCAGGAAATATACAAAAGACCTGATCCATGTTTGTTCTCACCAGTAACCTACCAGCCATGGAAAAAGTAACCCCATTTGATCCTGCTTGGTGTTAATGTAGAGTCTATTCTCCCCACAATCACTCTGTTCATGTAGTTTGATACTGAAGTCTGTAATCACATTGCCAATCATGCCCGGCTTGTTGACATGCAGTATGAGATTCCTGAGATCCTTTCTGTAAGCCCTTCACTCAGAATATCACATCTTGAATCAACAACCTTGTTTATATGAGCAGCCCGTTTAGCCGCACAAACAAGGCAATTCAGAAGCAGTTACTGTAGCAGCTTAGTAACATTCTTGGATGAGGTCAGGTGAGATCATAGCTTAAATTCTATACAAACTCTTCAAAAATACAGAGAAATCGACCTGAATAACTTGAGCTGCCTTTTTTTTAATGATGGGAGAGCAACAGGCTGCCACTGAAATGGGGGGTGGGTGGATCATATATGATTTTTAGGCAATGATTTACTCATTTCTACAGGCACGTACGACTTACCATGGTAATGGGTGGGCTCCATTTTGGGCTACCTGCCCCTGACATTCATCCTAGGACAACAAAAAAAGCATATCTATCTATCTATCTATCTATCTATCTATCTATCTATCTATCTATCTATCTATCTATCTACCTACCTACCCATCTCTATCATCTCTCTCTCTATTTCTCTCTCTATCCATCCACCCATCTCTATCTCTATCATCTCTCTCTCTATTTCTCTCTCTCTATCCATCCATCCATCTCTATTTCTATCATCTCTTTCTCTCTACCTACCTACCTACCGACCTACCTACCTACCTATCCCTATTCCTAACCCTATCTATCCCTATCTCTCTATTTCTATTTCTATCTCTCTCTATTTCTTTCTTTCTCTCTCTCTCTCTCCATTCATCCAACCATCCATCTCTATCTCTATTTCTATCATCTCTCTCTCTCTTCTCTCTCTCTTTCTCTACCTACCTATCCCTATCCCTATCTCTCTATATCTCTCTTTATTTCTCTCTATCTCTCTCTCCATTCATCCAACCATCCATCTCCATCTCTATTTCTATCATCGCTCTCTCCTCTCTCTCTCTCCTGAGAGGTATACAGGTAGCTCTCAACTTACAACCATATATTTAGCGCTCATGACAAGGGCACTTTAAAAAGTGACTTATGACTGTTTTTCACTCTTATGACCATTGCAGCACCCCCACGGTCACATGATCAACATTTGGACGCTTGGCAAGTGGTTCATACTTAGGATGGTTGCAGGGTCCCAGGGTCATGTGATTATGTTTTGCAACCTTCTGACAAGCTAAGTCAATGGGGAAGCCAGATTCACTGAACAACCCTCTTGTTAATTTAAAAACTGCAGCGATCCCCTTAACAACTTTGGCAAGAAAGGTCATAAACTGGGGCAGAAGTCACTTAACAACTGTCATGCTTAGCAATAGAAATTTTGGGCTCATTTGTGGTGGTAAGTCGAGGACTACCTGTGCTGTCATGTCCCCACCAAAATGTCATTACTGCTGGATTGTTAGATTTCTAAAAGCGTCATCTATTTTAATTCAGATGGCCGATGGACTATGGGAGACCAAAGGTAGCATTCAGCAGGTTCTGACCAGTTCTGGAGAATCGATAGTGGAAATTTTGAGTGGTTCAGAGAACCGGCAAACACCACCTCTGACTGGCTTTGCCTCCATCTTTTCTCTGCCTCCCGAGTCCCAGCTGATTGGCTGGGTCTTCTTTTCTTGCCCTGCACAGGAGAACAGAGCTGGAAAGCAGGTTAGTGGGGTGGGGAGAGAATGGGGATTTTGCAGTAGCCTTCCCCTGCCACTCCCACCAGACCATGCCCACAGAACCGGTAGTAAAAAAATTTGAATCCCACCACTGATACAGACCTCTCAACTAGTGGTGAGATTCAAAAATGTTTGTACTGGTTCTGTGGGCTTGGCTTGGTGGGCGTGGCAGGGGAAAGATACCGTAAAATCTCCAGTCAGAGGTGGCATTTGCCAGTTCTCTGAATTACTCAAAATTTCCACTACCGGTTCTCCAGACCTGGTCAGAACCTGTTGAATACCACCGCTGCTCTCAACTATCTTTAAGAAAGTAGAACATTCTGAATTTGCATTGATTCGTGGTTACCTTTTAAACAGGCAGGAAATAAAGCCTACGTAAAATTATTCTGATTAGTAGACACCTACAAGAACATTTCCAACACCGCCTCGTTCAGATAGTTCTTATATGACAACAAACTGACAGGGCCATTCATAATTCAGCAGAATTTATTTTCATTTTTAAAAAGTTACTTTCATGTATAATTGAACTAGCTTTCAGCTTGCTTACTCTGTTTTAAGAGTCCATAGAGAGTAGGGGCGGGCTATCTTCATTAATCCTTTAGTGACTCAGTAGGTTTTCAAAGGTTATGTATTTGGTTACATCTTACATAAAGATAAAATATTTGTTATAAGGAAAAAGAAGTCTAAATCTTACTTTTTAACATTCTGGACAATTCATGTGACATATTGAGCAAAATGGAAACCTAGAGAGTTATAAAATACACTCATCTCTGATTATTAGAATAGAATAGGATAGAATAGGATAGGATAGAATAGAATAGAATAGAATAGAAGAGTTGAAAGGGACCTTGGAGGTCTTCTAGTCCAACCCCCTGCTTAGGCAGGAAACCCTACATCACTTCAGACAAATGGTTATCCCAATCTCTTCTTTAAAATTTATAGGGTTGGAGCATTCACAACTTCTGGAGGCAAGTTGTTCCACTGATTAGTTGTTCTAACTGTCAGGAAATAGTTCTAAGTTGCTTCTCTCCTTGATGAGTTTCCACCCATAGCTTCTTGTCCTTCCCTCAGGTGCTTTGGGGAATAGCTTGACTCCCTCTTCTTTGTGCTAGCCCCTGAGGTATCGGAACACTGCTATCATGTCAACCCTAGTCCTTCTTTTCATCAGACTAGACGTCTGACTGTCCTTTAAAAGCTTCTAATTGATGGGTTAGTTGAGAATGTGCTCTTTCTGTCATCACCCTAAAGAATCTGAAAACCAGGTAACAAAAGACGAAGCGTCATGCCCGAACCCTACATTTAAAAAGTTACATTTCAGCACATGACACCTTAAATGCTATGGGGATGTGAGAGAAATGTCATGAGCTGCAGAACTAGTATTGAATATCATGATTTGGACAACATCTATAGTAACAGAGAAAGACAAGATAACATCCTAGCAATTTTAAATTTTGTGGACTTCAACTCTCAGAATTCTTCAGCCAGCAATGCTGGCTGGAGAATTCTGGGAGTTGAAGTCCACAAAATTTAAGTGGTGTCAAGTTTGTATTATCTGTTAACAAAAACACCTAACTCCTTGACACTAGAAAGGGAAGAAGGAATGGACAAACAATTAAAATCTTGGCTTTTCCAATGATGTTATTGTATACAAAACTTGTCATGGCTCTTTTGGCTGCTGAGAAAATCAATTAAAAGCAATTCAGCGCCCAGCTACAGAAAGGAAACCCAACCCAATTTTAAGACATGTCAGTTTGCAATTTCCCTTCTTTTAAAACCCACTCCAGAAGGGTTGGAAATTTAGATGCAGTACCTGGTGGTGGACAAGGAAGATTTTTGTGCGAGTTCAAAATATGCCTTTTGGATGATTGGATGATTGGATGAAAATAATAACTTAGGCTAGACTCTAGAGATCCAGACACTAGCAGGATTTCCATCATCATTACAGTTACAAGAATCCTCTCTTCCCCGATGATTTGAAAAGTGGGATAAATGCCAAAAATGTATTTCCCTTTAACTCCACATAACCACCATTATGTGGCAGCAAAGAGCTTGTTCCCAATTGTCTTTCTGCTGCCCTCTAGAGGCTGTCTCTATATTTGCTGCTCCAATAGGAAGCCTATAATAATCCCATGTCAAAGGGGTAAAATTTGGATATATTTGATGGGTGAGACGTATATCGCACAATGTCTTCTGAGAAGGAAATTTAACAAAACAATATGTACTACGAGTGAACATTTCCTTTACAAAACCAATGTAACAAAACATAGTCAACACAGAGACACAATAATGTAGAGAAACCATTCATTCTCACACTAAAACAAGTTCATCTATCATCTTGGTTTGATACATGGGAAGAACCAAGATCTTTACAGTTCTGTGATGGCTAATAGGGCTAATATCACCTAAATCTTAGGGGTGAGGAAGTCATTCCAAAGCTATAACAGAATCAGAGTTGGAAGGGACCTGGGAAGTCTTCTACACTTACCCCTGATCAAGCAGGATACCCTACATCATTTCAGACAAATGGTGGCCCAATCTCTTCTTGAAAACCTCCACTGATGGGGCATCTACAACATCTGAAGGCAAGCTGTTCCATTGATTAATTGTTCTAATTGACTGGAAATTTATCCTTATTTCTGGGTTGACTCTCTCCTTGATTAGTTTCAATCCATTGCTTCTTTTCTGCCTTCAGGTGCTTTTTGGAGAATAGATTGACCCCCTCTTCTTTGTGGCAGCTCCTTAGATATTGGAATACTGCTACCATGTCACCCCCGGTCCTTTTTTTGACTAGATATATACAATTCCTGCAACCGTTCTTCATATGCTTTAGCCTCCAGTCCCCTAATCATCTTTGTTGCTCTTCTCTGCACTCTTTCTACTGCCTCAACATAAAAGGACTTGTGCAGCAACAGGAAAGGTTCATCTCCTGGATGCCATTAAATGACATTGCTTCCTAGAAGGGACCCTAAGGAACCTGGTAGGATGAGCAAAGTAGATAGTTCCACAAATAACCAGCTATATGTCATGCAATATATATATATATATATATATATATATATATATATATATATATATATATATTTTCGTAGATTTTCACGGGTAAAGGTATGTAGGTCTTGGTGTATTCAGGTCTTTTCCCATGTAAGATTGATAATACCTTGGCAACGTTTCGACGAAATCTCATCCGCCATCTTCAGGCTGGTGTCTTCAGCTTCGTTCTTCTGGGAGAAGTGTGTGATATATATACACACATGATATATATATTTTCGTAGATTTTCACGGGTAAAGGTATGTAGGTCTTGGTGTATTCGGGTCTTGTCCCGTGTAAGATTGAGAATACCTTGGCGATGTTTCGACGAGATCCCACTCGCCATCTTCAGGCTGGTGTCTTTGGCTTTTCTGGCACAAGCACAAAGCCGAAGACACCAGCCTGCAGATGGCGAATGGGATCTCGTCGAAACGTTGCCAAGGTATTCTCAATCTTACACGGGACAAGACCCGAATACACCAAGACCTACATATATATATATATATATCTTAAAGTCTCTTTCGAGAGCATTAAACAATTCATCACCCTCAACTTCTGGCCAAAGAGAAAACTGCCCTGAATATGAGATGGGTACTATTTTTAGAGAGGAAAGGCTACTCAGCAATGTTCTGAGCCAAGAATAAATTTAATTAAGTGAAATGGAAATTTGTAAAATGAAGCAGTTTCTAATTGGGATAGCAAGATGAAAGAACAAAAATAACTGTTATTAATTGCTCTTTGGGTTGTCTGATTAATGGATTTCTACCAGTGCACATCAATTCCTAAAGAGCAACTGCTGTTCTACGGGTGCCTCAACCAAAATACAAACATATACTATACATCCCTAAATTTATATAAGAATGTTAGTGCTAAAATGGTGAACTATCCAGATGAAATCAAATTATATATGTGACCATTGGCCCAATCCACAGTAGACTATGAAAAGGTATAGGAGTCCCTGCGGATTTTGCTCAACTGGTCGTTGCTGACTATAGAATGCAATGCTCATCTTTGTTTCAAGGCCATTGACCCAGTACTGTCTGAAGACATTCTCACAGCCATGTGGCCAGCATGATGTCACAGAGCACTATTACTTTCCCACAGAAGTGATACCTATTTATCTACTTGCATTTGCATGCTTTTGAACTGCTGGATTGGCAGAAGCTAGAGCAAGTAACAGGAGCTCACCCAATCGTGTGGTGCTTGGATTCCAAACACGAGCTGCTGTGCTACCCCTACAATAGACTTTGCAATAGTAATAATATTATAAGCCACTTTTGTTTCTAAGGGAGCACAATCCTATGTTGGTTTCTTTGCAGTCCCGAATCTTTCCCTCCTCTGCATAAGGGAAAGTGAACTGAATATATTCTTTAACTAGGTTTTTTTTTTGCCATCTACCATCTGCATTTTTGTAGCTCAGATCTGGGTGCCCTATTTTAATATCCTGAATCATTCCTTATCAGCACCAGATGGGTTATTTCAAAGTAAAATGAGAAGAGTTCTTTTGAAAAGTTAAAATATAATAATTCTAAGGCAGAGGGAAAAATAATTTTCTTGTTGCACACAATTAGCTCGGCTATCACAGTTGAGAATCGAAAGTTGTGAATCCTTAAAACCTTCTCTGGAGGATATTTCAAAATATTACCTTGGCTACATTGCTAGAATGATATCATCTCCCTTCTTTTCATGTAACTTTGAATACTGAAATTATTATTATAGCTTCAAATCTTGCTTCAGTGGAATTGGAAAAACAGAAGCAGAGCTGGGGAACTTGTTTTTATACAATTCATTAACTTAGAATGAATGTATTATAAAATATTCTGATAGATAATGTAGTCGGCTATACAGGACCCATTTTTCATTTTCTTCTAGATAATTATTTGGAGGAAGAAATACTAATCTCTGAAATTATTATATTTCAAATGTTATAATCTTCTCTTTCATGATAATTGGAACTAATAGCTTTTTCAGGGCTGTTCCCCCAAGAAATTTACATATTTTTCTGAAATTATTTATATACTATTTTTCTTGAAATAATTAAGTATAACGGTATCTCTATTTATGGGCAGAAATCTAATACCTGTTTGCAAGTAATATCAATATCACACTTAGGCCTAAAACCACTTCAAAATGAAAGTCATATTCTATCAAATTGTCCTATCAAATATCAAGGGTACTGAGAGAGGTTGGAGGTCCAAGAATTTAGAATTATTAAATTTTTCGTATTCTATACTAGTCTCCCTTATTTCTTTGTTGGTAAATATAAATTCAGCACAAAAATAGTTTGTCGTGAAAAGCGACTGCCTGCGAGGGCTCCTGGATTGGGGCTGAAAGGTGAAAGTGGAAGCAGTATGCTCCATCCCATATTTGGGTAGACCAGGTTGCCCTGATAGACCAGTCTCACTGGAAAAAAAACACACATAACAGAAACAAGTTATTAATAAAATAACTGCCAGACATTTGTCCTTTCAAGACAAGCTTATATTTTAGCCCTTAAAACTGCAGACCTATGAATGGTAAATAGGATCTCATCAACCAAATAACTGAATTATGGTAAGGTGTTGCCATTGAAACTGCATCTAAAGACAGGATAACAGACATATTGAACTTGATGGTTTGACAGCTTGGTATTCAAAAATACATCACACAACATTTTACTCTGCAACTTCTGACTCAATTGCTTTTTATACCCAGGATCATGTTCAGCTTTTCCCAACCCGATGCCTTCCAAATGTCTGTCTGCAATTAACCAATTTCCTAATGGATATGGAAAGAGCAAGATCAGAAAACTCTACCAGGTGATATGTGAGCGGCATTTTTTAATTTCCTTTAAAAAAATATTTAGGTTAAAAGTTGCTTGTAGATACAGTAGCGCAGAATGCTTTAAATGGAGGTAGAGCAACTTAAGCTTTTATTACTTGTCAACCTTTTCCTCTACTAGGAAAACCCTTTAAAATGCTACTTTGTACAATTATCCGGTTTATATGCAGCCTCTTATATTTTGGAACTGTTCCATGTAAGCAATAGCTTGCCTGTAGGCATCTGTTACAAGACACAGTGGTATCATTGTGCAAAATAACCCACCTGAAGTTATTTGAACTCTGACTCCCTTCACCATGCGTGAGCCTAAAGACAGGCCAAGATGGTTACCATTTCTGTAGACAGTCATGAGGAGTGGAACCTGACTCTTGCCCTCCTTCCCAATGAACCATGGTGGCACACTAGTTAGAATGCAGTACTGCAGGCTACTTCTGCTGCCTGCCAGTCGCCTGCAGTTCAGTAGTTCAATCCTGACAGGTCCAGGTTTGACTCAGCCTTCCATCCTTCCAAAGTTGGTAAAATGATGACCCATATTGTTGGGGGCAATATGCTCAGTGAGTGGGGGGGGAGGGATTCAGCCAGTTCACACTGGTTCGGGTGAACAGATTGTTAAATTACCCCCACCCATTGCGGCTATCAAAGTGGATCCTGGGTGCTGCGCTGTGCTGCAATGGAGAAACGGGCACCGGAGTGGCCGGCGTGAGGGAAGGAGAAGGCTGCTTTCCCTTTTTCTTCTCCTTGCTCCTCCTGTTTCCTTCATGCCGGCGGCTCTGTTGCCCGTTTCTCCATTGTAGCACAGCGCAGCCCCCAGGATCCACTTTGATAGTGGGGAGGGGGATAATTTAACAACTGATTCACCCAGGGTCAGGTTGGCTGTCGTGGGAGGCTCGTCCCGCATGTGCAGCAGAGCTGGAGGATGGGATTGGCCATGCCTCTCACAACAGCCAACCTGACCCTGGGCGAACTGGTTGTTAAATTATTTGAATCCCACCACTGAATATGCTGACTCTGTAAACCACTTAGAGATAGCTGTAAAAGCATTATGAAGTGGTATATAAGTCTAAGTACTATTTCTATTGCTAGTTGACTAGTGCTGTGTTTAAAATATTGCCCTTGGACTGGGAAGATCCAACAGAGGTTTTACTTGAATAAGTCATAGGTCATTGAGTGTGACCATCTGTCTCATCCTAATCCATCCTACAAGATAGTTGGATATGGGTTCGCTGACTTGAGCCCTCAGACAAAAAGCAGGCTTATAAACCTAATAAATAAATAAACATCATTCTCAGGAGTGAAGTCTTATTTCAGTGCCTATAACATGAAAATTTTATACCATCATATGGTTGATTTAATGGATTTTAATTTAATGAGACATTGTTTAATGAGCTGTGAGTTAATATATTCATGAAACTGACAAATTGCCTAAATTCAGCAAGGCCAGAACAAAAGTCCATCTAGTTCAGCTTTCTCCCTCCAAAAATAGCACTTGGAAGCATATTCAGAATATAATGAATTAGTTCTTACTATAATGACTCCAAGACATTTTTGGGACATTTGAATGCAGTCAAATGTTGAAATTAATGCTTTCCTGATTATGAGTTGATGGTTCCCTCTAAGTGGTTTTGTCCAGAAGTAATGGGAAATCACTTCTCCTCACAGAATGAATAAGGACCCAGAGACCTCTGTTTTTAGCCATCACCCCATTCCCATAAGGTGAGCTTGGAAGAATTTGTGGTATATTTTAAAGCAAGCATAACTCCTGGTGGTGTTTGAACTACACTACTTTATTATTGTGTTTTGTTCCGAAACTACACATCTGTGAAGATTCTCAATCATCCAGGTCATGGATGTCCCAAAGGTGCATTTTGCAAAAGGCAACTGGACTTCCTTGGTTGAATTGAAGAAGCTTCTTGAATGAGAACATTTTCAAAGAAAAAAAAATAAACCAAGAAAGTCCACTTACTTGCCTTTTGGAAAAGGCAACTTTGGGGCTTCTGAAACTATTTAGTTTAAAACCCATCTACAGTTCCTCAAGTGCAAACTTCCCAGAGGATTATTGGTCATGATGTACACTTTGACATAAATCTGATATGTTGCCCATTTTCACAGAGCAGATTTCCACTCAGTTTGGTTCAGGTTCTGCTTTTATTAAAATAAATAACCAGGCATACATTAATCAATCTAGTTAAGAGCACAGAGGACTTGTATATTTTTTCTTCAAAATGCACCTTTGAGGGATTTGGAGGGACAGAAATGGCTCCTTTGCAGCCCTTCCTGAAATTTCCTATTTTCTGTTGTATGGTTGTAAGACCGTTTCAGGAAATGTCTGTCGCAGTTTTCAAGATTGATGTCAAACTTGATACTGGAGAGCAGGAGGAAGCAGAAAAGTATCCCACAGTCCTCGATAAAATGTGAGTGATTCTTTAAAGCAGAGCATCTTTGAATGGAAGGGGTGCGATGACTCAGCAATGAAAGATGCTGAGCTCGTGAGCTGAAAGGTTGACAGCCCGGGTTTGAGACCCGAGCACCGCGTGATGGGGTGAGCTCCCGTTACTTGCTCCAGCTCCTGCCCACCTAGCAGTTCGAAAGCCTGCAAATGTGAGTAGATAAATAGATATCACTTCAGTGGGAAGGTAACAGCATTTCATGTTCCTCTGCATATAGTCATGCTGGCCACATGGCCACAGAAGAGTCTTTGGACAATGCTGGCTCTCTAGGCTAAGAAATGGAGATGAGCACCACCTCCTAGAGTCAGAGACGACTGGATTTTACCTTTATTTTTGAATGACTTGGATTCCGTGTTTCCTGAGCTTTTTGCAATCTGGACCGAGCTCTCCCTTATAAGAAAAGTCACTCATGTTGGTTGTTTACGTCTACCCCTCTTGCTGTTACTTTCCTAATCGCCTTACAACCTCTTGCCTTAATTTCTGACCTCATCCTTATTCAGATAATCAGCAAAGCGTACTGGATCATGATTATGTGCCATCCAGTCATTGTCAACTCTCAGTTACCTCACAGATTTGTTCCTAACCTGGCTGGTTTTTCAGGTCTTCTAACGCTGCATCCATCACTATCATAATTGAGTCCTTCTACTTCGCTTCTAGTTGCTCTCTTCTCCTCTTTCCTTCCACTTTTCCCTTCATTAGAGCTTCCTCCAGAGAGCTGAGTCTTTAGATAATGTGTCCAAAGTAGGATAATTTGAGCCCGGTCATTTTGGACCTTGAATGAGAACTCTGAGTTAAATTATTCAGTGAGTCATCAGTTTGCCCATTGCAAAAATTGGGCCAGGAGAAGATGGAAAAAACCACTTTAAATGATAATAATAGTAATAGCTAAGAAAGACTTTCTGCTGTCCCAGGTATGGGTTGTGTGTGAGAAGAATACAATAGCATGAGTTAAGGGCAGGAAAAAGAAATTTCCAGAGCATTTCCACTCTACATTTAGGGGATAATTAAGCAAAGGGCTTCTTTTTCTTGTGCCATATCCATCATTGGACATTGGCGATCATGTTGATGATCCTATTTTTATCAACTGCTGCATGAAATGAGTTTTGTCCAAACCAGTCCCTTAGATTTTTGAAGCCGAGATGTTCTTCTTCTGTGTGGACCTTGTTTGCCTTCAATATTTCCCTGGAGAATTAAGTGAAGTGTGTCATATTTTTCCAGGTGTTGCATCACATTTATTTATTTATTTAATTGGATTTATATGCCGACCCATCTCCGGGGGGACTCGGGGTGGCTTACACAGAAATATATATACAACAAATACAAAATTTATCAAATTAACTCTAATCCAATTATAATAAAATCAAATTAAAATACCCTTAAATTAAAATCCCCAACCCTGCTCAGTCCAGGCCGGCCTGTGCAAACAGCCAAGTCTCGAGATCACAGTGGAAGGAGTGCAGGTCCGGGGCCAAATGCAGCTCCAGGGGTAGCTGATTCCAAAGGGTGGGCGCCTCCACAGAGAAGGCCTCCCCAGGGGACCGCCAACCGACACTGTCTGGCCGATGGCACCCCCAGGAGGGCCTGCCTGTGGGAGCGTACTGGACGATTGGACCTCGATCCTGGTAGGAGGCGCTCCTGCAAGTACCCTGGACCTCAGCCATGCAGGGCTTTATAGGTTAATACCAGCACCTTGAATCTTACACGGAGGGCAACTGGCAACCAATGAAGATCGCACAGGAGGGGTGTCACATGGGAGAATCTGGCCTCTCCCATCACTGCCCGCGCGGCTGCATTTTGTACCAGTTGAAGCCTCCATATAGTCTGCAAGGGCAGCCCCAGGTAGAGAGCATGTCTGAAATATTATAACTTTTGCTTTTTAATAGTGAGCTGTTGGAGAGCATTACTTGGTCTGTTGTGTGGATACTTGTGTGTTTTTAGGGGGTGGGGAATTTGCTGGATGGGGATGAGTTTGGGGATTTCATGTGTGTGTGTGTGTATGTGTGTTGGGTCTGGTCTCTGGATGTTATGTGAACTTCGTTGTATGTGTATACTGTGTATGTATGTACAATGACAATAAAGTTGTCAGCTTTGGAAGCCATATTGAGATCCGATGCTCCCACGCTGCCACAATTGAGCCTGGGAAAATGGGAGGGCGGAATTCATTGGAGTATATCTAGTTAGAAATAATAAAATTCTTTTTCTGATTCAAGGTCAGGTTGTGTTGCTCATAGTGAAAGGAAGTCTTACTTTGGGACGGATGGTGATTGGGCCATGTGATGTGGTGATGGGTGTAAGGGATGGATTTGTAGTTTTTACTTATTGCAAGGAAGCCCGGAACTTTCAGATTCGGGATTCCACAGTTGTGCCAGTTTACTATCCAAATAAAAGGAACTTTTGAGAGATGTCTGTCTCGGAATTATTGGTTGGAATGGAGGTTTGCTGGAACGCTATATATTATTATTAATAGTTTTGATTATTTCCCTTGGCTTTCCCAGGCAGATTATCACCTCCTCATTTCTGGTTTTGTCAACCCAGCTGATACATAACAGCCACCTGTAAATCTACATTTCAAAAGCAAAGGGCTAGAATGATGCAAAGGTCTTAAGTGACATACAAGTTAGACAAGTGCCCTCCCCAACCTTTTGGGCACCAGGGATCAATTCCATGGAGAAAGATTTTTCCGCAGACTGGAGGGGGCGTGATTTTGCATGCTGCCTGCATCCCGCGGATGGGGCTTCACTTGTTTGCGGGGCCCGGTTGCTGGCATGCCATGGCCCGATGCCACTCTATGGACCAGGGGTTGGGGACCCCTGGAGTGGTGGGATTCAATTTTTTTTTACTACTGGTTCTGTGGGTGTGGCTTGGTGGGCATGGCGGGGAAGAATACTGCAAAATCCCCATTCCCACCCCAACCTACTAACTTGTTTTCCAGCTCCGGTCTCCTGTGCAGGGCAACAAAAGAAGACCCAGCCGATCAGCTGGGACTCAGGAGGCAGATAATAGATGGGGACAGGGCCAGTCAGAGGTGGGATTTGCCAGTTCTCCAAACTACTCAAAATTTCGCTACAGGTTCTCCAGAACTGGTCAGAACCTGCTGAATACCACTTCTGGTTGGAGGGCAGAATTTATAGGTACTACCGATAGTCCTTGGCTTACAATAATTCATTTTAGTGACCATTTAGTGGCTTACAACAATTCATTTAGTGACCATTCGACCATGAAAAAAATGACGTATGACAGTTTTTCACACTTATGACCATTGCAGCATCTCCGTAGTCACCTGATCATAATTCAGATGCTTGGCAACTGGTTCATATTTATGATGGTTACACACACACACACACACACACACACACAAATGGCTTGGGAGGAAAACAGAAGTAAATTATTTCCAAGTCTTCATTTCAGCTATTTGCTCACACAAGTTACCCTCCATTTTGAGAACTGAAAGCAGGGGTGGGCTTCAAAAATTTTTAGCAATGGGTTCTCTGCCCGGTTGCTGGGTGGGCGTGGCCATGGTGGGGATGGCCTAGTGGCCTCCTACACCATGGGGGGGGCTCCAGAGGCTTTTCCTGAGCCTCCAGGAGGAAATGGGCCCATTTCCAGGAAGCCCATTTTTCACCCTCCCAAGTCTCCGTGTGCCTGGCATTTACCTACATCCAAAACGGGCTGTGTGGGGACTCCTGGAAGGGGTGTGTTATGTATGCAGGTTTAAAGTCATTGGTTTAGTTTGAACTGTTCTTGTAAAATGTAAGAAATGATTGGTTTAAAAAGTGCGGAGAAACCCTACACTCTGATTGGCTGGCAACTGCAGCTGCTGGCTATAAGTAGCAGCCGCAGCCCAGCCAAAGTGGGTTCGTTCTGAGCTATAGTCACTAATAAACAAAGAGTTTGAAGCACTCCGCGTCTGTCTCTTCATGCAAACTTAACAGGGTGCAGTAGTGGGGGGCCTGGCAGCCAGGAGTGGATTTTGAGGTTCTCCGAACTGTACAGAATCTTAGCTAGAGGGTCTCCCGAACCCCTGCGAACCCCCAGCAGCCCTCCCCTGTCTGAAAGCAACATATTTCTGTTGAAATCCAGTCTCTGAACAATCTGGTTTTGTCCTGGTCCAGAGAAGGTGCTATTATTTAGGCAAGGAAGAACATGGGAAAGCATAACAGACGTGGGTCTGCCTGTTTAGAGATAATTTATTACAATTGCTTTCAGGCTGGGTTGCTAGTAGATAACTGGAGCTTCCAAGAAGATTATAGGAATGTGGCCACTTCTCTACAGAAGATGCTACCTATTTGAATCACTAAAGAAATCATCCGGCATTCAAGTGGAATAGACAATTCCCTTCAGAAGTCTTAGAACTATCTCCTCCATCTTCATTTCTTTTCACCCATTCTTCTTTTGCAAGTACAAATTCATCTGTTTCCATGACTACAGAAAGCTGTTTTGCTTTTTTTAAACAAATACTTGTCCAACTGTTCTTGCATTCAAGTTATACATACTTTAAGTCGTCTGAATATATATGTAAATGTTTCCACACATTCTGGGAGATGCCATTGCACAGGCCTGGAGGTTTAAAGGTTGGAGAAAAAGCCTAAGGCTAATCCCTTAGGGAGCAATCTTTCCATTTCTAATAAAACCGCAATAAAACAAAATTATAAGTAGTCCGCAACTTACAGCCATAATGGAGCCCTGGCCCATTATAGTCATAAGTTGAGACAGTTGTAAAATGAGTCATCATGTAGCAGTAGCACTTAGATTCATATACCTCTGCATAGTTCTTTACAGCCCTCTCTAAGCGATTTACAGAACCAGCATATATTTTCCCCCAGCAGTCTGGGTCCTCATTTTACTGACTTCAGAAGGATGGAAGGATGAGTCAGCTTTGAGCTGGTCAGGATCGAACTCCTAGCAATGGGCAGAGTCAGCCTGCAACACTGCATTCTAACCATTGCATCTCACCTGATTTTATGACCTTTTTTTTCACCAGTCATAAAGTGAATGCTATGGTTGTTAATTGTTCTCCGTGGGGCATTTTTGCTGAAAACTGGAAATCAACTCTGGTTTTGGGCAACAATGTTGTAAATTATGGTCATGTGGCTGCAGGATGCTGCAAACGACTGTAAACGTTGGTGGGTTGCTTTGCCTAAAATGCAGTCACGTGACTGGGGGGGGGAGCAGCCATTGAAACTTAGCAATCATACCTTTTAAAGTAGGGTTCTCCAACCTTGACAACTTTAAGACTTGTGGACTTCAACTCCCAGCTTAGTTTGCTGAGGAATTCTGGGAGTTGAAGTTCACAAATCTTAAAGTTGCCAAGGTTGGTGTCATGCCCCTGTCAGAATCTGATTTGGAGGGGGAGATTGAGCAGCTGACAGGGGGTGGGAGTGTGGCTCCATTGGCTGTGGAAGAAACTGGGGAAGGGCAAAATCTGGCTGGGCAGAGCAGGGGAGAGGTAGAGCAAGGCAGAGGGAATCCAGAGGAAGTTCCAGGCCCACCCCCTCTTCATCCTAGGGCATGCAGGGAGGAACGGAGAAGGGAGCAACATGATTGTGTGGCTTATGGGGGAGGAAAGGGCCCTGATTCCCTTCATTAGCTGCAGCTAGGAACACAGTGTTTAAAAAGGGAAGTTGCGCACAGCAAATTGTTGAGAGCAAATCATGAATTATCTGGTATTGTTGAGGCTTATCTGGGTTCCTGGCATCTTCCCAACTGCATGTGTTTTGTTGGCCTTTCAAGTCTGCAATTCCTTCTCCTGCCGCCCTGTCAAGTTAATTACTGCAGCGTGGTTTGTATGGATTTTTATTTACAATTTGTATGTACTTTGTTTTTGGACTGAATTTCCTCCACTTAAAGACTGTTCTTGGGAGAGTTTTTTTCTCCAGCCAAAGGTAACCTGGACATTGGGGGCAAAGTTGGAGGTACTAAAGGAACTCTTCTTACTTATGTGACTGTGTTGCCTTTGTGCCACACCCTGAGTCATCACAGTTGGTGACCCCTGTTTTAAGGTCTCTTTAAGTTCAAATAGTCACTAAGTGAACAGTTGTATGTTTTATGTTGAGGGCCACTTGTAGTCTTATTCTCTAAACCTCATGGTTTCAGTACATCTAGGTTGCAGTTAATGTGAGCTCAAATAATGCAATACATGCTTGGTTTAGTGTGAATTGTAAATTGATTCCAGGTTGCATTTAAGGTACCCCAAAATCCAGCTAACATGAAAATAGTACAGGGGTAATTCAGTACATGCACACTGTTGTAGAAAGTTAGCACCCACCCCTCTCCTAGAAGAATGAAATATTTTGGGAAATATTTAAAAAGTCAGAATATTATAGTTCCCTGAAGGAGAAACATGCTCTTGGAAAGCAGCTCCCACCTTTGTTAATAGCCCCAGCAGGACTGGGCCAGCCTATCTACAAGACAAAAGACCTTCAGCTCCAGGGTGATGGGATTAAGACATGACCCTCTAGGACATTATAGGATTATCTAGTAGCAGGGCTCACTGCATTGCAAAATCTAAGGCCATTGTGTCACCCAGCAAGCTTCAACCAGACAACCTCAGCTATGACCCCTGCATAGCCCCATGGGAATCTGACAGCAGTCATTAGAATACATTTTCTTGCACAGGAACAGGAAGCTCAAGTATAAAGCCCAAGAGAGGGTATAAATACCTCTCTCTCTCAACTCCATATGGTCAGCTGCCCAGGACCTCAAACCCATGTGGTTCTGTCCATCAATAAACCATCTTTCCAATCAGCATCCATCAGGCGTGGTATTCCACCAGTATAACAACCGGTTCAGTGATTGCATGCTCTGCAATTCAAATAGCTATAATACTTACCTTCTACAGTAGTCCCTGTGAAGAAAACAGCTGAGGTGTGGCAAACCATTCTGCCGTGCGAATCAGCTGTGCTCTAAACAAAGGAATTAAAGGACAGGAAAGAGCAGGGGTGGGTGAACGGGCCCACATACTCGTCGCAGTGAACTGGTTCAGAGACACCTGATCTTCGGAACAAGGGGTTAGATCAAACCAGTCCAAACCGGTGGACTCCCACCCCTGGCCCATGTTTCCAGTGTCTTTCTCCCCACTTGGAACTGGACCAGATGGATATTTCTTCCAACACTGTCCATTGGGATTTTAGACACTGCTAATCTTTGTGTGTGCAAAATAGAGAAAATGAAAATGGTGTCAAAAGAAAACAGTAATCTGCAGCTAAAAGAGTTCATTCTCAAGGAACTTGGAGATATATTTTGAGTGATAGAAGCGAAACATTATGGATGTTGATTCTAACTTTGATTGAAAAATGCAAATTCACCGAGATGTGCATCTGCATCAGATCTAGGACGGAATATTTGAAATCGATATACAGAGTTATAGGAATTTTCCTTTTGCACCAAATTAATTTACTGTTCCTAAAAAAAGGACACAAATATGTTTAACAAGATTATCTATTTTAGTACTTCTATCATATATGAGCTACAAACTTGAGGTGACTAACAGAGGGCAGAAAGAAATGAAGAATAGTCTAACTTATTGCTGTGCCTAGCATTTATCTGGATTTCTAGTATGCAATCCAGATATTACAAATCTAATTTTAGCACATTAGTTTCTTTGTGGGATAGGTAGGAAAATGGGTTGTGTTTCCATAGCCTTCATCTATTTTGGGGGAATGGGCATTGTAGTTTTGGAATAAATGAAGAAATAATTCATGAACCTCTTTAGGAAAACTTAAAAACTTTCAAATCATAGCACTAAAGCCCTGAAATAACAGAGAAGTGCTGATCTTATTCAAATGCAGAAGATAAGACTTGCATCAGATGCCTGTTATGTATTCTATAATTTTCTGAAGCAGAATGCCAAACATCATTAATTCCTGAAATTTGAAATCTGTGCAGCTTTCCAATCTGACAGATGCTTTTCGTTCTTTCCAACATAGTGCTTTAAATATTATAAATCATATTATTTAATCCCAAAAGCTTCGGCTCCGTGGTCAATACAATTATTTTCAAGAACAGCTTTGTCTGCCATTTGAATGATCTAATAAATGTATCAAAATCATAGAATCATGGGGTTGGGACCTTCCAGACCAAACCCCCAAATAATATTACATGATGATGACAATAAAGAAAAATATCTGTAGCTTAGAGATGACATGAGATGTCCTTGGTGTTCTCTGAGCATGATTGTTTTCTTGCAGATGTTTCATTACCCAAAGTAGGTAACATCCAGAGGTGGTATTCAGCAGATTCTGACCAGTTCTGGGGAACCGATAATGGAAATTTTGAGTAATTTGGAGAACCGGTAAATACCACCTCTGACTGGCCCCGCCCCCATCTATTCTCTGCCTCCCGAGTCCTGTGCAGGGCAACCAAAGAAGACCCAGCCAATCAGCTGGGACTCGGGAGGCAGAGAATAGATGGGTCAGAGTTGGTATTTGCCGGTTCTCCGAATCAAAATTTCCACTACTGGTTCTCCAGAACTGGTCAGAACCTACTGAATACCACCTCTGGTCTGATTCCAGATCCATGGCAATTCATGTTACAAAGACAGAGCAATCCTACCCTGTGCTAAAGATAAAAGCAGGAATTGAAATCTACTGGCTGAGTGATTGCCACCTTCATTGTGAACAGGACAGGAGGTATGAAACCAAGAGGGCTATAAACTTAGTGTCTCCACCATTGATATATCTGCAACGCTATGTTTTCCCACAGACAACTAGCAAAACATCCCCAGGGTGTGTCAATGTTCAGTTCTGCCCCAGGAACACAAGTTTGTCTCCATTCATCGTTCTGACATTCCTTATAACAGTGATATAGATATCTTTGTGGCTGTTGAACATTTCTTTTATCTATGGGTACATCAGCAGTTGAATGTCTTTCTGAATTTAATCGAGCTGCATGAAAAAGCACCAGCCTCACCTGTCAGCCCTGTAAAGTAGAGCAGACTAAAAACAGACATTGTGTGGGCCTAAGGCTAGTTTTATTATAACAAGAGGGTCTTGTGAGTCTGAATGTGTTTTCCCAACTCCCTCTTTTATGTTCATATACATTCGGGCAGGGAGGCACTGTCTCAGTTAAGCCTAGTTAACAATTTAAAGCTACATGCAACCAAATAAATACAAAGCATAGAACAGTCCAGTGCATGTATTCTGGAGAAAGAGAAGTTTGCTGATGATGGGCTCCAGCACAAGCCCAAAAGCTTGAAAAAATAAATTTTGTGGTTCCAGTGACCCATTCAGATTGGATTCTGTCTCACTTATGTTAATAAATCTCTTTCTTGGTATGGGCTCAACTCACGTTTATCTGAACATTGCCTTGCTAATGGACCTTCTCTGTCTGTCAAGGCCATTCTCTCTACTCCTTTCATTATATGTGTTATGTATGCAGGTTTAAAGTCATTGGTTTAGTTTGAACTGTTCTTGTAAAATGTAAGAAATGATTGGTTTAAAAAGTGCGGGAAAATCCTGCACTCTGATTGGCTGGCAACTGCGGCTGCTGGCTATAAGTAGCAGCCGCAGCCCAGCCAAAGTGGGTTTGTTCTGAGCTGTAGTCACTAATAAACAAAGAGCTTGAAGCACTCTGCGTCTGTCTCTTCATGCAAACTTAACAATATGCTCTGTGCTCTTCAGAAGCTGTAGGGGCTTCATCACTGGAAGTTTTTAAAGAAAAGACTGGACAGCCACCTATCTGTTAATGGTATAGGGTCTCCTGCTTGAGCAGGGGCTGGACTAGAAGACCTCCAAGGTCCTTCCTTTCTGATTGAATAACTCACTGGATATCTTACTTCCTAGAGGACTCTTCCTCCATATCATGTTAACCTGTCCTGCTTGCTTATTTCATTTCCTTGGCAAAATACTGAAGTGCATTGCTCTTTCCTTCTCCAGTGGTTTGTATTTAGTGAAATCCTTCCTCTATGATCATTATAAGGGATCCTTCTGAGACTGAAGATCCACAACAGAATAGCTTATGGTGAACCTATGGCACCTGTGCCAGAGGTGGCATGCAAAGCCCTCTCTCTAGGCATACGAGCCGTTGCCCCAGCTAGGCTCCGATGCGCATGAGCCCGCATGCCTCCCACTGGCCAGCTGGTCTTCTGGTCTCTGCTGCGCATGCGTGGGGGGTGGGGCATGCATGGGTTCACATGTGCATGCATGGGACACACATGTATGGGTCGTGCGGGCATGTGCAGGCATGGGGCGCATGCGCAGGGGGGGTTGCACACACATGCATACGGGGGCAGGGTGCATGCATGGGGCACGCCCTTGCATTGCATTTTGGGGATGCACACATGCGCGCTTTGGGCACTTGGTGCCAAAAAGTTTAGCTATCACTGGCTTATAGCATCACAAGGATGCATAACCCCCTTCATAAGGCAACAAGTCATGAATACAGTCTTTCACTAGTTGGCAGCAAAGAGTTAAGAGGTTTTTTTTTCCAATTTCTTTGTCGCCATCTACTGATTGGTTAAACATCTGCAGCCTATTATAGTACCCCAAATAAAATACAGTATATTAACCCAGTACTTCCAACCTTGAGCTACAGTGTATTCTAAAAGTATTCTAAAAGTAGCTCTTTGCATTCTGGCTGTTGCTGAGATGGGTGTTGTGCTTCCCTTTAAAACTGATTAATCCATTTTTGTGCTCGTAATTAGACCTGGAAAAATAAAATGCTGTCATGTATATTTAACATCCTCTTTGCACTGGGCTCTTTAATAAGCAAAATTGTTGTGGCATTTTAAGAACATGGCAAAATTGCCCTGCTGGAGCAGAGCAAACATTTCTTGAGCACAGCAATGTTCAGTAATGGCTAACCACGTGACCCAGAGAACTAATAAACAGAGAATCATGCAATTACTGATGTTCAGAAAAGACAAGAAAGGAGAGTGCATTGTACAAAGTGCTGCTCTCTAAAGTATCTCTTCCTGAACTGACCCTGAATTAAATGTTTAAAACTGGATCATTTACTGTCCTGCACTTATATTGCTCATAGCAGAAGGAAATAGAATGATGCGTATGTATGTATGTATGCATGTATGGAATAACTCTACCCCTACTCCTACCCCCAGCCCAACCCTAACTCTAGAAACATATTTCAGAGAATAAAATGTGTTGTTCCCTTTTAGCAATGCAAATAACTATGAATTTCATCTTCAAATATAGCTGGGAGATGATTTTTTTTCTTTTAGAAGTCCAATAACATTTGTTTTCTGTACTTTTTTCCAACAAATTAACAGAGTTGGAAGGGACATTGTAGGTCATCTAGTCCAACCCTTGCCCAAGCAGGAGATCCTACAACATTTCTGACAAATGGCCATCCAGTCTCTTCTTGAAACCCTCTAGTGATGAAGCTCCCACAACGTCTGAAGGCAAGCTGTTCATGGATTGATTGTTCTCACTGTCAGAAAATTTCTCCTTGTTTCTAGGTTGAATCTCTCCTTGATCAATTTCCATCCATTGTTCCTTCTCTGGCCTTCAGGTGCCTTGGAAAATAGCTTGACCCCCTTCTTCTGTGGCAGCCCCTCAAATATTGGAACACTGCTACCATGTCTCCTCTGGTCTTTCTCTTCACTAGACCAGCCAGGCCCAGTTCCTGTAAGCGTTCTTCATATGCTTTAGTCTCCAGTCTCCTAATCATCCTGGTTGCTCTTCTCTGCACTTTTTCTAGAGCCTCAACATCTTTTTTATGACGTGGTGACCAAAGCTGAATGCAGTATTCTAGGTGTGGTCTTACTAAGGCTTTATAGAGTGTTATTAGTACCTCACTTGATCTTGATTGTATCCCTTTGATAATGCAGTTTAGGATTGTATTGGCTTTTTTGGCTGCCACCACACACTGCTGTCTCATATTTAACTTGGTTATCCACTAAGACTCCCAGATGCCTCTCACACTTACTGCTATTAAGCCAGGTTTCACCAGTCTATACTTACAAACTTCTGCACTTAAGTTTGATCACACTGTATCAACCAGATTCTGTTGCAGTTGAAAATTATGACATACCTGATATGAAAATTGTTTCTTGGGTAAGATTTCCAAGATGGATTTAAATTTCAAATTTACTTTCTAAAATGGTTGTAAAGATTTTTTTTCTGTCTGCTTCTAAAAGATGAACTAAAAGCACAGTCACCTATTGCTCCTCAGGCTCAAATCCAAAAATGTAAAAATAGAACAGCTTACCACAGAGCTCTCTGAAGATAACTTTCATTAATGTGAAAAAAGCCATCATTTACTAAGATACAATATGAATGGATTAGGATGATCTTTAATCACTGGTGGTGGTGAAGAGAATTTCCCCAGATAATTATATATCTAGCCAGAAGCAATCCATTTAGGTCTAACTTGGAACATCTTGAGACATCCACATATTCTTTCTCAGAAAGGATTTCAAGCAGCACACAGCGAGAATTAGCATCCAGATAATGGAATTTATATTCTTAATACATATTTGCAAAGGTTAAAGACTACATTAAGTCACAAATTCCTTCAGAGTATGTTCTGCCATTTTTTACAGTTCCCCTGTCTTGACAGCTCATATGCTACAGCTTTAAGCCAATTTTTTTTTATCAAGGTATAACATAATTGTTAAACTTTTAATCCTCTCTGCACCCATGGAAATTCATGTTCATTTATTATTATTGGGGGGGGGGTGTCACAGTTATTTAGGATTTGTTTTACTTGGGGTTTTTTATACTAGATTTATTATAAATAAATCAAGGTGGTAAACATCCAACTTCTTCCTACCTCCTCTGATTTTCCTCACAACGCAGTACAGTGGGTTGGGTTGAGAGAGAGTGAGTGGCCCAAAGCCAGATTTCATGGCTAAGGTGGGACTAGAACTCACAGTCTGCTGGCGATTAGCTCAAAGTCACCCAACTGGTTGTGATGCTTAAGGTGGAACTAGAACTCACAGTCTCCTGGTGATTGGCCCAAAGTCACCCAGCCAGCTTTTATTTATTTATTTATTTATAATTGGACTTATATGCCGCCCCTTCTCCGCAAGGACTCGGCTCACAATAAAACACAAGAACAATAAATATTTTTAAAAGAATTAAATCTGGAAAGCCCAACCAAGCAATAAAAGCATTAAAATAAATTAAAATAAATTAAAAAAACCCCCAAGAGGTCAGTCCAGCTCAGCCTGTTCAAACAACCAGGTCTTTAGATCGCGGCAGAAGGAGCGAAGATCAGGGGCCAAGAGGAGCTCCAAAGGGAGTTGATTCCACAAGGTGGGGGCTGCAACAGAGTAGGCCCTCCCCTGAGGCACCGCCAGCCAACATTGTCTAACCGACGGCACCCCGAGGAGTCCCCGTCTGTGCGCACGCACAGGGCAATCGGTATGACTAAGGTGGACTAGAACTCACAATCTCCTGGTGATTAGCTCAAAGTCACCCAGCCAACTTTCATGCCTAAGGCAGAACTAGAACTCACAGTCTCCTGGTGATTGGCTCAGTCACCCAGCCAGCTTCCATGCCTAAGGCGGGACTAGAACTCACAGTCTCCTGGTGATTGGCCCAAAGTCACCCAGCCAGCTTCCATGCCTAAGGCGGGACTAGAACTCACAATCTCCTGGTGATTAGCTCAAAGTCACCCAGCCTTGCTTTTATGCCTAAGGCGGGACTAGAACTCACAGTCTCCTGGTGATTGGCCCAAAGTCACCCAGCCAGCTTTCATGCCTAAGGCAGGACTAGAACTCACAGTCTCCTGGTGATTGGCCCAAAGTCACCCAGCCAGCTTCCATGCCTAAGGCAGGACTAGAACTCACAGTCTCCTGGTGATTGGCCCAAAGTCACCCAGCCAGCTTCCATGCCTAACGCAGGAATAGAACATGCAGTCTCCTGGTTTCTAGCCTGATGCTTTAACCACTAGACCAAATTGGCTCTCAGATGGGCACTTTACTTCATTCTTAGGTGAGCTGTCCCACAAAGAACTACCCACATTTTATCAATGCTTTGGAAGATCTCTTTTGAATCTCACGTGAATGTAGCAGCTGTCTACTATTCATTAAAGCAGCCTGACTCTTTTTAAGCTTTTGTGTGCCTCTGCAAAGTGCCACTGTTTTAAAAGTCTCATTAATTTTAATGAGGAATCCTTTATTCTTGTTTCAAATATTGCCCCTTCGCTGCCTGCTATTTGTTTTCATGTCTAGAAAAGAACTTTTCCTGGGACTAAATAATGGGAAATAAAATTGAGAAGGAGGGACAGGATCAAAAAACTGAGATATCCTTGGAAGATCGGAGTTATTTAAGCCTAAAAAAGCATTTGTTACTATCAGTACAAGCTATACTCAGTGACATTGAATTAATTAACTATGAAAATGCAGGGCTGGCAAATCATATAATATAAGGAATACGTTGTAGACTTTTGAAAATTAAAACACTATGTTGATGCTTTCCTAATCAGACAGTTAATTAAAAGTACCAGGAATTGAAGACATCAGTTAATGTTAGCTGAACTATTATTTAATCCATTCTAATCCCCCATGAAATTAAGAAACATATAGGCATTGTCATAAATGTATATTTAAAACAGACTTTAGAAGATTGGAAAAGTAGGGATAATCGTTGGGTGCTAATCTCTCTTCTCCCAGTGCTTCATCATCCTCTACAGGGATACAATCAAGATCAAGTGAGATACTAATACCACTCTATAAAGCCCTAGTAAGACCACACCTAGAGTACTGCATCCAGTTTTGGTCACCACACTATAAAAAAGATGTTGAGACTCTAGAAAAAGTACAGAGAAGAGCAACCAGGATGATTAGGGGACTGGAGACTAAAACATATAAAGAATGGTTACAGGAACTGGGCAGTGGTGGGATTCAAATTTTTTTACTAGTGGTTCTATGGGCGTGGCTTGGTGGGCGTGGCAGGGGAAGGATACTGTAAAATCTCCAGTCAGAGGTGGTATTTGCTGGTTCTCTGAATTACTCAAAATTTCCGCTACCGGTTCTCCAGAACTGGTCAGAACCTGCTGAATACCACCTCTGGAACTGGGCATGGCTAGTCTAGTGAAGAGAAGGACCAGGGGAGACATGATAGCAGCGTTCCAATATTTGAAGTGCTACCAGAGAGAGGAAGGGGTACAGCTATTTTTTAAAGCCCCTGTAGGCCAGACAAGGAACAATGGATGGAAACTGAACAAGGAGAGATTCAACCTGGAAATAAGGAGAAACTTTCTGACAGTGAGAACAATCAACCCATGGAACAGAAGTTGCCCTCAGAAGTTATGGGAGCATCATCACTTGAGACTTTCAAGAAGAGATTGGGCTGCCATTTGTCAGAAATGGTGTAGGGTCTGCTGCTTGGGCAGGAGGTTGGACTAGATGACCTATAAGGTCCCTTCCAATTCTGATTATCTGTTATCTGTTATCTCTTTTAAAGCACAAGGGGAAGAAAAATGTTCAGTGGACAGAAGAGGATTTTGAAGGATTCTGATAATGAAAGGCCTATTAATGGTGAATACATTTTGCAAAATTAATGGTCCCACATTCCAGTAAGGCTGCAAATAAGGAAATTTCCATCACTTGCTTAAGTCAGTCTTTGCGATAGTGGTGAATATCTGTAGCTTGGATGTAGGGTGAGGGTAGGGGTTCATTCTCCAAGCTTGTGGGTTGGTTTCCGAATATTTTGCTACCAGGCTAGGTAACATCTTCAGGGGAATTTAGGGGATGTCAGTGTTGGTGTTCTTCTGCTTACAAGAGCTTTGTGTGGTCATTGGGTCTTGTGATGGGAAGGTCACATCAGGTAAGGGTCATGTCAGGTGAGAATCTTGTGATGGGTCAGGTGTGGGTCCTGACAGTTGAGGGTCTTGTGACGGTCTTGTGATGGGAAGGTCACATCAGGTAAGGGTCATGTCAGGTGAGAATCTTGTGATGGGTCAGATGTGGGTCACGACAGTTGAGGGTCTTGTGACGGTCTTGTGATGGGAAGGTCACATCAGGTAAGGGTCATGTCAGGTGAGAATCTTGTGATGGGTCAGATGTGGGTCACGACAGTTGAGGGTCTTGTGACGGTCTTGTGATGGGGAGGTCACTGTCAGATGTGCCTCATTCAAAACCTAAGAATGAACTCCCTCAACTCCATTGTAGAGAAAAGGTACTTTTGCTGAGTTTGAAGTGATAGCAACAAAAGAAAGGAAGTCTCAGCTCGTCCTATGAGTCTTGAAGATTTGCCTTAACTAGTGAATAAAAACACCAGCCTCACTTCACTATGTAGTTCAATGATGATTTATTCCGGAACAGCAAACGCAAACACTCTCCTCCGGCAAAACGGCTTAACGCCAAGTAAGGGTAGTGTGGGCTTCCACTTTCCAAATCCATTTATTATTACAGCAACCACAGCCCTGCCTACAGTAGCTGAGTTCCTGGCACTGCCTAACTCAATTAACCTTCATTGCTGGGTACCTTGGCATCATCCTAATCACCTGGTTTCCTCTCAAACCGCCTGTGTAAATGATCCCCACCACCAGGTACTCACCATCCTACCAGCATGTAGAACTATGATCCCAGGTGTCTGTCATCCCCTCAGCTGATTCCTGGGCTTGTGCACAGGTTATGCTTGCTGCATTGGACACGGAGCATGGTTTCATAACATCAGTCAAGGGTCATCAGTGGGACTGTGATGGGTCGAGTGTCTGTGATGGGGACTGAGTCGACGCTGTATCAGGTCAGTAAGGTCATGTCAGGTGAGAATCTTGTGATGTCAGATGTTCCCAGTAGAGGGTCTTGTGACGGTCTTGTGATGGGAAGGTCACATCAGGTAAGGGTCATGTCAGGTGAGAATCTTGTGATGGGTCAGATGTGGGTCACGACAGTTGAGGGTCTTGTGACGGTCTTGTGATGGGGAGGTCACTGTCAGATGTGCCTCATTCAAAACCTAAGAATGAACTCCCTCAACTCCATTGTAGAGAAAAGGTACTTTTGCTGAGTTTGAAGTGATATCAACAAAAGAAAGGAAGTCTCAGCTGGTCCTATGAGTCTTGAAGATTTGCCTTAACTAAGTGAATAAAAACACCAGCCTCACTTCACTATGTAGTTCAATGATGATTTATTCCGTGAACAGCAAACCGCAAACACTCTCCTCTGGCAAAAACGGCTTAACGCCAAGTAAGGGTAGCGTTGGGAGCTTCCACTTTCCAAATCCATTTATTATTACAGCAACCACAGCCCTGCCTACACGCAGCTGAGTTCCTGGCACTGCCTAACTCAATTAACCTTCATTGCTGTAACCCTACCTTGGCATCATCCTAATCACCTGGTTTCCTCTCTCAAACCGCCTCCGTGTAAATGATCCCCACCACCACGTACTCCCTTCACCATCCTACCAGCATGTACCGGCAACCCCCTATCTGCTCCCAGGTGTCTGTCATCCCCCTCAGCTGATTCCTGGGCTTGCACAAGCAACAGTTATGCCTTGCTGCATCGGACACGGAGCGTGGTTTCATAACATCAGTCAGGAGCGGCTCGTCAGTTGGGAGCTGCTGATGGGTCGAATTGCTGAACTCTGGTGAACTGGCGGACTCCGAGGTAAACGACGCTGTACTCAGAGCCTTACAGTAAGGTCTGAGGCAAAAAAGGTGCAGAAATTGCATGTTGAAAGTTATCCCAAGTTCCCTCCCCCAAGGGTCCAGACTGGACATCCAATCTGAAGTGCTTATAGCATCATGTGGGGTACATCTTCAGGTGGTTATTCCCTCATCTGGTATGCAGAGATGGTTGACCTTGGCTCAACAGAGATAAGTCCATGCAGCTGTCCATGCAGCAGGAAAGCATCCCCTCCTTTTTAGTTCACGCAGAAACTGTCTTCACTCTCCAGCCACCTTCCCCTCCCAAATACCAAATTACCTCTCCTCGCATTTCTATGATAGCCAACAAGAAGCTAGCAGCATGAGGTGTCAAGAAAGTGACATGGAGACTGACGGTCACATCAGGTGAGGGTCAGGTGAGGAATTGGGAGGTGAAGTGCTGTTTGGGGTGTGCGTGGGTTGGTTGAGGGTTGGTGCCATCGTAGGTTGGCTGTGCAGTTCATTAGAATTCTGAGGGCTTCATGGGCTGACAAATCAATGTTTCTCAAACTTGACCATTTTAGGATGTTGGAACTTCAACTCACAAAGTCAAGAATATCCCCAATCTTTGATAATAAGGTTGACTCAGCCTTCCATCCTCTCGGGGTAGGTAAATTGAGGACCCAAGATTGTTGGGGCAATTAGCTGACCTTGTAAAAATGCCGCTTAGTAATAAGCAGGCATATACAATGGAATGAAGGCTATTGCTGAGCGCATTGGGTTGTGCTCCAAAAATTGTAAGCCGCCCTGAGTCTTCGGAGAAGGGCGGCATATAAATGTAATTAAAATAAATAAATAAATAAATAAATAATAATAAAATTTGCCCTTAGTTTACAACTTGTGTTTCCTCAGGCCACATAAACTGAAGTGATGTAAGGCACTGAATTTGTTATTTGTTAATTTGTTATTACAAAACACTAGAAAATCTAAATACATCTTTACCCTGATTAGAGGCTTTTAGTGGGGACAATTGCATTGGCTGAAAATGTACACAGAGGTAATTGTAGAAGAAAATCTATGATTAAGGATAATTTTATTCCAATTTGGCAACCATTTCTTAATATATTAACATTTCTCCTTAGAAAAACACTATCCAATTCAGTACAAATTCTGGGCAAAATATTCTTTTAAAGACTAGATAAGTGCATAAATACTACCTTTCCCCCTTATCATTTGCCTTTGGTTTAATTCTTTACCTTCCTTTCTAACTGTATTTTTAGTTTTTGTGCTAATATCAAAATAGTTCAATAAAAAGCAACATAAAAAGAAATTATAACACCTTCATTGCCATCTGCAGTGCTGCAGCCTAAGATTTTCTCCTCTAATTCTAAGTGTATTCAACTGATCTTCTTTCAATACCAAGAAAGATTTGGTTTTTATTTTGTAAATAAGCTGTACTATAAAATGTTTATTGGGTATTTAGTTGGAAAATGGTGTCATGCATATTCAACCAAAGAGCTTTGAGCAAGAGAATAAAAACACATTAAAATACATGAGTTTTTTGAAGTTGCAAAAGAAAGAATGTTCTTGCCTGTTCATCACATACCTAAATGGAAGCAGCTGTTAAAGATAATACTGAGTCAAAAACCAAAAGCATGAGAAAGGACATTCCACATAATAAGAAGAAATTACTGTGAGGCCTGAAAAATCATACTATCCTTTTTGGTTAGTCTGCTTACATTTGTCCAAAAAATGGAAGCGAGTAAAGTAACAGAATAGAAGACAATATTTATGGCTCAGGGTTAAACTGTGGGATCTTCGGTGCTCTCTGAGCTTGGTGGTTTTCTTGAAAAAGTTTCATTACCTACAGCAGGGGTCTGCAACCTTAAACACTCAGAGCCATTTGGACCCGTCTCCTACAGAAAAGAAAATGCTGGGAGCCAATAATTTAACAACTGATGTGACAGGGTGGGCGTGGCCAACTCGACATCACTCACTCCCACCCAGTCATCTCCTGCTCTGGAATATGGAGTGAGTCTCCATCCCCCACCATCACCCTTACCTTCTCAGGCCAGGAGTGATGGGGAGGGTAGGGGCGAAGACAACCAGTGGTGGGATCAGCTGACAGGGAGCCACAGCAGAGGGCCAAAAGAGCCGCATGTGGCTCCAGAGCCATAGGTTGCTGAGACCCCAGAACCACAAAATAGGTGACAGAGACAGACTGTATCTGTCCTCAGTGTGGAAGGAATTGCCACTCTTGAATTGGCCTTTTTAGCCACATTAGATGCTGTTTTAGGACCTCTTTTCAAAGCACGGTACCATAGTCTCTTAAGACTGAAGGATGCCAATTCAATTCAACATGATTATGGACAGAACATGGAAGTGCTCCAGATCCAATCACAATGAAATTGCAAAAGCAAAACGAATCAAGCATTAAGGAATGAGAAACATAATATAGTCTCTCTATTGTCATTTGTCAGAGCATAACTCCGACTTTTTGGAATAGGACTCTCTTCTTCCCACACTGCATACATATACAATGACTGATAACAGATAATTAGGGCTTGTTTGTATCTTATATTGAAAATTGGAAGGGTTTTTCTTTAGTTTAGTATAATGATAATCCTCATAGGCTGGGCTGATAGTTCTGCTAGCTTTTAAGATAATACGGTATGAAAGAATCCTGCATGAAGCCATCCATCTTTCTCAACATATACTGCACCTTGTCCTTCACTGAATAAGAGATAGCACCAGAACAAGCATATGGAGAGAAACCCTACTTTTAGGAGTATAACTTTAGTAAGAAGTTGTTTTGCGGTTGGTGCTTGCATTAATACAAATAAAGATAATGCAATAGTGACTGTGTAAACCTAAAAGCCAACAGTGTGTTTTCCTCCATTATACTGCGGCAGCAGATCAAGTCAGCTCTTGAAGTGTACAGATCAAAGTCAGAAGAAAAGAAGAAATGAATCAGTGGAAAACAACGTGATGAAAGTACTGAGAATATCCATCTAGCCAAGGGGAGGTGTGTTATGTAGACAACTGCAAAACAAACCTTTCAGACATTGCAAAATCCCTCTGCAATTTTCTCCACATCCATTTCCTCCAGTTTTCTAGTGCTCAGTAGTGCATGCCAAGTCAAATGTCAAGTCTTTTCCCATCTGGTTCGTAACCTTGAATTAAAGGCATCTTCAGTTTACATTCTTTGAGGATAAAGGCAGCTGCTGAATACTGGTCTTGTCATCGGTTCATCTGCTTTTATCCCAAATTCTTGTCTGCCTGTTTTAGGATAGACTGCTTGGCTCAAGGTTGACTTGGCCTTCCATCCCTCTGAGGTGGGTAAAATGAGGACCCAGAATATTGGGGGCAATATGCTGACTCTGCAAACTGCTTAGAGAGGGCTGTAAAGCACTGTGAAGTGGTGTATAAATCTAAGTGTTATTGCTAATGTGGCAGGTTTCCTACATACATTGGTTAACTGATTAACAAAAAGTTCATCTATTTCTTCTGCTTGGTTGGGTGGCCTATAGTATAAACTTAAGGCAATGTCATTCCCTTTTTTATATATATATTATATTGACCCATATATATATATATCCCACTATAACTACATAGCCAAAAAGGCATTAAGAGTTGTTAACCTAATTCCTATGTAGCTTTTTCTCTGGTAATATCACACTACTAACTAGAGCATACAAACCATTTGCCAGACCAATACTCAAATACACCTCATCAGTCTGGAGCCCATATCATGTATCTGATATTAACACAGTTGAAAAAGTCCAGAAATGCTTCACAAGAAGAGTTCTACACTCCTCTACTTGTTGCAGAATACCTTATGCCACTAGACTTGAAATTCTAGACCTAGAAAACCTAGAACTATGCTGCCTTTGGTCCGATCTAAATATAGTATATAAAATCATACATTGCAATGTCCTACCTGTCAATGAATACTTCAGCTTCAACCATAACAATACAAGAGCACAAAATAGATACAAACTCAAGGTTAACTGCACCAAACTTGATTGCAGGAAATATGACTTCAGCAACAGAGTGGTCAATGTCTGGAATACTCTACCTGACTCTGTGGTTTCTTCCCCAAACCTCCAAAACTTTAACCTTAGACGGTCTACTGTTGACCTCACCCCTTTCCTAAGAGGTCTGTAGGGGGCGTGCATAAGCGCACCAACGTGCCTACCGTCCCTGTCCTATTGTTTCTTTTATTGTTTCTTTTATTGCTTCTTTTATTTTGCTTATATGGATTCATTTCATGTATTCATAACTATGTTTACCCTTATACTTATTATCTTGTAAGCGATTGACAAATCAAATAAATAAATAAATAAAATAAATATGCATTCCATTCTTGGTTTCGTACATTTCTGTAGAGATGTGGTGATCTCTTACATATGATACAACTCTACTTCCTCTTTTATTAGGTCTCTTTCTTTGGAACAGTTTGTATCCTTCCATCAGTATGTCCCAGTCATGAATTTCACCCCACCAATGCCACTCTATCATAATGACCCTCATGTACTAGGACTTCAAGTTCACCATGTTCGTTCCAGTGGTGGTATTCAAATTTTTTTGCTTCCAGTTCTGTGGGCATGGCTTGGTGGGCATGGTATGGCTTGGTGGGCATGGCAGGGGAAGGATACTGTAAAATCTCCATTTCCACCCCACCCCATTGACCTGCTTTCCAACTCCATTCTCCTGTGCAGGGCAACAAAAGAAGACCCAGTCAATCAGCTGGGACTTAGGAGGCAGAGAATAGATGGGGCAGGCAGTCAGTCATTTGCAGGTTCTCTGAACTACTCAAAATTTCCACTACTGGTTCTCCAGAACTGGTCGGAACTGGCTGAATACCACCTCTGGTTTGTTCCCCGAAGGTTGTTTTGGGTTCACCCAGCCATTCTCTTAGCATATGGGGTTAATTTGGCCCGAATAATAAGCTATCATATCAATTATTTAGGGACCTTGTATTATATAAACTAATGGAGAAAAATTAAGTATGTGCTCCCTAGGAGTCATAAATGACTTGACAGCACATATGTAGGCAATGAAATACATAAACATAACAGTTGTGTTTTCTTGACTGGCTTTACAGGGATGTAGCCAACTTTTATGAATGCGATAGATTCTTATAAAGCTGCTAATCCAAGCATAAAAAGGACCTTGCACTGCTGAAAATTAGCTTTTTTAAAAAGAGGAAGCGATAGCTCCAACTGAGCAATGCAGATATGAAGCCACCAACTTTTCTTCAGATTCATTTATTTAGAAATCCTTACTTAAAAAAAATAAAATCCTTAACCACTCAGTTGATCTCAGTTTGCCCAGTATTTTTAAAGTGAAAATTTCACCATCTTTCAGTAAATTTCCAGCCCAGTTTCAGCTGAAAGACATCACAACTGTATTTTCTAGCTTCTCTATTCACAATTTAAGAGAAATACACCAAAGCAATAAAGTAGAATTCTAGCACATCCTGAGCTCAACAGATAATACTGATACTAAACATTAAAAACAATAATAATAATAAAAGTAAAGGTTGGGCAAGGAGATAAGGAAAAAAAATCAGGAGAATATAAAACACTTGTTAAATTAAGTACTGTAACCTGGGTATCATAGAAGCCTTTCCATTAGTTTTGAAAAGGCTTGCAGAAATTATAAATATGTATAAAGGGAAACTAGTGTTTGAAAACTCTTTGATCCAAACATAAAAAGATTACTTTCAAGGCAAAAGAACATATACTGTCAATATCAAGAGCTACATGTTCTGAAAAATGAACTCAGATGACTAGCATTCTTCAGAGAGTACCATTAATAATAAGGAAATGAATTTCCTAATTGTGTGTGTATAAAGCTCCAGTTCAATCAGAGATCTAAGTGTTTTGGAAAGCACAATTCAGTAATCCTTTGAAGTACTCGTTGATGTCAAAACACATGTAATTTGATTCACCTTTAACTGGCAGTTGTTTAATGAAGGAGGGAAATAAATGAGAACTGCCTACTTTATTTGCTAGGACACTTTTATCATATTTCTTTGCCAGCAGACTAATTTGGGCCAAACAAAGTTTTCCAGAAGGAGCTAAGTTTGCTCCCCACTCCATGTCCCCATTTGTAGATTTAAAGCTGCCCAAAGTTGTTATTAGTTATGGAAGAGAACCACTCAACAAGTCAGGATTCTCCCACCTCCATTTAGTTGAAAAGTTTGTGGACATTTATGCACAGTTTTACAAGGAGCATAATGACTGGGAATGGGAAGCCAATATCACTTGGAAGCTGTATATGTGTGGGCTAAGTAAAAAAATAATAAATTGAAATGTGCCTTAATATCCCTATGGTGTCTTCTCAATTGTTTTGAGGGTATTTTTCCCCTCCCACCAAATTCCCTTCCCTATAATGTTTTCAGCAGTTTTTGCAAAGATAATTCTGAGAATGTTTTGCTTGCTGATAGGGGAGGTCCTTGTGAGAAAATCAGTTCAAGAGTAAGACATCCAGATCGGTAGTAGATGTAACTATATGAAGAATCAGAAAGAGGTCTCAGCAGCTTCTTCAACTGGACTGAGGATTCTTCTTTGGGACTCTTTAATGGCTGCCTAAAAGTAGTAATAATCTTCTTCTTCTTCTTCTTCTTCTTCTTCTTCTTCTTCTTCTTCTTCTTCTTCTTCTTCTTCTTCTTCTTCTTCCTCCTCCTCCCTTATTCTTCTTCTTCTTCTTCTTCTTCTTCTTCTTCCTCCTCCTCCTCTTCCCCTCCACTGAATATGGAACAACAGAGGGTAATAATTGCCATTGTCTTCCTTTGAAGGATTATAGTCTGGGTGCTATGATAGGTTTCCTTAAAGCTGTGCTTACAGTTAAAAGGAAAGATAGTTTTGAGTGATTTTTATGACTAGTTTTTATGATGTTCAAGTTACAATAGGGTTGCTTGCTAGAATAATATTTTTTATTTTTTACTATCAGGCTAAATCACTGACTAGAGGGTAAAAATAAAAGTTTGCTTCCTTGAATATAGCGCTTGCTTTGGCTCGATAGTTGCTTCTAGGTTGAATTTATGGTATCAGTTAATGCCCTGTAACAGTGTGAATTGTTCCTATAACTTTGAGTTGTTCAGAACAAAACATTTCTGCTTTACATCATCAGGGAAATCTAACCTGTTAGTTTGGTGAATATTCATGATTAGTGGTAAACCTTGGTTCATGTTATATGTGGGTTACTTGTCATAGTAATATTTAATGCAAGAAAATTCTATTGACAATAGATTAAAGGTTAGGGCTTGTAATGGTATGTGAGTATGAACCTGAGAAATAGGGAGGATGAGCTGCAGACTAGGCAATGGCCAGAAAAGAGGCAACTGAACCAGTGGTGGGATTCAAAATTTTTGACTACCGGTTCTGTGGGTGTGGCCAGGTGTCATGACTGGGTGGGCATGGCTATGTGACTGGGGTGGGGTCAAAAGTCTTTTTTCTTTTGCAGCACCCCCCACCCGCGCATCCCATTTTTGGCCTAGTGGGCCTCAGGGAAGCCTCCTTGGTGCTGAAAAAAGAAGCATTTTGAAGACTTCTGAGGTAAGTACAACCGCGAATTTAGATTAGCTAGACAGCAACAAATCCGATGATTTCCTGTTTTCTAGCTAATCTAAATCACATGGCACAGCTGATTGTTGCCCAGCTGATCGTCGGAAATACCGGTTTGGCCAAACTGGTAGCATTTTTTTCCGCCACAAAGAAGAGGGAGTCAAGCTATTCTCCAAAGCAGGACAAGAAGCAAAGGATGGAAACTAATCAAGGAGAGAAGCAACCTAGAATTAAGGTGAAATTTCCTGACAGTTAGAACAATTAACCAGTGCAACAAGTTGTGGGTGCTTCATCACTGGAGGTTTTTAAGAAGAGATTGGACAACCATTTATCTGAAATGGTGTAGGGTTTCCTGACTGAACAGGGGGTTAGACTAGAAGACCTCCAAGGTCCCTTCCAACTATTCTATTCTATTCGTTAGAAAAAATATAATTAAACAGCTAATGATATTTTTAAATTCATATTATTGTAGGGATTGCTAGTTTTGGGAATACTGAGATTAAAACATTTATATTTCTAATTAGCCTAAAGGTAGAATTAGAATCAGACTTCCCTGAAGTACATGTTTTAGTTTGTAGACAAATTAGATATAGTTGTATTTCCTTTCCTTTTCTCTTTATGACTTCAATCATATCTCATGACTTTAATTTCTTTTACTTGCTCCTTCTCACTTTCTTCTTTGTTTTGCATATCATTGCTCACTCCAAAAGACAGTGGTTTGTTTGCTATATATATAAAGAAGCTTAAAAGAATTCGGTTGCAGGAATTGGGTATGTCTAGTTTAAATGAAAAGAAGGACTACGGGTGACATGGTAGCAGTGTTCCAATATTTAAGGGGTTGCCGTAAAGAAGAGGGAGTCAAGCTGTTCTCCAAAGCACCCGAAGGCAGGACAAGAAGCAATGGGTGGAAAGTAATCAAGGAGAGCAGCAACCTAGAACTAAGGAGAAATTTCCCGACAAAACAATTACTCAGTGGAAAGATTTGCCTACAGAAGTTGTGAATGCTCCAGCACTGGGAGTTTTTAAAAAGAGATCAGACAACAATTTGTCTGAAATGGTATAGGGTTTCCTGCCTGAGCAGGGGTTGGACTAGGACAGTGGTGGCTAACTTTTTGGGCTCCTGTGCCAAAAATTGTGTGCGCGCTTCCATGCTCATGCTCACGTGCCAGCACCCAGAAGGCAATGCTCCCCCCATGCCCCCTATGCATGTGTGCTCAATCCCCACCCACCCCCGCCACCCACTTACCTGCAATGCACCTCACAGCTGATTTTCGGCTGGTTTGAGGACTTTTTCGGCCTCCCAGAGGCTTGAGGAAAGCTTCTGCAGGCTTTGCAGGCCGAAAACTAGCCCCGTTTAGTCACTTCCAGTATTTTCGGAAAAACAAGAAGTGATGAAACGGAGCTAGTTTTCAGCCTGTAGAAGCCTGCAGAAGCCTTTCTCAAGCCTCTGGGAGGCTGAAAAAGGCCTCAAACCTGCCAAAAATCAGCTGTGAGGCACGTGCAAGCGCAGTGAGGTAAGTTTGCCTGCAGCTCCTCTGCCAGCACAAATGGCTGTGTGTGCCACCTGTGGCACGTGTGACATAGGATCATAATCACAGGACCAGGAGATCTCCAAGGTCCCTTCCAATTCTGTTATTCTGTTCTGTGATTAGATAGCACAGTATAGGTCATGGAGCCTTATGGATACCATTAGATTCTCAGGCCTGTATTAGGGATTCATATCATAATGAGCAGTTTGCTGCTCATTATTTCAAGAGATTTACTGACACTTGTGGTCCTCTGGAGCTAATTAGCAGTGATGAACATTTGTTTTCAAGGGTAGTATGTGTAACACCAAGCAAAAATTTGACGCCACATATTTATTGAATACAGCTTCATCCTCTTTAGTTTAATTCTCTCATTTAACTCTTTGTAGATCTGGACTGAATTCCCCTTCTCAAGACATTTTATTTGTTTCAGGGTTGCTATGGTGCTTTTTAATTATTCAGATATGAACGTTTCTTTTATGATTGCTAGATTGTTGACTATATCACAGTCATCATGCTAAACCAGGGGTGTCAAACTCGATTTCACTGAGGGACACATCAGGGTTGTGTTTGACCTTGGAGGGCTGGGGAAAGGCGCCTAGCCACAGTGGGCATGACACAGGACTTGTGTCGGGGACACCTGTGGTGGCCAAGTGCTAATGCAGGACTTCCATAAGACCCTCCCTCACTCTCATTATAATCTATCTGTCAACTAAAAAAATACTCCTTTAATCTTTTTAGTTGCCAGCAGAAAGGGAGTGGGGGAAAGCAGTGCATTCCTTAAATGCCTTAGATAATCACCTTGGCAGCCCAAAGCTGTCAGCACGCAAGAATATTGCTGGAGAGCATGATTGATGACTCTTGGCTATGGATGTGTCCCATTGGAGAATATACATCTGGGGGTGGGGGGAAGACCAGGGTCTAGGGGGAAATGAATGATGTATTTTAGTGTCGGCTGCACCCAGCCAACACCAACATGGCCATTCCTAATAAACATTTTTTTTTATCCTGAGGGATGCGGCTAGAGACTTATGATTTGAATGGGGGTGGATTTGTTGGAGCCCTGATGCTATTCTGAGATATTTTCCTTCCTTCCTTCTTTCCTTCCTTCCTTTTTCTTCTTTTTCCTTCCCTCTTTATTGTTTTTTCTTCTCCCTTGCCCTCTTTCCTTATTTTTCCTTCCTTGCCTCTTCCCATCTTTCCTTCTTTTCCTTTCCTCTTTCCCTCTCTCCATTTTTGTTGACAGAGGGCTGCAGGAGGCCATCGCGCCTGAAAATGGGACACAAGGGGGCCTGCGTGTGGCCCATAAGCTCCATTTTCAGTGGCAGAGGCACTGGGGGCCTGTCATTTGCTATTTCCAGGCCGGCCCCGCAGGCCGGATCTACACCCCATAGGCCGGATTCAGCCCGCGGGCCTTGAGTTTGACACCTCTGTGCTAAACCAACAAGAAAGGTCATATTGCATGGTGACAAGGTCATTCCAAGAAGTGTGGCCTACAGAAGCAGCCTCTGGAGATCATCCTACAATGCTTTGAAGTCTGCCCTGACAAACTGAATGACTTTTCTACCAATCCATCCATTTCTACCTCATACATATTGTCCCCATAGATTGATCCCATCTGTCTTAGCTTATGTGTTCACCCATTGTGAAAATGTCCTCTTCACGCAGTGAAGGCTGGATAAGAAACTTCATGATGGCACCGTGGGAAAAGACAGGAATCAGCTTTGCATGATTTCAATGAGGGATTGGGGGAAATCTCTTGATTTAATATAGCAGCAACTGAATAACAGAATAACAGAGTTGGAAGGGACATTGGAGGTCTTCTAGTCAAACCCCATGCTCAGGCAGGAAACCCTATACCATTTCAGACAAATGGTTGTCCAGTCTCTTCTTAAAAACTTTCAGTGTTGGAGCATTCACAACTTCTGGAGGCAAGTAGTTCCACAGATTAATTGTTCTAACTATTGTTCTAATTGTTAATTGTCATGAAATTCCTCCCTAGTTCTAGTTGCTTCTCTCCTTGATTAGTTTCCATCCACTGCTTCTTGTCCTGCCCTCAGGTGCTTTAGAGAATAGCTTGACTCCTTAGATACTGGAACACTGCTATCCTATCACCCCTATTCTTTCTTTTCATTAAACTAGACCTACCCAATTTCAGCAACCATTCTTTATATGTTTCAGCCTCCAGTCCCCTATTTCACTATGTGAAGGACAATCCTAAGATCTTTGTGGGACTATTTGACATGTGCTTTGGCAGGGTTTTCCATGCCAAAATTGCTTTGTGCCAAATCAAAATAGAGACTGACTGAACATGTGCAAGTTAATGAAGAGAAGGCAGTAATTATGCCCTGTCAGGCTACAGACAATCAGCTAATGCTTTTTAATTCTTCGTAACCAGATTAGCGGAGATGTTGGCAGTGGCTCAATGAAGGTTGCTAAGGTAGACTACCCCCAGGTTATCTATAAAAAACAACAGCTTTCTCCTTAGATGAACAGAAGCCAATCAATACCTGGAAAACGGCCAGCCAGCCATGGTATCTAAGGTTGTAGGACTAGAAGAAGATAAGGATACTAAAACATCTAACTCAATTTGATGTCAAGATCTGGAATCCAAGGAGGGGGGAAAAACCCAACAGAAAATATTTCTTTTTTATGTATGTATGTATGTATGTATGTATGTATGTATGTATGTATGTACAGGTGAAACTCAAAAAAATAGAATATCATGCAAAAGTTCATTTATTTCAGTAATGCAACTTAAAAGATGAAACTAATATATGAGATAGACTCATTACATGCAAAGCAAGATAGTTCAAGCTGTGATTTGTCATAATTGTGATGATTATGGCTTACAGCTCATGAAAACCCCAAATCCACAATCTTAGAAAATTAGAATATTACATGCAATCAATAAAACAAGGATTGTACATAGAACAATATCGGACCTCTGAAAAGTATAAGCATGCATATGTACTCAGTACTTGGTTTGGGCCCCTTTTGCAGCAATTACTGCGTCAATGCAGTGTGGCATGGAAGCTATCAGCCTGTGGCACTGCTGAGGTGTTATGGAAGACCAGGATGCTTCAATAGCGGCCTTCAGCTCTTCTGCATTGGTCGGTCTCATGTCTCTCATCTTTCTCTTGGCAATGCCGCATAGATTCTCTATGGGGTTCAGGTCAGGTGAGTTTACTGGCCAATCAAGCACAGTAATCCCAAAGTCATTGAACCAGGTTTTGGTGCTTTTGGCAGTGTGGGCAGGTGCCAAGTCCTGCTGGAAAATGAAGTCAGCATCCCCATAAAGCTCATCTGTGGAAGGAAGCATGAAGTGCTCCAAAATCTCCTGGTAGACGGCTGTATTGACCCTGAACTTAATGAAGCACAGTGGACCAACACCAGCAGATGACCAAATCAACACAGACTGTGGAAACTTCACACTGGACTTCAAGCATCTTGCAGTGTGTGCCTCTCCATTCTTCCTCCAGACTCTGGGTCCTTGGTTTCCAAATGAGATGCAAAAGTTGCTCTCATCAGAAAAGAGGACTTTGGACCACTGAGCAACAGACCAGGTCTTTAGCCCAGGTGAGACGCTTCTGACGTTGTTTGTTGTTCAGGAATGGCTTGACAAGAGGAATACGACATTTGAAGCCCATGTCCAGGATCTATCTGTTATGTGGTGGCTCTTGATGCATTGATTTCAGCCTCTGTCCACTCCTTGTGAAAGTCCCCAACACTTTTGAATGGCCTTTTCCTGACTATCCTCTCCAGGCTGCGGTCATCCCTGCTGCTTGTGCACCTTTTTCTTCCACACTTTTCCCTTCCACATAACTTTCTATTAATGTGCTTTGATACAGCACTTTGGAACATCCAACTTCTTTTTCAATTACCTTTTGAGGCTTTCCCTCCTTATGGAGGGTGTCAATGATGGTTTTCTGCACAACTGTCAGGTCAGCAGTCTTTCCCATGATTGTGATCCCTACTGAACCAGACTGAGAGATCATTTAAAGGCTCAGGAACCCTTTGCAGGTGTTATGGCTTAATTAGCTGATTAGAGTGGGACACTGAGCCTAGAATATTGCACCTTTTCACAATATTCTAATTTTCTGGGATTGTGGATTTGGGGTTTTCATGAGCTGTAAGCCATAATCATCACAATTATGGCAAATCACGGCTTGAACTATCTTGCTTTGCATGTAATGAGTCTATCTCATATATTAGTTTCACCTTTTAAATTGCATTACTGAAATAAATGAACTTTTGCACGATATTCTAATTTTTTGAGTTTCACCTGTATATATACATATACATATACATATACATATACATATACATATACATATATATATAATTAATATATAAATAAAAAGAAAGAGCAACATGTTCAAAATCCATATATACAGTGTGTTGCCTGGTTACATTTCTTGGAGTAATATTCATCATAATCATAGTAATATTCTTCCCTAATGATAATTTCATGATAACAGTGCTTTTTCCTCATAACATTGATACATATTAATTAGTGAAACTAATCAAAATTAATCACAATAACTTACAATAAACAACCATGATCATGAAATTAATTTTCTCTTGTAATCTTCGAATTTCTTACTCCTTGTTTAACCAATGATAGAACAGATCTTGTATCTCAAAATATTCAGTGTCTTCCTTTTCTTTAATTTCAAATGTTAGTTTATTCATTTCTGCACATTCTAAAATTATTGTTATTATCTTTTCTTCAGTGGGGATCTCCTCGCCCTTCCAATGTTGTACAAACACGATACAGGCCGCTATTAACACATGTACTATTAAATATGCCTTTCTTTTACTATATTTATCTGGTATGAGGCCCAACAGGAATATTTCCAGTTTTAAATCTATATGTTCCCTTATCATTTTTTTCTAGCCAGGTGTGTATTTTAGTTCAGTATTTTTTCACTTTTGAACATGTCCACCACATGTGATAATACATGCCCAGAAGAAAATATTTCACATTTATAAGAAAAGGGAGTGGAAGAATTATGGAAACACGGTGGGTTTTTTTTCTTAAAAAGGTAACAGTGAGACATCTATTAAGAAAAAAGAACAGCATTTCAGTTCATATAATCATGTAAATCACTTTTCCAAAAACTACTTGCAGGGCAGGTCAAGTTCCAGACCAATTTAGTTTTAAGAGATAACACTCAGAAACAGAAGTCTGTGAACATTGGACACATCCAAGAAGAAAGCATCAAATAAAACTGAAAGTGACACCATGGAGCCTGGATTGAAACTGATTATAGTTATGCTGTCACCATAGCAACTATATATATATATAAATATATATATGACATTTTCTATCTCTATGTTCAGAGACCTATCATTTCCCCTCAATTGAGATGGCCAGGGATTTAACTATTTCTCATCCTTGATTTGCCTAAATAAGGGATTTGGAAGAAAATAAGCTTCTCTTATTTACAAAACAATTTGGCAAACCCAATTTTATCACCTGCCACCATGGGACTGGTCATAATTTATACCATGTTTCCTCTCAGGTATTTAATCAGGTCTCTCATTGCTATATGATTTTTTTAAAGATGTATGTATTTTTTCATGTATTTTAATTACAAATTTTCGATCCAATGGGCAAAGTTTTTTTTTCATAGCCATCCAGTCAATTCTTGCCACTCTCTTAACTAATTGTAATTTTATAACACACACAAAAAAAATCAAAGGGTGTTCATCCCAAATTGCATAGCTTAAAGTCTGTAGAGATTCTCAATCATTCAGATCATGGTTGTCCCAAAGGTGCTTTTTCAGGAAGCAACTGGAACACCCTTTGAATGGTGTGGGAGTAGGAATGGATTTCCAGAGGAAACATTGCAGACTACAGGAAACATTTGCACTACTCAGGTGACCCTGAGGACGCAGATAAACCTCCAAGTGCAATGACCCTCTAAAAGGATGCAAATGACTAGCTGTTTGCAAGGAGTATAAATCTGTCCATTCCCCACTATCCTTTCAGAGTTGAAGAAGCTTCTTGAACAAGAAGTTATCGTCTTCAAAGAACACCCCCCCCCAAGAAAGTCCAATTGCCTCCTGAAAAAGCACCTTTGGGACAACCATGACCTGGATGACTGAGAATCTCCATAGATTTTCAGAAAGTAGAATGGAAAAACTGAAGAAGTTCACATAGCACCAAGGCTTGAAAATTGAAGTTGGAAGATTATGGCATAGGGAGTGTGGTGGCTTTCATGGCTAGGATGCTGGGCTGATGACTGGTAGGCTCATGTTCGAGACCCAGTATGCTGTAGTGTGGGGTGAGCTCCCATCACTCGCTCCAGCTCCTGCTGATCCAAGCAGTTCAAAAGAGGATAACCAAGAGTAGATAAATGGTACCACTTTGGTGGGCTCATTAACGGGGATAAGAAAGAAGCCCTTAACTAGGCATCTCCCAGGCAACAGTTATGTCACCTTTTGTCACAGAAGTGCTCCAGTGTTTCTGACATGGAAGTATGGCATAAAGCAGCCATGTGGTTATCAGCACACTGAGTACATAACCATAATACCTTGGACATCACTTAGACAAAATTCCCAATTACAAAGGCCATACTGCTTCAATCCACACATATACTATACCAATACACTATGGCATCCTAAATCCTTGGGAAGAATTTGAAGCCATGAAGGCCAACACCAGTTAAAGAACTGGCAGGTATGATTTCACCTCTTAATAGAGAAGAGAAGAGAAGAGAAGAGAAAGAAGAGAAAAGAAGAAAAGAAAAAAGAAGAAAAAAGCTGGAAGGGACCTTGGAGGTCTTCTAGTCCAATCCCTGCTTTGGCAGGAAACCTTATACCATTCCAGATGGTTATCCAATCTCTTCTTAAAAACTTCCAGTGTCGGAGCATTTACAACTTCTGGAGGGAAGTAGTTCCACTGATTAATTGTTCTAACTGTCAGTAAATTTCTCCTTAGTTGTAGGTTGATTCTCTCCTTGATTAGTTTCCACCCATTGCTTCTTGTCCTGCCTTCAGATGTTTTGGAGAATAGATTGACCCTCTTTTCTTTATGGCAGCCCCTGAGATATTGGAACACAGCTATCCTTCTTTTCATCAGCCTAGACATACCCAATTCCAGCAACTATTCTTTTTTTTTAAAAAAAAAGTTTTTTATTTTAAGACAGACATACAAACAAGACATACAAAACATAAAAACCATCTTCCAAATATACATACAGTGTGTCAGTTGGTTACAAATCCTTTGTGTTATCCTTTCATAGTCATCACTCACAATTTATCAAAAAGGTTCTCATATTATCAATAAAACATTCTTATATATTTATCAATTATTATTTATATACAACTAAACTATTGATTTCATCATTTATATGAGATATTCTCTATTTTAATGTAAAATTTATGTTATACTTTCATCCAATGGTTATATATGTCTACATTATATTTTATATCAATCTATTGAATTTCTATTACAAAATTATATAATCTATCACATTACCAAGTCTTTTTACCCAACCATTGATAAAACAAATCCCATATCTTGTAAAATTGTTTGTCTTCTTGTTCTCTAATTTCAAATGTCAATTTACTCATTTCAGCACAATCCATAATTTTCTTAATTACTTCCTCCTGCATAGGTATTTTATCGTTTTCCAATTCTTAGCAAATACAATTCTAGCTCCAGCAACTATTCTTTACACATTTTAGCCTCCAGTCTCCTAATCTTCTTTGTTGCTCTTCTCTGCACTCTTTCTAGAGTCTCAACATCTTTTTTTACATCATGGCAACCAAAACTGGATGCCATATTCCAAGTGTGGCCTTACCAAGGCATTATAAAGTGGCATTAACACTTCACATGATCTTGATTCTATTCCTCTGTTTATGCAGCCTAGAATTGTGTTGGCTTTTTTGGCTGCTGCAGCCCAATGCTGGCTCATATTTAAATGGTTGTCCACTAAGACTCCAAAATCTCTCTCACGGTTACTGCTGTTAAGCCTGATTTCACCCAGTCCTTTGGTTTTTCTTGCCTAAATGCAGAACCTTACTTTTTTCACCACTGAATTTCATGTATATATAATACAACTCTGTGCATTTCTCCTATCAGTTTTCATACAATCCGATGAGCGCGCAACTTTGCTTCCTTTTTCCTTCCAAGAAAGATGGCATTTTGGAGAAATTCATCAGAAATAATGAATGTGATCTTCTTGCACTAATTTCGTTATAGATGGCCAATGGGTGTGTGCATGGCAGTCCAAGCACAGGAAAAGTGACATCATGTGGGTTATTTAATTTGTATCATTTGTGTGATGACCACATGAAAAATGAGCAGCCAGGGAGTTATGGGTGATTATTCAACTTATAAGTAATGAGAAACCATACAGCTCCAGCAGAGTTCTCCAAGAGTCTCAATGATAAAGTAAGTTTAAAACCGCCAAGGGAAACTCAATGCAGTAATAGAAGCATATTTCGTAGAAGTTTCAAGAATTTAGCCGCTATGCAGATATCTGCGCAGCATGAAACAGGATTTCAAGGCAGAAAGCAGGATCTGTGGGTGGATTTTCTCACATCCGTTCTCTGGACAGATGCTTTTTTTCCCCTTTTTTGCATGTTTGCTGATTGCACATTATAGTAGAGGATCACATTAGGGCCACTTGCAAGAAAAGCTCTAAGATTAATTCAAAACTCACAAGGATATAGCAACAACCTAGCACTGCAGAAATATTGTAGCAGTCTAAACATGCAGATAGCTTTTAGTATTGCAGTTCAATCGTGAATAAGACCTTAGATTTTAAGCTCTGGCCTTTATATGGTTCTAAATGGATCTTGGGCTTTGCAGAGCTCACAGGTTTGAATGGCAGCTAGTCGAATCCTCACAATTAGCCTCTTCGTCTAACATTACTGCTGCTAGCCAGCATGGAGCAGGTGGCTTGTAGACTATCTAGGACAGGGGCATTAAACTCAGCTTCATTGAGGCAGAGGTGGTATTCAGCACGTTCTGACCAGTTCTGGAGAACTGGTAGCGGAAATTTTGGGTAGTTCGGAGAACTGGCAAATACCTCCTCTGACTGGCCCCGCCCCCATCTATTCTCTGCCTCCCAAATCCCAGCTGATCGGCTGGGTCTTCTTTTGTTGGAAAGCAGGTTAGTGGGGTGGGGAGGGAATGGGGATTTTGCAGTAACCTTCCCCTGCCAAGCCCACCAAATCATGCCCATAGAACTGGTAGTAAAAAAAAGTTTGAATCCCACCAATACATTGAGGGCTGCATCAGGGTTGTGTTTGACTTTGAGGGGCCAGGCTGGGGCATGGCTAGGGTAGGCATGGCAAGCTTGACATCACTCATGTTGGGGCACCTATAGTGGCCCGAGCACTCTGCCAGAGAAAGCGGGCTCTGTTTTTGTCTGTGGTGGTTTCCTGCAACCCTCTGCCAGTGAAACGGAGATCGGGAGGGCTGCTCGCGGCCCTCACTAGCTTCATTTTTGGCTGCAGCGGCCTCCTGCAACCTTCTGCAAGCAAAAACAGCCCTCCTATGAGCTCCGTTTTCACTGGCAGAGGCACTGTGGGCCAGTCCATTGCTGTTTCCAGGTGGCCCAGCGGGCCAGATCTATGCACCCTGAGGGCCACATCTGGCCTGCAGGCCTTGAGTTTGACACCCCTGATCTAGGTGAAGCGTAATTCATCACTTGCTTGCTTGTCCCCACAGGCGTTTATTCCTAGCAGAGTGCAGACCAAGAAGGCAGGCAATCCCTCAGTGCTTCTCAGGGGCAGCCTTGTGATCTGTGGTTTCCAGCAATGGTGGGATTCAATTTTTTTTACTACTGGTTGTGGCTGGGCGTGGCTTGGTGGACATGACAGAGGAAGGATATTATAAAATCCCATTCCTTCCCCACCCCACTAACCTGCTTTCCAGCTCTGTTCTCCTGTGCAGGGCAACAAAAGAAGACCCAGCTGATCAGCTGGGACTCGGGAGGCAGAGACTAGATGGGGGCAGGGCCAGTCAGAGGCGGTATTTGCCAGTTCTCCAAACTACTCAAAATTTCTGCTACCGGTTCTCCATCTAGGAGAACTAGATAGATCTAAGTCCCATCAACTTCAGGTACCTGTCAGGTTGGTATTACCAACCTGAGCTTCTACAGCACAGAAAGATGGGATTATTGTTTACATGACTTAACCATGTTGAATAAGTTAGGTTGTACACAACAAATAACTTCTAATTCATCTCCCTCCCATCCACCCACCACTGTCATAAACACAGGCTAGTTGATTACCTGACCATGGGGGCGCTGCAACAATCACAATTGTAAAAAACAGTCACAAATCATTTTTTCCAGTGCCAGTGCATATTTGAACAGTCATTAAATGAATGGTTGTAAGTCAAGGACTATCTGTCTATTGAATTATTTGCATGACTTCATCATGGCTTATTGAGTTTATAGAATAATAGAGAATCATAAACACTATTTTCTGAGTTTGCATGACCCACTCAACTGTAAACTGTAAAGTGACTACACCAGCTGGAGTGCTGCAATGGACTAGGCTCAAATGTGCACAGACATTTTTTATTTAGTGTTGTGCAGGTATCAAGCAACAGTTTATGGAAATTTCATGTTCTGGTTATAGCTCAGCAGACTTCAAACAAAGACTCCTGGATCCTGGCAGGTCCCTTAAAAAGGATCACATAGCAGATTGTATATAGAGTTTTCCATCTGAGAATTTTCCACAAAGAATTCTTATCATTTGGATAAAGATCATGACAACGACAATGATGATGGTTTCTTATACCTTTTTGTCCCTGGATAAGGTGGTTTATACAGAGTAATAGAGTTGGAAGGGACCTTATAGGTCATCTAGTCCAAGCCCCGGCCCAAGCAGGAGACCCTTCACCATTTCTGACAGATGGCAGTCCAGTCTCTTCTTGAAAGCCTCCAGTGATGAAGCTCCCAGAACTTCCAAAGACAAAGCTGTTCCGTTGGTTGATTGTTCCCACTGTCAGAAAATTTCTCCTTATTTTCAGGTTGAATCCCTCCTTGATCAGTTTCCATCCTTTATTCCTTGTCTGGCCTTCAGGTGCTTTGGAGAATAGCTTGACCCCCTCCACTCTGTGGCAGCCCCTCAAATATTGGAACACTGCTATCCTGTCTCCCCTGGCTCTTCTCTTCACTAGACGAGCCATACCCAGTTCCTGCAACCATTCATCGTATGTTATATATAGCAGCTTTATTTACAGGTGAAACTCGAAAAATTAGAATATCGTGCAAAAGTTCATTTATTTCAGTAATGCAACTTAAAAGGTGAAACTAATATATGAGATAGACTCATTACATGCAAAGCAAGATAGTTCAAGCCATGATTTGTCATAATTGTGATGATTATGATATTCTAATTTTTCGAGTTTCACCTGTAATTCCATATCAGTAATGAGGCAGGTTAGCTTCAGAGAAAGTAGCTGGCTCTAGGTCACCCAGCAAACTGCTAGGATCAAGTGGGAATTTAATGAGTTCCAATCCTAGCCCAACTCATTGACACCAACACCACTCTGAATCTCAAAGCATAGGCTGTTCCCTAATACCACGCTTCGGTTGAATTTCATTTCACAACGAGAGATGTCTTTAAAGGCTACACAGTGTTGTTATCTTGAGTTCAGGCCGGATGGTGTTCCAAGTAGAAAGCAATGGAAGATTAGCTAGTTCAGTGTAGGAGGTACTGGAACAGGATAAGAGACTGCAAAAGTCAAAGAACAGATTGTCTACATTTGCCTTAGAATGAATGGTACTTATGTCATATGCCCAACTCAATTATTTTTGGAACTTCAAGTTAATTTAACTGGAGTCCAGAAGTTCATATCATCCATATGTTGATGGCTGTCAGGTGGAAAAGGTTAGGTCCACACCTGAAGGTCCAATTCAACTGATTTATTGCTAATCAGGCCTATGCACAGGAATCTTCTTGACTAACCTGCACCTGCTTGGATTAGGTAAGGGAGTTGGACTTAGTTCGCTTGTGCCTATGTAGGGATACTAGGCTGATCCCTCTTTTAACTCTGTCCCCAAGTTCCACCACACTTACAATAACATCTGCTTCTACTTCTCTTGCACTTTCAGACCAGAAAAACAGCACTTGGACCTAAAGACTTGTTTTAGCAATGGCCACCAAATTACACGAAACAAAGAAGTATTTTATTTTGTAGTCTTCAGATAACAGGGCGATGAATTCTTGTGTTTGTTTCAGGCAGTTTCAGCTTGCCTTTCACCAAAGTTGTTATGTTTGCATAGAGAGGCAGGATGCGGAGTGCTTCAACTCAAAGTTTATTGTGACTTCAGCTCAGAACGGACCCGAAAAGGCTCAGCCGCGGTAGCTGCATACATAACAAAAGTCATTAGCCACTAGTTAGAGCAGGGATGTCAAACTGGATTTCTTCGAGGGCCAGATCAGCATTGTAGTTCTCCGTGGGCTTGCTGGGGAGGGGAGGGAGAAGGGATGGATGCCTCCTGCAGCATCCTGATAGCCAAAATGTGGCACAGGGGGCCACGCACACCCCCAGGCCCCATTTTGGCAGGCAAAGTGCTTCAGGAGGCCATCTAGGCCAAAAATGGAGCACAGGGGGCAGGGGGGAATCAGTGGTAAAATGCTACCGGTTCAGCCCGGTTTAGCCAAACTCGTAGTAAAAAAAGCTCCGACGATTAGCTGAAAGGAGAAAGAAGATAAAAGCCCAGGATTGACCCTCCCACTTGCCCCTGTGCTTTTCTGTTCTTTATCCTCTCAGCTGATTGGCACAGCAGAAAGCTGCGAAGTGCACAATCACCGAACTGGTAGGCAAACTGGTAGAATCCCACCACTGAGGGGGATGTGCACAGCCCCCTTGCTCCGTTTTGACTGCCAGAGGCAATACAGACTGGTCCTTTTCTATTTCTATGCTGGCCCCATGGGCCTTGAGTTTGACACCCCTGAGTTAGAGTTTCCCACTAGAGCCAGTCTGGTTCAGTGGATAAAGCAATCAGGCTAAAGTCCTGCTTTAATCATGAAAGCCCCTCGGGTGACTTTGGGCCAGTCACGCTCTCTTACCCCAACTCACCTCACAGGATTGTTGTTGTGGGGAAAATAAGGGGAGGAAGGTTTGTTGGATATCATAAATGAAAGCAAATGTACGTGTCCCAGGATAACGTTGCAAGATCCAATCTAGGTTGGTCATTGAGGCCATTAGTCTTCTGAGCTTTCAGACTTGTGCTGGAGCCCATCCTCAGGGAACCTCTCTCTACCGGAATGTGTCATTCATACAGAGAGAGGTTCTCGGGGGATAGGTTCCAGTCTGAAAGCTTGGGAGATTAAACCTCTGGTTCCAGTGACTGTCCCAGATTGGATCCTGTGTTGGTTATGTTCATTGCCTTGAGTTATTTGTAAAAATAATAAAAGCAGAATAGAAATAAACAAAATAATAATAACAACCATTATTATTATAATTGGAGAAGATAACAAAATATAAAGACCTACCAATAGAAATAGAATGACTGTGGCAAAGGCAAGGAAGGGTACAATCCCAAAACTACTGGACAACCACTTGAACACCAGTGGCATTGACAAATTCACCATTAGTCAATTGCAGAAGGAGGCTTTACTTGGAACTGCTTCCATCCTGTGGCAATATCTGTAACTCCATCAAACATCCAGATCTGCCTATCCCAGGTCCTTGGTAAGGACTCAATAGGTAGACAAAAATGCCAAACCCAATCTGAACCTCTGGCTGATTGTGTGATGGATAACAACAACAACAACAACAACAACAATAAATTCTGTGACAAGTTTACTGGAAGGTGAGCAGTAGAACTGAAAAGTATTAAATAGGGACAGTCAAAATTTAGCAGGGCAGAAGAACTGTTGGTCAGAGACGAGCATCCCAATGGCAACTGGGAGGTGGTTGGAGAAGAAACAGAAAATGAAGAACAGCAGAAATCACAAAGGCCTAGAACAAGGGTGTCAAACTCAAGGCCTGCGGGGTACTTAGATCTGGCTCACAGGGCTGCCCTGGAAACAGCAAAGGACTGGCACGTGGTGCTTCTGCTAGTGAAAATGGGCTCCCGAGCTCCATTTTTGGCTGCCACGGCCTCCTGCAACCCTCTGCCAGTGAAAACAGAGCTCGGGAAGACTGTGCTTTTCCAAGCTTGGGAGCCCATTTTTGCTGGCAGAGCACTTGGGCCACCACAGGTGCCCCTGACATGATGATGTTGAGCTGGCCACACCCACCCTGGCCATGCCTACCTGTCCCCGAGGTCAAACATAACCCTGATGCAGCCCTCAATGAAATCGAGTTTGACACCCCTGGCCCAGAAGCACAGGACAAAAAAAAAGCCTGAAGAGAAGAAAGACAATGAATTAGTGACCAGTGATAAAGATATAGCGCCATTGGACGAAAGAGTGGGTGAGGGTGAGATAGATGTGGGAAAGCTATGATTAACATTCAGTCTACCTGAATGCTTTCAAGAATATCAGGCAAAAATTTACCTGGGAGAGAAGAAGAATGGAAAGGCAAACCGTCTTGCTGTTTTCTCTAACCTTTTGTCATGCAGTGTCCATCAAGAGTGGTGACAGTGGCTGGAAAGAAGAAAGAAAGCAATGAGGGGATATTATTCCTTCCGGGCTAGCATAGATAGATTGCCATGTGAGAACCGAGCAGTGTTTGTTTCATTCAGCTGGACCTGCTATCTTACAAGCCAAAGCCTTTGAGGGTTTTGCATATAGCAGAGAACGATCATCATATTTCTCCATGCTTGTCTTCTGCCAGAGAACTAAGGCATTTCTGAGGGGTCCTGGGTGCTCTCTGAGCCTGGTTGTTTTCTTACAAGACATTTCATTACCCAAATTAGGTAACATCATCAGTGCATCATAGGGCATTTCTGGTTAGAACATAGAACATAGAATAATAGATTTGGAAGGGACCTCGGAGGTCTTTTAGTCCAACCCCTGGCTCAAGCAGGAGACCTTATATCATTTCAGACAAATGGTTGCCTGGTCTCTTTTTGAAAAACTCCAAGTGATGGAGTATCCACAACTTCTGGAGGCAAGCCATTCTGTCAGAGCGTTTGCAGTGTGACTAATATTATTTATTTATTTTTATTTATTAATTCGACTTGTATGCCGCCCCCTCTCCGAAAGGCCTCGGGGCAGCTCACAGCTAAAAATACAACAATAAATAAATTACCTAAAAACATATTAAACAATTACAAGCCCGAATTGGAATTAAGAACCCCAAAGTTAAAATAAACAAACCCCCAGAGAGTCAGCACAGCCCGGATTGTAGAAACAGCCAGGTTTTTAACTCGTGGCGGAAGGTGCGAAGATCGGGAGCCAGCCAGAGCTCCGGCGGAAGAAGATTCCATAAAGTGGGAGCCGCCACAGAGTAGACCCTCCCCCGGGTCACTGCCAAGCAACATTGAGTCGCAGACGGCACCCCCGAGGAGATCCCGTCTGTGTGCCCGTACAGGGCAGTTGGTATTTGATGCTGGGAGGAGTCGTTCTCATAAATATCCTGGACCCATGCCATGTAGGACTTTTAATGTTAACACCAAAACCTTGAATCTCATCTGGAGGGCAACCGGAAGCCAATGCAGGCCGCGCAGGAGGGGTGTAATATGGGAGTATTGGGAAGCTCCCATCACTACCCGTGCGGCCACATTCTACACCAGCTGAAGCCTCCGAGTGGTATGCAAGGGCAGTCCTAAATAGAGAGTGTTACAGTAGTCAATACGGGAGATGACGAGTGCCTGAGTGATCATGCGCAGGGCATCTCGGTCCAGATATGGGCACAACTGGCGAACCAGCCAGATCTGGGCAAAGGCCCCCATGGCCACGGCCCTCACTTGCTCCTCCAATTTGAGCCTTGAGTCCAGGAGGACCCCCAGATTCCATGCCCTGTCCACGGGGGGTAACACCTTCTCCCCCATGACCAAAGATGGAACCTCCAAACTGGACCGAGATGTTGGTATGCACAACCACTCTGTCTTGGCTGGATTGAGTCGAAGCATGTTCCTGTCCATCCAGATCCGCACCGTTTCCAAGCAACGGGACATCACGGAGAGAGCATCACTGATGTGGCCCGGGGTGGAGATGTATAACTGCGTGTCATTAGCATACTGATGATAGCTCACCCCAAAGCCACGGATGATCTCACCCAGCAGCTTCATATAAATGTTTATTTATTTATTTATTTATTAATGGGACTTATATGCCACCCCATCTCCGAAGACTGGTGCTCACAAATAAAAACAACAACAATAATAAATAATTAAAAACAAATTAAACTAAATAAGCCCCATTACAATTACAAATTCATCCCATAAAAACTATCCCATAAAACCATCCCTCCCAAAAAATCACAACCATTGGTTAAACAACCAGGTCTTCAAGTCATGGCGGAAGGTGCGGAGGTCAGGGGCCAGGCGGAGCTCCAGGGAAGTTGGTTCCAGAGGTCTGGGGCCACTATAGAATAGGCTCGTCGTCGGAGGCCAGCCGGCATTGGCCAGCCGACGGGACCCCAGGAGTCCTTGCCTATGTGCGCACAGGGCGGTTGGCATTCGATGTCGGCAGGAGTCGCTCCCTTAAATATTGGGGACCCATGTCATGAAGGACTTTGTATGTTAAAACTAAGACCTTGAATCTCACCAGTGCAACCGGCAGCCAATGAAGGCAGCGCAGGAGGGGGGTAACATGGGAGAACCGGGAAACTCTCATCACCACCCGCGCCGCCGCATTCTGCACCAGCTGCAATCTCCGGTGGTATGCAAGGGCAGTCCTAAATAGAGAGCGTTGCAGTAGTCGAGTCTGGAGGTAACAAGGGCATGAGTAACCGTGTGCAGGGTGTCTCGGTCCAGAAAAGGGCATAACTGGCGAACCAGACGGAGCTGGGCAAAGGCCCCTGGCGACGGCCCCACCTGCTCCTCCAACTGGAGCTGAACGTCCAGGAGGACCCCCAGATTCCGCACCCTATCCACAGGGGGTAATACCACTACCCCTATGGCCAAAGATGGACACTCCAAGCTGGGCCGAGACACCGGTATGCACAAGGCAGGGGAGAGGACCGACGCCTGGGGTACCCCACAAGTGAGAAACCTCGGAGTCAACCTCTGCCCCCCTGCCAACACTGTTTGCGAACGTCCTGAGAGGTAGGAGGAGAACCACTGTAAAACAGTGCCTCCCACTCCCAACCCCCCGAGATGCTGCAACAGGATACCATGGTCGATGGTATCAAAAGCCACTGAGAGATCTAACAGGACCAGGACAGAGGAAAAACCCCTGTCCCAAGCCCTATAGAGATCATCATTCAGCGACCAATGCTGTCTCTGTGCTGTACCCGGTCGGAAGCCCGATTGTACGGATCCAGGTAGTCCGCTTCCTCCAGGAAAAGTGGCAATTGCTGGGCCACCACACTCTCAACAACCTTCGCTAAAAAGTGAAGGTTGGAGACAGACGTTGTTCAACACGGCTGGGTCCAGGGCAGGCTTCTTCAGAAGGGGCCTCACCACCGTCTCTTTCAAGGTGGCAGGGAACAGCCCCTCCCTTAACGAAGCATTGACCACTGCCCGGAGCCAGCCGCACGTGATCTCCCTGGAGGCATAAACCAACCAGGAAGGGCACGGGTCCAATAAACATGTGGTGGAACTCAGCCGCTGCACGATCCTGTCCACTTCATCCTCAGAAACAGGATCGAACTCAGTCCAGATTACATTAGCCAGACCACTCGCATCCCGTTCCTCAGACCACTGCAAGTCTGAGCGCAACCCTTCCCAGATCCGAGCAATTTTATCCTGCAGATACAGACCAAATTCCTCAGCTCTGCCCCGCAGAGGTCCGCCACCTCCCACAACTGTAAGAGGGAGCGAGCGACCCCGAACAGGATGGCTGGGTGATTATCTGCGGATGCTATGAGGGCAGAGAAATAAGACCTCCTTGCCGCCCCCACAGCTACCAGGTAAGTCCTAATATGGGCTCTTAACTGGGCTTGGTCAGATCGGGCGGGTCACCCTCCACCTACTCTCTAGTCCCCTTCTATGACGCTTCATCCCCCGGAGCTCCTCGGTGTACCAGGGAGCCGACTGGGATCTGCGCCGAGTAAGGGGCGATGGGGACAACCCTGTCAAGAGCCCCGCGGACTGTTGCCAGGTAGCCGCAAGGACCTCGGCAGGGCTGTGGGTGAGTGATGCAGGAAAAACCCAGTTCTGCCTGGAACCTCTCAGGGTCCATCAGGCGTCTGGGGTGGAACCATCTAAGTGGCTCCTCATCCCAGCGGTGTGGGGCAGCTTGATAGAAGACCAGCCGTAGGAGATAGTGGTCTGACCATGGAATGGGATGGATAGCTGTAACACCATCCCCCAGGCCACTACGCCACTGCTCCGAGACAAAAACCAGGTCGAGCATGTTGCCCCCCTCATGAGTCGGGCCATCTATTATCTGGGTCAGACCCATGGACTCCATGGAGGCCATAAATTCCTGGGCCAAACTCGACGCCACCCCCAAGGAGGGCAGGTTGAAGTCACCCAGAACTATAAGCTCTGGGAACTCCATCGCCACCCCCGAGATGGCATCGAGCAGCCCAGGCAGGGCAGCTGATATACAGCTGGGGGACAGGTATGTAAGCAGCATGCCCATCCGACCCATAGGCCCAAGCCTCAAGAGGAGGGACCCACACCCACCTATCTTCGGAGCAGGGACCTCCCTTGGAAAAAGGGTCTCCCGAATAACAACAGCCACCCCTCCACCCCTTCCCTGGGGTCGAGATTGGTGCATAACCCAGAAACCTGGGGAGCATATATCAACCAGAGGGACTCCACCCTCCGGCCCCAGCCAGGTCTCAGTGATGCAGGCCAGGTCCGCAGCCTCCTCCTCAATTACTTCATGGAGGAGAGGTGCCTTGTTAACCACGGACCTGGCATTAAAGTACACCAGCTGAAGCCCAGGGATCCTAGTTCCTGAAACCCCCAGGAATTGAGAAGAGGCTGAGGGGTCAGAGCGCGCCACAGCTCGGATGCAGCGAGGACGCGCTCCCCTAACATGATACAGCCCCCCCTCCTCGTCAGCTCCTACCCATTCCAACCACCCTGGGAATCGTAGAGATTTTACTGTATCCTTTGCCCATCAAGCCATGCCATGCCCACCAAGCCATGCCCATAGAACTGATAGTGAAAAAAATTAAATCTCACCAGTGCTCTATGCCATGAAAATGAAAATGCTCCATTGGATATCAGACAACTCCCTTCTTGACCGCATCACAAATGACACCATTTGCCAACATTTTGGTGTGGCAACAACTACAGAGAAGATGAGAGAAGACCGGCTCCACTGGTATGGACAAGTCCAGAGAGCAGCACCTTCTACCGTTGCCAAGACTGTCAAGACTGCCTACCTACTAGAAGACAATGGCCAGCGACCTTGCGGGCATCCAAAACAGTGATAGCAAAAACACCATTAACAAAGACAGGAAGGAAGGAGGGAGGAGCAGTGGGCAACTTGCATTCTATAAATGTTTTCAAAGATAGTTTCTAGGTGACTGAAGTTTCTGCCACGCAAAATTCTAACTGGAGAGTAGGATTGATGACTCTTGGCTATGGATGTGTCCCATTGGAGAATATGAATTATGATACACCCAGGGGGTGGGGGAAAACCAGGGTCAAGGATGACAATGAATGATGTGTCTCTGAGTCGACTACACTCAGGCAGTGCTGTTTTGGAAGTTTGGCTAGAGACTCATGATTTAAATGGGGGTAACTGCCGGAGCCCTGACACTAGGAAGAAGAAAAAGTAATAAACATTAAGCATTAGAATAAAACAGCAATTCCTGGAAGGGTGGTTTTTTTTTTGATTGACACTATAGAACCTGGTCCTCTTAAAGCTCATAATTGCTCTTTTACAGCAACAGTTTAATTACACCAGGAATTCCCCTTCCTATTAATCATTTTTTAAAGAAAGGTCACACAACGCTTAATCACAGCACTGATAAAGACCAGTTGTTGATTAATCAGTTTTAATCCAATGCAAGTAACAATGTGGAGGCTGCATTTAATTACTTATTTAATTTAGTTTCTGCCATGGACATGTCTTTTCCTTTATTATTATGGATGTTCACACGAATTTATGTTTAATCGCCAGCTAGATAGGCAATAATGCTGAGAGTTATATTTCAATCTACTAAGCTAAAGAAGATTGAGTTGTTTGCTTCCTGTACTGATTGTGAGCATTTCATTGTGAGCATTTCATCATCCTCCGTGATGTGATTGAGGAGGAGGCCGCGGACCTGGCTTGCATCACCGAGACCTGGTTGGGGCCGGAGGGTGGAGTCCCTCTGGTGACATCTGCCCCCCCAGGTTTTCAGGTGTTGCACCAGTCACGACCCCAGGGAATGGGGGGGTGGGGTGGCTATTGTTATTCGGGAGACCCTGTTTTCAAGGGAGGTCCCTGCTCCAGAGATAGGCGGGTGTGAATCCCTCCTCCTGAGGTGTGAGCCTGCAGGTTGGATGGGCGTACTGCTTACATACCGGTCCCCCAGCTATGTCTCAGCTGCCCTGCCTGGGCTCCTTGATGCCATCTCGGGGGTGGCGGTGAAGTTCCCAGAGCTTATAGTTCTGGGTGACTTCAACCTGCCTTCCTTGGGACTGGCATCGGGTTTGGCCCAGGAGTTCATGGCCTCCATGGAGGCCATGGGCCTGACCCAGATAATAGATGGTCCGACTCATGAGGGGGGTAACATGCTCGACCTGGTTTTTGTCTCGGAGCAGTGGCGGAGTGGTCTGGGGGGTGGTGACATACTTATCCACCCCGTTTCATGGTCAGACCACTATCTCCTGTGGCTGGTCTTCCATCAAGCTGCCCCACACCGCTGGGATGAGGAGCCACTTAGATGGTTCCAGATGCCTGATGGACCCTGAGAGGTTCCAGGAAGAGCTGGGTTTTTTTCCTGCATCCCTTACCTACAGCCCTGCTGAGGTCCTTGCAGCTACCTGGCAACAGTTGGCTGTGAGGGCTCTCGACAGGGTTGTCCCCATGCATCCCCTTACTCGGCGCAGATCCCGGTCAGCTCCCTGGTATACCGAGGAGCTCCGGGAGATGAAGCATCGCAGAAGGGGACTAGAGAGCAGGTGGAGGGCGACCCCCTCTGGATCTGACTGAGCCCAGCTAAGAGCCCATATTAGGACTTACCTGGTGGCGGTGAGGGCGGCGAGAAGATCCTATTTCTCCGCCTTCATAGCATCCACAGATAACCCCCCGGCCACCCTGTTTGGGGTTGCTCGCTCCCTCCTCCAGCTGGGGGTGGTGGTGGACCCTTTGCAGGGCAGAGCTGAGGAATTTGGCCAGTATCTGCAGGATAAAATCGCTCAGATCCGGGAAGGGTTGCTGACTTGCAGTGGCCTGAGGATGGGGATGCGAGTGGTTTGGCCAATGTCATCTGGACTGAGTTTGATCCTGTTTCTGAGGATGAAGTGGACAGGATTATGCGGCGGCTGAGCTCCACCACATGTTTATTGGACCCGTGCCCTTCCTGGCTGGTTTATGCCTCCAGGGAGGTCACGTGCGGCTGGCTCCGGGCAGTGGTCAATGCTTCGTTAAGGGAGGGGCTGTTCCCTGCCGCTTTGAAAGAGGCGGTGGTGAGGCCCCTTCTGAAGAAGCCTGCCCTTGACCCAGCCACGTTGAACAACTTCGTCGGTCTCCAACCTTCGCTTTTAGCGAAGGTTGTTGAGAGTGTGGTGGCCCAGCAATTGCCACTTTTCCTGGAGGAAGCGGACTACCTGGATCCATACCAATCGGGCTTCCAGCCCGGGTACAGCACAGAGACAGCATTGGTCACGTTGATTGATGATCTCTCTAGGGCTCGGGACAGGGGTTTTTCCTCTGTCCTGGTCCTGTTAGATCTCTCAGCGGCTTTGATACCATCGACCATGGTATCCTGTTGCGCATCTCGGGGGTTGGGAGTGGGAGGCACTGTTTTACAGTGGTTTCCTCCTACCTCTCGTTCGCAAACAGTGTTGGCAGGGGGGCAGAGGTCGACTCCAAGGTATCTCACTTGTGGCTCGGTCCTCTCGCCCCTCCTGTTCAACATTTATATGAAGCCACTGGGTGAGATCATCCGTGGCTTTGGGGTGAGTTATCATCAGTATGCTGATGATACGCAGTTATACATCTCCACCCCAGGCCACATCAGTGATGCTCTCTCCGTAATGTCCCGTTGTCTGGAAGTGGTGCGGATCTGGATGGACAGGAACATGCTTCAACTCAATCCAGCCAAGACAGAGTGGCTGTGCATACCGACATCTCGGTCCAGTTTGGATGTTCCATCTTTGGTGATGGGGGAGGAGGTGTTACCCCTCGTGGACAGGGCACGGAATCTGGGGGTCCTCCTGGACTCATGGCTCAAATTGGAGGAGCAGGTGGGGGCCGTGGCCATGGGGGCCTTTGCCCAGATCCAGCTGGTTCGCCAGTTGTGCCCATTCCTGGACCGAGATGCCCTGCGCACAGTCACTCAGGCGCTCGTCATTTCCCGACTCGACTACTGTAATGCTCTCTACCTAGGACTGCCCTTGCATACCACTCAGAGGCTTCAACTGGTGCAGAATGCGGCCACGCGGTAGTGATGGGAGCTTCCCGATACTCCCATGTTACACCCCTCCTCGCACCTGCATTGGCTTCCGTTGCCCTCCGGGTGAGATTCAAGGTTCTGGTATTAACATTCAAAGTCCAGCATGGCATGGGTCCAGGTTATTTACGAGAACGGCTCCTTTCCAACATCAAATACTAACCGCCTGTACGGCGACAGACGGGTCTCCTCGGGTGCCGTCTGCACTCAATGTCACTTGGTGACCCGGAGGAGGGCCTACTCTGTGGCAGCTCCCACTCTGTGGAATCTTCTTCGCTGGAGCTCTGGCTGGCCCCGATCTTCGCACCTTCCGCCACGATTTGAAGACCTGGCTCTTTTTACAATCCAGGCTGTGCTGATTCTCTGGGGTTGGTTCTATTTTAACTATGGGTTTTAATTTTAATTCGGCTTCAACTTGTTTAATATGCTTTTAATTAACTTATTGATTGTTGTATTTTTAGCTGTGAGCCGCACCGAGTCCTTTTTGGAGAGGGGGCGGCATATAAGTCAAATTAATAAATAAAATAAATAAAATAAATTGTATTCCCTATGGCTGGGGTTCACAACTTGTTTTTCAAAAATGAGCACAGCTAAGGCCAACCTGGAAGATTGCTCAGACGCCACAACTCACCTGCAATGTGACTGCATAAGTAGCTATGAGTATTGCTCATTTTGCCTATGTATCTTCCTGTGAATGGCATTTGTTACCAGTATTATTCTGTGTGTAATTCAAGCTGTTGATCGTTGCCTATAAATAATAACTAATAGATTTTAAAAACTCTCTTTTTATGACTCCGTAATCCCTTAATTCAGGATAGAGTCAGGGCAACTAGATCAGTGGTGGGATTCAAAATTTTTTTTACTACCAGTTCTGTGGGCATGGCTTGGTGGGCATGTCATGGCATGGCTTGGTGGGTGTGGCTTGGTGGGCGTGGCTTGGTGGGCATGGCAGGGGAAGGATACTGCAAAATCTCATTCCCTCCCCACTCCTGGGGGAAGGTTACCACCGGTTCTCCTAACCTACTCAAAACATCCGCTACTGGTTTTCCAGAACTGGTCAGAATCTGCTGAATGCCACCTCTGCACTGAAGTTGATCAGTTAGTAACCCGGTTGTTAAGTGAATTCTGGTTTCCCCATTGACTTTGCTTGTCAGATGGTCACAAAAGGGGATCGCGTGACCTTGGGACACAGCAACAGTCATAAATATGAACCAGTTGCCAAGTATCTGAATTGGGATCACCTGATTATGTGGAGGCTGCAAAGGTCATAACTGTGAAAAACGGCCTTCGGTCCCTTTTTTCAGTGCTGTTGTAACTTCATACTGGACTACCAGTATTAAGGGACGGTAGATCATCCTGAAGATTTGCAGGATATTGTATTCCAACTACAGATAGTCCACGACTTACAACAATTCATTTAGTGACCATTCCAAGTTACAACGGCACTGGGAAAAATTGATTTATGACCATTTTTCACACTTACGACTGTTGCAGCATCTTCATGGTCATGTGATCAAAATTCAGAAGTTTAGCAACGGACTTGTATTTAAGCTAAGTGCAGTGGCCTAGATGTGGAGCTCTTGCCTTACAATCAGGAGGCTGTGAGTTCGATCCCAGGTAGAGGCTAATATTTCCTCCTGCTTGAGCAGGGGGTTGGACTAGATGACCTCCAAGGTCCCTTCCAACTCTGTTATTCTATGTTCTGTGACGGTTGTGGTGTCCTGTGGTCGTGTGATCACCTTTTGCGACCATCTGACAAGCAAGGTCAAGGGGAAAGCCCAGATTCACTTAACAACATCACTAACTAAACAGCTTTAGTGATTCACTTAATAACTACGCCCAGAAAGATGATCAAATGGTGTGGGGGGGATTCACTTAATAAATGTTTCAGTTAGCAGCAGGAATTTTGGGCTCAATTATTGTTGTAAGTAGAAGACTACCTGTCCAGAGATAGGTCACACATCTCAAGCTAAATTTATCATAATTAAAAATTACATCCAGAAAGGAGTTAATGTCCTGAGAAAGCATTTAGTAAAACTCTTTAATTTTATAAGATGATTCTTACAGAAAGCCATAATTGGTTCTTGGAGAGAGATCCAAAGACTAATTCTTAATCATTTTTGTTGACTTTTCCACTAGAATTAATTATTATTAAAGGATGGAAGGGTTGCTAAACCAGACTAATGCCTTAGCCACCATCAAGATCTATATGGTTAATAAACATTTTTTAAATTTCTTTTTCCAGGAGTGCCTTTTTCCCAGCATCTGTGATTCTGTAAGGATTGAGAAGGGTACAGTTCATATTTCCACTCAAGGAATCCACATCCTTAGAGTCTATCAGGTGAAAATTACAACTAGAAGAATAGCTGCTACCTATGCTGTCACATAGCATTGTCAAACTGACAGCATCTAGGTTTCCTTGGATATAGATTTTATTAGTTGGAAAATGAGTCAGACTGCATCTATTCGGATTCCACTCCCAGAATTCTTGGTCCCTTGTGGGTTCTTTACTAAGTTTTCCTAGACCTTTAGAATTGTGGGATATTTATTCAAGATCCTTTTTTAAATATTCGTTTCAAAGACCTTGTGTTTCATCAGCCCATGAAAATGGTTGTCATTTTTCACTGTTGTTGCTCAAACTCTTTAAGTCATATCTGATTCTTTGTGACCCAATTCAGTTTTAATTGTATATTTACTGAGTGTTTTCATTTGTTCTGGTCTCTGGTCTATGTCTGTAATAAATTGAATTGAATTCTTTGCCACCCCATGGACCACTGGTGAGATTCAATTTTTTTCTACCGGTTCTGTGGGCATGGCTTGGTGGGCATGGCTTGGTGGGCATGGCTTGGTGGGCGTGGCTTGGTGGGCATGGCTTGGTGGGTGTTGCAGAGGAAGGATACTGTAAAATCTCCATTCCCACCCCACTCCAAGGGAAGGATACTGTAAAATCTCCATTTCCTTCCCACCCCACTAATTTGCTTTCCAGCTCAGTTCTCCTGTGCAGGGCAACAAAAGAAGACCCAGCCGATCAGCTGGGACTCAGGAGATAGAGAATAGATGGGGGCAGGGCCAGTCAGAGGTGGGATTTGCCAGTTATCCAAACTATTCAAAATTTCTGCTACAGGTTCTCCAGAACTGGTCAGAACCTGCTGAATACCACCTCTGCCATGGACCACAGTATGCCAGGTCCCCCTGTCCTCCACTGTTTCCCAGAGTTTGCCCAAATTCATGTTCATTGCATTTCTGATATTATCTAATTATCTCATCCTTCTCCTTTTGCCTTCCATCTTTCCCAACAGCCAGGTCTTTTCCGATGAGTCCTCTCTTCTCATTAGGTGGCCAAAGTATTTGAACCTCGGCTTCAGTATCTGTCCTTCCAATAAAAGTCGGGGTTGTAGCCCTAACACAACCGGAAGGCAAGAAGGTGGGAAACCCTGTTGCAAGCTTTTAATGCTTCTCTTGGGAACCACGAAGGTGAATGACTCACTGGAAGCCAATTGGGAATCTCCCTTGCCATATAATTCAGATCCCCGGTGTGGTTCTCCTTCCTATCCATGAGCCTGCAAATAACTCCATGTTGTCTGTCAAGTATGATAGCTTAACACATATTTATATATTAACAATATTCTTATGCCAGTGGGGGTTGTCTTCCATGATGGGGTTGAAAAGTCAAGATGGCAGCTCCAAGGATGCAGTCAAAGCTGCACAATGCACCAAAAAGAAAAGAAAAGAAACAATGCATCACATGCATGATCTTGACAGCCATTTTAATTTTTTTTAACCTTTCCATCATGGCTAACCCTTCTGCATATTCCATTAAACAGCAGGGTGTTATGTATGTAGGTTTGAATGTTATTGGTTTATTTGAACTGTTCTTGTAAAATGTCAAATGGTATTGGTTTAAATAGTGCGGGAAGAAACCCTGCACTCCCATTGGCTGGCAGCTACGGCTGCAGGCTATAAGAAGCAGCCGTAGCCAAGCCAGGACGGGTCCATTCGAGCTGTAGTCACTAATAAACTCTCTGCTGGAACTCCTCGCGTCTGACTCTTCATGCAAACTTAACACAGGGGATAGTCCAAAACATGTAAGAAAATATCAAAAGAGCCCAATACAAAATCACTTTCCAAAATATAGTAAAATACTGTACGTAAATGAAACAATACCGGTCCAGAAAAAAAGAGAGACTAAGAGCGACATGAAAGCAGAATTCCAGTATTTGTAGGGCTGCCACAAAGAAGAGGGGGTCAAGTTATTTTCCAAAGCAGCAGAAGGCAAGACAAGAAACAATGGATTGAACTAATCAAGGAGAGAAGCAACCTGGAATTGAGAAGAAACTTCCTAACAGTGAGGACAATTAACCAGTGGAACAGCTTGTGGTTAGAAGTTGTGGATGCTTCAACACTGGAGGTTTTTTTAAAAAAAGACTGGACAGCCATCTATCTAAAATGATATAGGGTATCCTGCTTAAACATGAGGTTGGACTATTCTGAATAAAGCAGTCATATTAAGCTTTGAAAGTTAAATTTTATTTCCCTATCCTTATCAAATGACCATTTTGTTATTCTATTTGGGAAAAAAAATAAATGACAATTTGATGTGTCATGGAGCTTCAGTTTTATTTCCCAGATGTCCCATGAAAATAAATTTATTTACAAATAAAAGACACATCTAGAAGATATTGCAGCTTGGCTGAATCCTGCAGATAGGTGATGTGCTTTTGTGTGATAAAATAAAAAAGAGAAAGGTAAGTAAGTGTCAGCCTTATGTGGTATACTAGAAAGGAGACATGACTAGATGAGCTAATTCTATTTTATTGTAAAAATCACATCAACAGAATCTCGCAAGTCCGAATGTACATCTCTCTCCCCCACTTACTTTACCAGCCCAAAAAATTAAGAAGGGTCTATTATGAGCCCCTTGCCCTTCCCACATTTCTGCTGTGGGTCAGCTGCTTTTTATTCGATTGTATTCTTGACTTTGGATGTGGTGAGTCAGTGGCTAAGATGCTGAGCGTGTCGATCAGAAAGGTCGGCAGTTCGGTGGTTCGAATCCCAGCACCGCGTAACGTAGTGAGTTCCCGTGACTCATCCCAGCTTCTGCCAACCTAGCAGTTCGAAAGCATGTAAAAATGCAAGTAGAAAAATAGGGACCCCTTTGGTAGGAAGGTAACAGCGTTCCCTGCGCCTTCGGTGTTTAGTCTCTTTGTCCTGACTTCCAAGGTCATTCCCACAAACCATTCCAGTAAGTCAGAAAGATGGAATATCATCCTCATCCATTTGATTGTCTGAGTGATTCTGCCCAAAATGACAACCATTTTTTTAAGGGTCTCTTATCAGACTCTTAAAATTGCAAGTGTGTCAACTGACAGTGTTACAACAGAGTAGTTAAGTTTAGCTGCTATGCACAACAGATTATTGCTGCCTAATTTAACCTTAGTTTAGGAGGAAGGCATTCTGGTGTTTTGGGGAGGGAGTGTCATCTGTTGGGCAAATCTTTTGTTAGTTCAAGGTTTCCTGTTGTGTGCAAATACAGAAAGTGAGTTTTTAATTGTGAAGGAATATTCTGGAAGAGTAAGAGGCAACTCAGTCCAGATATCATATCAAGAGCCGTGGTGGCGCAGTGGTTAGAATGCAGTATTGCCGGCTAACTCTGCTCTCACTGCTAGGAGTTCGATTCCTTCGATCCAGACTGGCTCAAGGTTGACTCAGCCTTCCATCCTTCCAAGGTTGGTCAAATGAGGCCCCAAATTGTTGGGGGAATATGCTGACTCTGTAAACCGCTTAGAGAGGGCTGTAAAGCACTGTGAAGCGGGATATAAGTCTAAGTGCTATTGCTGTTGCTACCTTGTATGAGAGAAAGAAGGTGGAGAGAGCCCTTCTAGAATGTATTGTAGATGCAGGTGGTAGAATGCTCAGTCTGGCAAGTCTATAGGTGTGAAACAATTTTTAAAAACCCCTCAGCCTGGAAGAAATGTTATGTTACATTCTTGCTTTTGGACCTGACGTTAATTGAGTAACTGTGTTGAACCTGGTATCTGAATGCAACTGTCTTGTGTATTCCATTGGGTCAAGTGTGAGATAATATAGCAGATTTATTTGAGAGGATAAACAACAGGAAGACAGCAATGAGGACTAAAAGATTACTGTGTTTTTCCTAGTTCCCTTGACATGCAATAGATTAATTTAATATTGTGGTGTGCCTGCTCGGTTCCCCCTCCCAACTTTCTCCCATTCCTATTTATGATTTCCCCTGGCTTGCTTTTCTCCTGCAAATAGATAAGAGTGTGAAAACCTGGCAATTTTAGCCTCTCAACTATCAGCATAGACACACACACAAGTGCAAACAACAGGAGACAAGATGTTTAAGTGAATTTTTGAAAGAAAACCTTGGACAATAGCAACAACACTCTCGGAATTACAACAGTTTTGTGCCTGGGGATCAAATGTAATGGTGGTGGGGAAAACTCCCCCTGGACCCCCCTCCCCTTAAAACATTTCCAGTGTTACCTGCTGCAGGACAACATTGAATTACTCATATTAACCCCCGAAGTCGTGATCTGTATTCCTTGCAAACAGAGAACACAATATGCATTCATTTCAAAGTAGAACAATTGGCGGGGGGAAAAAGAAAAGAAATACCGATATTAAAGCAGAAAGAATGAACTGAAGATATAAAGCGAGCAAAGAAACAGAAAGTAAAATGGGTCTTTTTTGTTATAATAGTGCATATCTGTAGTTCTTCTCATAATAACACAAATCCAGTCCAATTTTTCTTTTTATCTTTTTTTTTTCGTGACACAACTTTTCAGATTACGCCTTATCAATAAAAGAAGTTCCTAGAGAATAAGGGCTGTTCCTTTGTATGGGCAAATCATAAACTGTTCGGGAAATTTCTATCAGTCCTTATGCCAAGATTATTGTTATTTCAGATTGAATAATGTTGCCACATTGCGGAATGAGTTGACAATTGAATGAAAGATTTCTGAAATGGCATTATTGGATGTGCCATTTTAGGCAGCCCATTTCTGCAATACAATACAATACTACATTCCATGTAATTGAGGAAGGAGGCTAAGTAAAATCAGGAGATTATTCTGCCAGGAGGAAACTAAATTGACTGTATCTAGGACTCAGATACGAGCATTCTTTCTCTGTTGATGGTTCTTTTCTTATAAGGAGATATTTTATTTTGTGCAAACAAAGGAACATTTAAATATGTGATCTAATATTTGCAGGCTAAAGTCTATATCTCAAGAAGTGATCTTATTCTACAACAAGAAGGAAGTATTTGCACAACAGATGTGAGCAATCCTATTTAGCCAGATGGATACATTTTCTTTTCTAACCTCATCAACATGGTAGATGGCATGGTCCATGATTTGATAACATCATGGAAGTATCGAAATGGGAAAAATGATACCCTTTTTGTTTGGTGATATGTTTGTTTGCTATCAGGTAGGTTCAAAGGAGAACATCCCAAAGGTGCTTTTTCAAGAGACAACTGGACTTTCTGGTTTTTCTTTGAAGAGTTTTTCCATCAGAGTTGAGGAAGCTTCTTGGATGAGAAGCGAAACATCTTCAAAGAAAAACCAGAAAGTCCAGTTGCCTCTTGAAAACAGCACCTCTGGGACAACCACGACCTGGATGAATGAAAATCTCCATAGACATTTGAAGGAGAAAATAGGTACCTTAAACCTAGAGAAGCGAACAGGCCCATTTTGCATCTTAAGGCAGCACCCAAATAAGAAAAATGGTCCATTAGAGGTGTGGAATCGAGATTTTTTAAAGGGATGCTACGAAATGAATGAAGTCTCCCCGCCAAAAAAATCTTGAGATGAGTAACACCCACACCTGCAAATGACAAAGGCTGGTTTGAAATGTTCAGCCACATCCACTAGCCAAGACTCTGATGGTTGAAAATGGAAAATACCTGTACTCATGGTTTATGTGTGATCCATGCCTTTTACATAGGCTGGTCTATCTTGGAATTTTGGGAACTCTAGTTCAGGGTTCTCCAAACATGGCAACTTCAAGACTTGTGGACTTCAACTCCCAGTTAACAAGGAAGTCCAGTTACCACCTGAAAAAAAGCACCTTTGGGACAACCATGACCTGGATGACTGAGAATCTCCTACAGACCTTTAGCTATACAATTTTAGATGAACACCCTTTGAATGGTGTGGGAGTAGGAATGGATTTCCAAAGGAAAATTCCAGACTACAGGAACCAGGAGCACTACTCAGATGACCCTGAGGACACAGATAAACCTTCAAGTGCCTCAACGACCCTCTAAAAGGATGCAAATGACCAGCTGTCTGCAAGGAGTATAAATCCTTCCATTCCCCACTATTCTGTCAGAGCTGAAGAAGCTTCTTGGAAGAGAATCGAAATGTCTTCAAAGAAAAAACAAGAAAGCCCAGTTGCCACCTGAAAAAGCATCCTTAGGACAACCATGATCTGGATGACTGAGAATCTCTACAGACTTTCAACTCCCAGAATTCCTCAGCTACCTATGCTGGCTGAGGAATTCTGGGAATTGAAATCCCATAGGACTTAAAGTTGCCAGTGTTGGAGACTCCCTGTTGTAGTCCAATACAATCAAAAGGTCAATGGGTTAGGAAAGATGAGAAGCGATCTATTTCAACGATGCACTTAATCTGCCACCTACAGATCTTACAACCCTGGAGGGTTGTAGGAGGGGCTGTTTTGCACTTAAAAATGGGAGGAGCTTCCATTGCACATCGTGGCTGTCATTTTGACCATATCCTGTGGGCACCCCTTGGCTGATGGCAAGAGACATGTGTTCTCCTCCCTAATTTAGAATAGTTATTTCAGTGGTGCTTATTTTCTTTGCTCAGTCCATCCAAGGCGGTGACTTCAGTAAGTTCAAAGTGCTACATTGACGCATTATTGACTGCTCATGCATTTATTTATTTTGCCAAGAAGCCAATCTGGAAACAGCTCATTTTTTTCCCCTATAGAAAATGAATTCAGAGCACCATGCAAGCATCTAAAATGGCTAACTCATGATTTCCCTCCCACCCCTTTTGTTCCTTTAGACTTTACTAATTTGTTACAGACTTTCTAAAATGAATATTTAATTGACACAAACATGCTGATGACTATGCTTAGCACAAAGACAGATGTCAAATACTGCACAAACGTCAAGTGCTGTGTGGGCGTCAATTCCCAGAATTCCCCAACCATCCTGTTGGCCCAGAGCTGCAAATGGCCCTCAAATTTCATAATTGATATTTTATGGATAATTTACCCCACCTTTATTATTTTTATTTGAAAAACTTTATTAACTTTTATTACCATTAAAAACACACAAAAAACCCCACACCAAACACAAACTGTTGGACACACCAACATAATCCATTAAAACATTAAAAATATTGTATTCAAAACAACCTGTGGCAATAATTACTTAGCAATCTTTTATATATTCTATCGAGTATTAACTCCTACTTGAATGTATTGTACTCCATCTATGCCTCTATTGATAATTCCTATTCCTTTTTCTATCTCCTCTCTAGCCATTTGTACCAACGTTCCCACACCATATAGAATGTTGAGTCTTCTTTATCTTTAAGACTTAACGATAATTTATCCATTTCCGCACAGTTCATTATCTTTTGTATAATCATTTGATCTTTTGGGATGTCGGGCTGTTTCCAACATTGCGCAAATATAATTCTTGCAGCTGTTAAAACATGTATTAGCAAATATTTTATACTCCTTAAGATATCTTTTCCTGAGAATTCCCAGCAAAAAAGAGCTCTGGTTCTAAATCCACTTTTTCATCGATAATTTCTTGTAGCCAAATTTGAATTTTACGCCAATATTTCTGAGCCTCTGGGCAGGTCCACCACATATGATAGTATGATACCTTTATTATTTTTATAAATAGCTCAAGGTGGGGAACATACCCCCACTTCATCATGCTTCCTATCTTTTAAGTTTAATTGATCATATTGTAATTTATTATTTTTTTTATTGAGAAGGAGGAGGAGGTGAAGGAGAAAAAGAAGAAGAAAGGAGGAGGAGGAGGAGGAGGAGGAGGAGGAGGAGGAAAGAAAGAACAAAAAGAAGGAGGAGGAAGAAGAAGGAGAAGAGGAGAGGAGGAAGAGGAGATAATTCAGCCGGTTCTCAATCAAAAGGAAGCTAATCTGATAAGCGCTTTGACTGATCAAATGTATTCCAAGGAAAGCTGGAATCCTGGAGATGCAAGGTAAGATCAGAGAGATGGCAGCATCCATTTCCAGGATGCCTTTGAAAATTTGGAGAGGTGTCTACAGAACATATGATTGCCAGAATATGTGGCTGTTGGTACGGACAGTAATAAAGCTTCCGTAGAAGAGAATATATCGAGCTCAGGACTGAACTGTGGAGTCTTTGGTGCTGAACTCGATTGTTTCCTTGCAGACATTTCCTTGCCCAATTTGGTAACATCATCAGGGCTAGGGAGTGTGGGGCTTGCTCCGTTTATGTACAGTGCCTTGCCTTTCCAGTGTTGGTGGGGGTATATTTTACATCTTGGTATTACCTTGATTAGGGTATTGTTCACCTGCTGTTAAGCCCTGCTTATATGGGCAAACCCCCACTAGCAGTGATGATGCTACCTACTGTGTTTCCCGAAAATAAGACCTACCCGAAAGTAAGACCTAGCACTATTTTCTAAACCTGCCCTAATATAAGACCTACCCCAAAAATAAGACCTAGTGTAAATCTCCAGTTCCAGGAAGACTTTTCAGGGAGCAACCGTGCACCGAAAACCCCCTACACACACCCACTATTTGGCACCATAAATATATAAGACCTACCCCGAAAATAAGACCTAGTGTGTTTTTGGGAGCCAAAAAAAATATAAGACAGTGTCTTATTTTCGGGGAAACACGGTAGTTGAGTGATGAAGCATCTGCAAACAACAAACAACCTTAGATATCACCAAGGACACCACAGTATTAAAATTTGATTACTTCTTATTGTTTGGGAAGAGAGTGACTTAACATGAGGTGCAAACCATTTGAACAGGGTGTGCTTCAAATTGTTGTGCAAATCCAGAAAATAGATTTAGTGTCAGCCCTACAAGGTAGACTAGACTAAAAAAAAACAACAACAATACCATATCGGGCAGGATTACTTCTCGGTCTAATGCAAGAATCTTGCAATTCTCAATGTGCTTCTCTCCTCCCTCATTTTATCTTCATGTGAACTAGGGAGGGTCCTGTCTGAGATAAGGTAAAGGTTCCCCTCGTACATACGTGCCAGTCATTTCCGGCTCTAGGGGCCAATGCTCATCTCCGTTTACAAAGCCGAAGAGCCAGCGTTGTCCGAAGAGCGTCTCTGTGGTCATGTGGCCGGCATGACTAAACACTGAAGGAGCACAGAACGCTGCTACCTTCCCACCAAAGTGGTCCCTGTTTTCTACTTGCATTTTTACATGCTTTTGAACTGCTAGGTTGGCAGAAGCTGGGACGAGTAATGGAGCTCACTCCCTTCGCGGCGCTAGGGATTCGAACCACTGATGACTTTTCTGACTGACAAGCTCAGCATCTTAGCCAGTGAGCCACTGCGTCCCATCCTGTTTGACATACTGCCTTGTTATTTTCTTGGCCTGGGCTGAAGTCCATCTTACCTGACTTTTGTCTTGATAGCAGCATTTCCTCCTGTCCTTCAAGGACAATCTCCATGCCCTCTATATTCAATAATCAAGTTAAATACTGTTGAATTAACTGTCTTGTCTTAATTCCATCGACCTCTCCCACTTGCTCAGGCAGGGAGGGTATGTTCCTCGATTAAAGAATTTCAGCTGGTGGAATCCAGGAAGAGAGCGTTCCCTTCCATTACTTCCACTCTTTGAAATAACGTACTCCCCCTTTTCTGGTCTTCTGGAAGGGTACCAAACCTGGCTCTGCCAATTGGCACAAGGTTTTAAGTCTGGTGGACAAAGAGTCAGCAGAACTTAGAATCTCTTGCTGTGCAGGAAGAAGATGATGACAAATTCTCCCCAGCAGTTCACAGAGCAGTTATGCAGATAGTTGCTTTAGTCTGGCAAGGTTCTGTCTATAGGCAAACAATAAACTACTCAGAAGTAATTTTTCGTGTTGAATTTATGTTTTACCAACAAAGAAATAAAGGGAGACTAACAGTGGTGGTATTCCATATTTTTTCACTACTGGTTCTGTGGGCGTGGCTTGGTGGGTGTGGCTTGGTGGGTGTGCCATAGCTTGGGGCATGGCAGGGGAAGGATACTGCAAAATCTCCATTTCCACTTCACTCCAAGGGAAGGATACTGTGAAATCCCCATTCCCTCCCACCCCACTAACCTACTTTCCAGCTCCATTCTCCTGTGCAGGAAAACAAAGGAGACCCAGCCAATCAGCTGGGACTCGGGAGGCAGTGAAAAGATGGGGGCAGGGTCAACCAGAGGTGGTATTTACCGGTTCTCGAACTACTCAAAATTTCCATTACCGGTTCTCCAGAACCTTACAGAACTGGCTGAATGCCACCTCTGTAGACTAGTATAGATCTATTTCAAGCTATTTAGCTCTCATCAACTAACCATACTTTTCTGGGATTCAAAGCGGAAGCAGTATGCTCTGTCCCATAATTGGGTAGACCAGGTTGTCCTGATAACCTGGTCTCACTGGGCAAAAAACACTCAGAAGTAAATGTCATTCTTGGTTCCTTGGGCCTACAAGTCTAAAAGTGCTATGCAACACCTGGGGTGGTTAGGGGCTTAAGGGCATTCCCTTGCCTCTTTTAACTTTCTAACCCCTGGTTTTAACCTTGTTTTAATTCTGATCTTTTTTTTAATTGTCTTTATTGTAATCCATCCAGAGTCACTTAGGTGAGATGGACAGGATAGGAATTTGATAAACAGACAAATACTCCCAATATATCTGGCTCTTCCAGTTTCTAAATATGGAAATAAAGTTTCTGGATGAAGACCCCCACCCAGTTGACTCCAGATACTTTGCCAGAGTGAGCCATTGCAGGAAAGGAAAGCACAGAGGAAGATCCTACACTTCCTTTAGCTAAGAAAGGAAGCCATCCCTGAAAGGGCACTACTGATCCCACTACTCAGGGTTCTTTGAACGGAAACTCTGCCCATGCCCAGAGGCAGCAACTCTGAGCCGCCGAAGGTTTGCAGGGGGGGTGATGTATTGTGCCCTCCCAGGACGATTTCAAGGCCAGCTTTTGGCAAGGTTCTTCAGGAAGGGCCAGCCGGTGGTGGTGGTGGTGGTGGTGGTGGTGGTGGTGGTTATTATTATTATTATTATTATTATTATTATTATTATTATGTATTATGTATTATTATTACTACTTCCTACAGGTTCTGCTTTCTCCTCGGCGGCGGGGCTCGAGGAAGCCGGCAGGTGTTTCCCGAAATTCTCGTGCCGCAAGGAAGAACCGGGGGAGGCGGCCGAGGCTGGAGGGAACGCGAGAGGCAAGCGCCAACCAAAGATGCCCGCT
>CM019151.1:176377782-176461719 GCA_009733165.1 Naja naja | reverse complement strand
TGTTGCAGCTGTTAAGAAATTTCATGAATATCTGTATGGCAGGTCATTCACCATTGTTACAGATCACAAACCTTTATTAGGCATTGTGGCAGGAGACAAACCTACACCTAATATCCTGTCACCAAGAATGCTGAGGTGGACTGAATTTCTTGCAGCCTATTCATACAAACTGATTCACAGGCCTGGCAAGGACATTGGACATGCTGATGCACTGAGTCGTTGCCCACTACCTTGCCACAAGGAGGACTTTGAACTTGAAACTCACACCTTTTTCCTGGAGACCGCGGGCTAAGCTTCCAGTCCATGCTGCTGAGATTGCCAGAGAAACTACCAAAGATGCTGTATTAGCGGCACCTGTTATGGGCTGGATTAAGAAAGGTTGGCCTCTTCAAGATCTACCTCACCTTGCCCAACCTTTAAGTCCAGGCAAACTGAATTATCTGTATTAAGAGGATGTATTTTGTGGGGTAACAGGGTGGTTATTCCAAAACTGCAAAGGAGGTTTTGGAAATGTTACATGAGGTCATCCTGGATTGTAAGAGGTGAAAGGTTTGGCCAGGAGTTATGTGTATGGTGGCCAGGTATTGACAAAATGGTTGAAAACTGGGTAGCATCTTGTCCCAATTGCCAGGTAGTCAGGCCTGCCCCCACCTGCCCCCCCACACAGGAATGGGAATGTCCTAGGGGCCCATGGTCCAGAATCCACATTGATTTTGCAGGCCTACAAGAGGGCACACTTTTCTAGTTAGATGATACATACTCAAATGGCTAGAGGTAATTGGCATGACATCCATTCACAACTGAGGCTGTCATCAAGCAGCTCAGAAAATTGTTTATCACCATGGGTTACCAGATGTCCTTGTTTCTACAATGGCCCTCATTCACATCTAACATTTTTTGAATCCTTTCTAGCTCAACAGGGCATCAGACATGCCCTCACTGCCCCTGGGCACCCTTACCCAATGGTGGGCTGAACGCATGGTACGCCACCAAAGAGAAGCTTCAGCAGCTGGGTCCTGGGGACATCACTGAGTAGCTTGAAAACTTCTTAGTGTTCAACACATCACTCCTAGCCCATCAAATCCTGTCCCCAGCAGAGTTGTTGATGGGCAGGAAACTTAGGTCTTCCCTTGACCGCCTCTTCATCCATTTACACTCAACGCACTGGATTCCACTTCCAAAGTTTCTTTAGTGTGGGAGATTCTGTCTATGCTAGGGAACCTTATAGGTGAACCTTTGTGGATTCCTGCTGAAATAACTCACATCACGGGCCTCCTCGTTTCAGGGTACAAACAGAGGATGGTGTCCTCTGGAGCAGGCACATTGACCAACTTAGATCCAGGTTCCTCAGGAACATCGCCCCTGCTCCCTGCCTCTCTCTAGGTCCCTCACCTGATGTTCTTCTAGGGGAGGGAACAGGAGGAAAATCAGCAAACAGGAATCAACCCCATGTAATTAGCCATTGCGACAGGAACCATCCGAACCCTGTCACAAAGCCAAGATCCATCCTTAGTGGAAGATTGCACATCACTACCTGACTTGGGTGCTGAAATTGGAATGGAGATGGGCTGGGAGGAGAGACCAGATTCTAACAGTCTAACAGGTCTTCTTCCTCAGGAAGTCCCAACAGGAAATGTCAGTAGACACATTTCCCTCTCACTGGGTGAGAACAATAAAGATTCTGAACCAATGAAGGTCTCAATCAGCTGACGTGAAGAGCCCCACCTATTTAAAGGAATACATTAGATAGGTTGGGGTTTGGTATGGACTGAACCTATGGGAGGGGTGGGGTGCATGTATGTAGGTTTGAATGTTATTGGGTTTATTTGAACTGTTCTTGTAAATGTCAAATGGTATTGTTTAAATAGTGTGGAAGAAACCCTGCACTCCATTGACAGACAGCTACGGCTGTGCTATATAAGAAGCAGTCAGAAGCAAGCCAGGACGCCTTTGGTCCATTCTCGAGCTGTAGTCACTAATAAACTCTTTGCTGGAACTCATGCCTCCTGACTCTTCATGCAAACTTAACAGGGTTGAAAAGTCAAGATGGCAGCTCCAAGGATGCAGTCAAAGCTGCACAATGCGCCAAAAAGAAAAGAAAGAAACAATGCAGCATCACATGCATGATCTTGACAGCCATTTTAATTTTTTTTAACCTTTCCATCATGGCTAACCCTTCTGCATATTTCATTAAACAGCAGGGGATAGTCTGAAACATGTAAGAAAATATCAAAAGAGCCCAATACAAAATCACTTTCCAAAATATAGTACAATACTGTACGTAAATGGAACAATACCGGTCCAGAAAAAAAGAGAGACTAAGAGCGACATGAAAGCAGAATTCCAGTATTTGTAGGGCTGCCACAAAGAAGAGGGGGTCAAGTTATTTTCCAAAGCAGCAGAAGGCAAGACAAGAAACAATGGATTGAACTAATCAAGGAGAGAAGCAACTTGGAATTGAGAAGAAACTTCCTAACAGTGAGGACAATTAACCAGTGGAACAGCTTGTGGTTAGAAGTGTTTTCAACACTGGAGGTTTTAAAAAAGACTGGACAGCCATCTATCTAAAATGATATAGGGTATCCTGCTTAAACATGAGGTTGGACTATTCTGAATAAAGCAGTCATATTAAGCTTTGAAAGTAAATTTTATTTCCCTATCCTTATCAAATGACCATTTTGTTATTCTTTCTATTTGGGAAAAAAAATAAATGACAATTTGATGTGTCATGGAGCTTCAGTTTTATTTCCCAGATGTCTCATGAAAATAAATTTATTTACAAATAAAAGACACATCTAGAAGATATTGCAGCTTGGCTGAATCCTGCAGATAGGTGATGTGCTTTTGTGTGATAAAAAAATAAAAAGAGAAAGGTAAGTAAGCGTCAGCCTTATGTGGTATACTAGAAAGGAGACATGACTAGATGAGCTAATTCTATTTTATTGTAAAAATCACATCAACAGAATCTCACAAGTCGAATGTACATCTCTCCCCACTTACTTTACCAGCCCAAAAATTAAGGGGGTCTGTTATGAGCCCCTTGCCCTTCCCACATTTCTGCTGTGGATCAGCTGCCTTTTATTCGATTGTATTCTTGACTTTGGATGTGGTGACTCAGTGGCTAAGACGCTGAATGTGTCGATCAGAAAGGTCGGCAGTTCGGTGGTTCGAATCCCCCCAGCAGTAACGTTAGTGAGTTCCGTGACTCATCCCAGCTTCTGCCAACCTAGCAGTTTGAAAGCATGTAAAAAATGCAAGTAGAAAAATAGGGACCCCTTTGGTAGGAAGGTAACAGCGTTCCCTGCGCCTTCGGCATTTAGTCTCTTTGTCCTGACTTCCAAGGTCATTCCCACATACCATTCCAGTAAGTCAGAAAGATGGAATATCATCCTCATCCATTTGATTGTCTGAGTGATTCTGCCCAAAATGACAACCATTTTTTTAAGGGTCTCTTATCAGACCCTTAAAATTCCAAGTGTGTCAACTGACAGTGTTACAACAGAGTAGTTAAGCTTAGCTGCTATGCACAACAGATTATTGCTGCCTAATTTAACCTTAGTTTAGGAGGAAGGCGTTCTGGTGTTTTGGGGAGGGAGTGTCATCTGTTGGGCAAATCTTTTGTTAGTTCAAGGTTTCCTGTTGTGTGCAAATACAGAAAGTGAGTTTAATTGTGAAGGAATATTCTGGAAGAGTAAGAGGCAACTCAGTCCAGATATCATATCAAGAGCCGTGGTGGCGCAGTGGTTAGAATGCAGTATTGCTGGCTAACTCTGCTCTCACTGCTAGGAGTTCGATTCCTTCGATCCAGACTGGCTCAAGGTTGACTCAGCCTTCCATCCTTCCAAGGTTGGTCAAATGAGGCCCCAAATTGTTGGGGGAATATGCTGACTCTGTAAACCGCTTAGAGAGGGCTGTAAAGCACTGTGAAGCGGGATATAAGTCTAAGTGCTATTGCTGTTGCTAACTTGTATGAGAGAAAGAAGGTGGAGAGAGCCCTTCTAGAATGTATTGTAGATGCAGGTGGTAGAATGCTCAGTCTGGCAAGTCTATAGGTGTGAAACAATTTTTAAAAACCCCTCAGCCTGGAAGAAATGTTATGTTACATTCTTGCTTTTGGACCTGACGTTAATTGAGTAACTGTGTTGAACCTGGTATCTGAATGCAACTGTCTTGTGTATTCCATTGGGTCAAGTGTGAGATAATATAGCAGATTTATTTGAGAGGATAAACAACAGGAAGACAGCAATGAGGACTAAAAGATTACTGTGTTTTCCTAGTTCCCTTGACATGCAATAGATTAATTTAATATTGTGGTGTGCCTGCTCGGCCAACTTTCCTCCCAACTTTCTCCCATTCCTATTTATGATTTCCCCTGGCTTGCTTTTCTCCTGCAAATAGATAAGAGTGTGAAAACCTGGCAATTTTAGCCTCTCAACTATCAGCATAGACACACACAAGTGCAAACAACAGGAGACAAGATGTTTAAGTGAATTTTTGAAAGAAAACCTTGGACAATAGCAACAACACTCTCGGAATTACAACAGTTTTGTGTATGGGGATCAAATGTAATGGTGGTGGGGAAAACTCCCTCTGGACCCCCCTCCCCTTAAAACATTTCCAGTGTTACCTGCTGCAGGACAACATTGAATTACTCATATTAACCCCCGAAGTCGTGATCTGTATTCCTTGCAAACAGAGAACACAATATGCATTCATTTCAAAGTAGAACAAATTGGGGAAAGAAAAGAAATACCGATATTAAAGCAGAAAGAATGAACTGAAGATATAAAGCGAGCAAAGAAGCAGAAAGTAAAATGGGTCTTTTTTGTATAATAGTGCATATCTGTAGTTCTTCTCATAATAACACAAATCCAGTCCAATTTTTCTTTTTATCTTTTTTTTCGTGACACAACTTTTCAGATTACTTTATCAAAAGAAGTTCCTAGAGAAAAGGGCTGTTCCTTGTATGGGCAAATCATAAACTGTTCGGGAAATTTCTATCAGTCCTTATGCCAAGATTATTGTTATTTCAGATTGAATAATGTTGCCACATTGCGGAATGAGTTGACAATTGAATGAAAGATTTCTGAAATGGCATTATTGGATGTGCCATTTTAGGCAGCCCATTTCTGCAATACAATACAATACTACATTCCATGTAATTGAGGAAGGAGGCTAAGTAAAACCAGGAGATTATTCTGCCAGGAGGAAACTAAATTGACTGTATCTAGGACTCAGATACGAGCATTCTTTCTCTGTTGATGGTTCTTTTCTTATAAGGAGATATTTTATTTTGTGCAAACAAAGGAACATTTAAATATGTGATCTAATATTTGCAGGCTAAAGTCTATATCTCAAGAAGTGATCTTATTCTACAACAAGAAGGAAGTATTTGCACAACAGATGTGAGCAATCCTATTTAGCCAGATGGATACATTTTCTTTTTCTAACCTCATCAACATGGTAGATGGCATGGTCCATGATTTGATAACATCATGGAAGTATCCGAAATGGGAAAAAATGATACCCTTTTTGTTTGGTGATATGTTTGTTTGCTATCAGGTAGGTTCAAAGGAGAACATCCCAAAGGTGCTTTTTCAAGAGACAACTGGACTTTCTGGTTTTTCTTTGAAGAGTTTTTCCATCAGAGTTGAGGAAGCTTCTTGGATGAGAAGCGAAACATCTTCAAAGAAAAACCAGAAAGTCCAGTTGCCTCTTGAAAACAGCACCTCTGGGACAACCATGACCTGGATGAATGAAAATCTCCATAGACATTTGAAGGAGAAAATAGGTATCTTAAACCTATAGAAGCGAACAGGCCCATTTTGCATCTTAAGGCAGCACCCAAATAAGAAAAACGGTCCATTAGAGGTGTGGAATTGAGATTTTTTAAAGGGATGCTACGAAATGAATGAAGTCTCCCCCCCAAAAAAATCTTGAGATGAGTAACACCCACACCTGCAAATGACAAAGACTGGTTTGAAATGTTCAGCCACATCCACTAGCCAGGACTCTGATGGTTGAAAATGGAAAATACCTGTACTCATGGTTTATGTGTGATCCATGCCTTTTACATAGGCTGGTCTATCTTGGAATTTTGGGAACTCTAGTTCAGGGTTCTCCAAACATGGCAACTTCAAGACTTGTGGACTTCAACTCCCAGTTAACAAGGAAGTCCAGTTACCACCTGAAAAAGCACCTTTGGGACAACCATGACCTGGATGACTGAGAATCTCCTACAGACCTTTAGCTATACAATTTTAGATGAACACCCTTTGAATGGTGTGGGAGTAGGAATGGATTTCCAAAGGAAAATTCCAGACTACAGGAACCAGCAGCACTACTCAGATGACCCTGAGGACACAGATAAACCTTCAAGTGCCTCAACGACCCTCTAAAGGATGCAAATGACCAGCTGTCTGCAAGGAGTATAAATCCTTCCATTCCCCACTATTCTGTCAGAGCTGAAGAAGCTTCTTGGAAGAGAATCGAAATGTCTTCAAAGAAAAAACAAGAAAGCCCAGTTGCCACCTGAAAAAGCACCTTTGGGATTACCATGATCTGGATGACTGAAAATCTCTACAGACTTTCAACTCCCAGAATTCCTCAGCTACCTATGCTGGCTGAGGAATTCTGGGAACTGAAATCCCATAGGACTTAAAGTTGCCAGTGTTGGAGACTCCCTGTTGTAGTCCAATACAATCAAAAGGTCAATGGGTTAGGAAAGATGAGCGATCTATTTCAACGATGCACTTAATCTGCCACCTACAGATCTTACAACCCTGGAGGGTTGTAGGAGGGCTGTTTTGCACTTAAAATGGGAGGAGCTTCCATTGCACATCGTGGCTGTCATTTTGACCATATCCTGTGGGCACCCCTTGGCTGATGGCAAGAGACATGTGTTCTCCTCCTAATTTAGAATAGTTATTTCAGTGGTGCTTATTTTCTTTGCTCAGTCCATCCAAGGCGGTGACTTCAGTAAGTTCAAAGTGCTACATTGACGCATTATTGACTGCTCATGCATTTATTTATTTTGCCAAGAAGCCAATCTGGAAACAGCTCATTTTTTCCTATAGAAAATGAATTCAGAGCACCATGCAAGCATCTAAAATGGCTAACTCATGATTTCCTCCCACCCCTTTTGTTCCTTTAGACTTTACTAATTTGTTACAGACTTTCTAAAATGAATATTAATTGACACAAACATGCTGATGACTATTAGCACAAAGACAGATGTCAAATACTGCACAAACGTCAAGTGCTGTGTGGGCAATTCCCAGAATTCCCCAACCATCCTGTTGGCCCAGAGCTGCAAATGGCCCTCAAATTTCATAATTGATATTTTATGGATAATTTACCCCACCTTTATTATTTTTATTTGAAAAACTTTATTAACTTTTATTACCATTAAAAACACACAAAAAACCCCACACCAAACACAAACTGTTGGACACACCAACATAATCCATTAAAACATTAAAAATATTGTATTCAAAACAACCTGTGGCAATAATTACTTAGCAATCTTTTATATATTCTATCGAGTATTAACTCCTACTTGCATGTATTATACGACATCTATGCCTCTATTGATAATTCCTATTCCTTTTCTATCTCCTCTCTAGCCATTTGTACCAACGTTCCCACACCATATAGAATGTTGAGTCTTCTTTATCTTTAAGACTTAACGATAATTTATCCATTTCCGCACAGTTCATTATCTTTTGTATAATCATTTGATCTTTTGGGATGTCGGGCTGTTTCCAACATTGCGCAAATATAATTCTTGCAGCTGTTAAAACATGTATTAGCAAATATTTTATACTCTTAAGATATCTTTTCCTGAGAATTCCCAGCAAAAAGAGCTCTGGTTCTAAATCCACTTTTTCATCGATAATTTCTTGTAGCCAAATTTGAATTTTATGCCAATATTTCTGAGCCTCTGGGCAGGTCCACCACATATGATAGTATGATACCTTTATTATTTTTATAAATAGCTCAAGGTGGGGAACATACCCCCACTTCATCATGCTTCCCATCTTTTAAGTTTAATTGATCATATTGTAATTTTTTTTTATTGAGAAGGAGGAGGAGGTGAAGGAGAAAAAGAAGAAGAAAGGAGGAGGAGGAGGAGGAGGAGGAGGAACAAAGAAAGAACAAAAAGAAGGAGGAGGAAGAAGAAGGAGAAGAGGAGATGAGGAGGAGGAGATAATTCAGCCGGTTCTCAATCAAAAGGAAGCTAATCTGATAAGCGCTTTGACTGATCAAATGTATTCCAAGGAAAGCTGGAATCCTGGAGATGCAAGGTAAGATCAGAGAGATGGCAGCATCCATTTCCAGGATGCCTTTGAAAATTTGGAGAGGTGTCTACAGAACATATGATTGCCAGAATATGTGGCTGTTGGTACGGACAGTAATAAAGCTTCCCGTAGAAGAGAATATATCGAGCTCAGGATTGAACTGTGGAGTCTTTGGTGCTGAACTCGATTGTTTCCTTGCAGACATTTCCTTGCCCAATTTGGTAACATCATCAGGGCTAGGGAGTGTGGGGCTTGCTCCGTTTTATGTACAGTGCCTTGCCTTTCCAGTGTTGGTGGGGGTATATTTTACATCTTGGTATTACCTTGATTAGGGTATTGTTCACCTGCTGTTAAGCCCTGCTTATATGGGCAAACCCCCCCCCACACTAGCAGTGATGATGCTACCTACTGTGTTTCCCCGAAAATAAGACCTACCCCGAAAGTAAGACCTAGCACTATTTTCTAAACCTGCCCTAATATAAGACCTACCCCGAAAATAAGACCTAGTGTAAATCTCCAGTTCCAGGAAGACTTTTCAGGGAGCAACCGTGCACCAAAACCCCCTACACACACCCACTATTTGGCACCATAAATATATAAGACCTACCCGAAAATAAGACCTAGTGTGTTTTTGGGAGCCAAAAATATAAGACAGTGTCTTATTTTCGGGAAACACGGTAGTTGAGTGATGAAGCGTCTGCAAACAACAAACAACCTTAGATACCACCAAGGACACCACAGTATTAAAATTTGATTACTTCTTATTGTTTGGGAAGAGAGTGACTTAACATGAGGTGCAAACCATTTGAACAGGGTGTGCTTCAAATTGTTGTGCAAATCCAGAAAATAAGATTTAGTGTCAGCCCTACAAGGTAGACTAGACTAAAAAAAAATAACAACAACAATACCATATCGGGCAGGATTACTTCTCGGTCTAATGCAAGAATCTTGCAATTCTCAATGTGCTTCTCTCCTCCCTCATTTTATCTTCATGTGAACTAGGGAGGGTCCTGTCTGAGATAAGGTAAAGGTTCCCCTCGTACATACGTGCCAGTCATTTCCGGCTCTAGGGGCCAATGCTCATCTCCGTTTACAAAGCCGAAGAGCCAGCGTTGTCCGAAGACGTCTCTGTGGTCATGTGGCCGGCATGACTAAACACTGAAGGAGCACAGAACGCTGCTACCTTCCCACCAAAGTGGTCCCTGTTTTTCTACTTGCATTTTTTACATGCTTTTGAACTGCTAGGTTGGCAGAAGCTGGGACGAGTAATGGGAGCTCACTCCCTTACGCGGCGCTAGGGATTCGAACCACCGAACTGATGACTTTTCTGACTGACAAGCTCAGCATCTTAGCCAGTGAGCCACTGCGTCCCATCCTGTTTGACATACTGCCTTGTTATTTTCTTGGCCTGGGCTGAAGTCCATCTTACCTGACTTTTGTCTTGATAGCAGCATTTCCTCCTGTCCTTCAAGGACAATCTCCATGCCCTCTATATTCAATAATCAAGTTAAATACTGTTGAATTAACTGTCTTGTCTTAATTCCATCGACCTCTCAGCTGGTGGAATCCAGGAAGAGAGCGTTCTCTTCCATTACTTCCACTCTTTGAAATAATGTACTCCTCCTTTTCTGGTCTTCTGGAAGGGTACCAAACCTGGCTCTGCCAATTGGCACAAGGTTTTAAGTCTGGTGGACAAAGAGTCAGCAGCAGAACTTAGAATCTCTTGCTGTGCAGGAAGAAGATGATGACAACTCTCCCCAGCAGTTCACAGAGTAGTTATGCAGATAGTTGCTTTAGTCTGGCAAGGTTCTGTCTATAGGCAAACAATAAACTACACAGAAGTAATTTTTTCGTGTTGAATTTATGTTTTACCGACAAAGAAATAAAGGGAGACTAACAGTGGTGGTATTCCATATTTTTTCACTACTGGTTCTGTGGGCGTGGCTTGGTGGGTGTGGCTTGGTGGGTGTGCCATAGCTTGTGGGCATGGCAGGGGAAGGATACTGCAAAATCTCCATTTCCACTTCACTCCAAGGGAAGGATACTGTGAAATCCCCATTCCCTCCCCACCCCACTAACCTACTTTCCAGCTCCATTCTCCTGTGCAGGAAAACAAAAGGAGACCCAGCCAATCAGCTGGGACTCGGGAGGCAGTGAAAAGATGGGGGCAGGGTCAACCAGAGGTGGTATTTACCGGTTCTCCGAACTACTCAAAATTTCCATTACCGGTTCTCCAGAACCTTTCAGAACTGGCTGAATGCCACCTCTGTAGACTAGTATAGATCTATTTCAAGCTATTTAGCTCTCATCAACTAACCATACTTTTCTGGGATTCAAAAGCGGAAGCAGTATGCTCTGTCCCATAATTGGGTAGACCAGGTTGTCCTGATAACCTGGTCTCACTGGGCAAAAAACACTCAGAAGTAAATGTCATTCTTGGTTCCTTGGGCCTACAAGTCTAAAAGTGCTATGCAACCCTGGGGGTGGTTAGGGGCTTAAGGGCATTCCCTTGCCTCTTTTAACTTTCTAACCCCCTGGTTTTAACCTTGTTTTAATTCTGATCTTTTTTTTTAATTGTCTTTATTGTAATCCATCCAGAGTCACTTAGGTGAGATGGACAGGATAGGAATTTGATAAACAGACAAATACTCCCAATATATCTGGCTCTTCCAGTTTCTAAATATGGAAATAAAGTTTCTGGATGAAGACCCCCCAGCAGTTGACTCCAGATACTTTGCCAGAGTGAGCCATTGCAGGAAAGGAAAGCACAGAGGAAGATCCTACACTTCCTTTAGCTAAGAAAGGAAGCCATCCCTGAAAGGGCACTACTGATCCCACTACTCAGGGGTTCTTTGAACGGGAAACTCTGCCCATGCCCAGAGGCAGCAACTCTGAGCCGCCGAAGGTTTGCAAAAAACGGGGGGGGGTGATGTATTGTGCCCTCCCCCAGGACGATTTCAAGGCCAGCTTTTGGCAAGGTTCTGGCTAGGGCCAGCCCGGTGGTGGTGGTGGTGGTGGTGGTGGTGGTGGTGGTGGTTATTATTATTATTATTATTATTATTATTATTATTATTATTATTATTATTATTATTATTATTACTATTTCCTACAGGTTCTGCTTTCTCCTCGGCGGCGGGGCTCGAGGAAGCCGGCAGGTGTTTCCCCGAAATTCTCGTGCCGCAAGGAAGGAACCGGGGGGGGCGGCCGAGGGCTGGAGGGGGAACGCGAGAGGCAAGCGCCAACCAAGCAGATGCCCGCTTTGGCGCTTTGCAGTCAAGGCAGCGGCAGCAGCAGCAGCAAGGACGGAGCGCGCGCCGGTCTGCCGAACGGTCCCCGGATGGCGCGCGCTCAAGCTTTGCTTTGCTTTGCTCCGCTCCCGGCGGAGGGAGGGGAAAAGCGGGAGGGAGGCAGGGAAGGAGGGAGGCCGCCTCCATCTCGGTCCAGCGGCAGCGCGTGGAAGGAGGAGGAGGAGGAGGAAGAGGGGGAGGAAGAGGAGGAGGAGGAGGGGTCGCGGTGGAGAGGAAGCGAAATGAAGGGGCCGAGGAGGAAACCCAAAAGAGTTCGCTTGAAAAAGAGCGAGGCAGAGTTCTAAAGGCAGAGCCGGCAGCGGAGTTTGCTCGCTCTCCATCCTCGCTTTAAAAAAAATTATTATCCTTCTTTTCCTTTCTCCTTTTTTCTTTCTTTCTTTTGGCCTGGCAAACAACTAGCCTAACCTTAATCCACCTTCAGGCTTTTCTCCCGCCTTCTTTTCTCCCTTCTTTTCTTTCTTCCTTTCTCTTCTTCTTCTTCTTCCTTTCTCTCCCTCTCCTCCCCCCTCTCTCTCACCCCGGTGCCCGATCCCCTGGGCGCACGATCCCGGTGTCCGATCACCTGAGAACAGGAGGAGGAGGAGGAGGTCACCCCTGAGCATAAGAGGCGGCAAGATTTCCCAGCTCAACTCCCGAAGCCGGGGAGGACTCTCTTTTTTTTTTTGCCTTGCCTGAATGTGATTGTACCTGGCCGCTGCCAAGAAGGAGGGATACAGTCGCTTTGCTTTCTCCGGGTACCTTCGCCTGCCCATCACCTGTCAGCCTCTGGGGAGTTGGAAGCCGGCGGAGCGAGAATGTATCAGGGCCACATGCAGGTAAGTCACCTCCGGAGCTGCCTTTGAAAGGTGCAGCGCGGTCAACTTTGGAGGACGGGGGCGGGCAGGTTGGCTGGGACCCCCTCATCGGATGCGGGGCCGGGTGTGTGTGTGTGGGGGGAGAGGAGGAACGGGTCTTTGCCTGTCACAACAGGTGGATGGGTCCGAGAGCCTCGTTCACAGCTGGGAACTTCAGGAGGAAGTTTAAAGGATCCGTCCTGGCTCTGGCTTTGACCTTTCCAACAGGTTTGTCCTCCTCTCCCAGGTTAAAGGGAAGCATGTGGGAATCGATGATCGGCAGCCTGGATGAGAGATCTTGAAATGCTCTGTGTGTGTCGGTTGAAGGACAGGCGATACCTGGGTTCTTTTTCCTTTTTCTTTTTTTAAGTGGGTCTGAAAGATCTGCTGGGGATCTCATCCCCTCCCAAACTCCCTCCTATGAGATTTGCTTTTTGCTCTCTTTGGGGACCTTTTCTTGGTCTCTCTCTGTGGCCAAGGAGATGTTCTATGGGGCTCCTCAAAAGAAAACCCCAAAACGCATGTGTGATCCACCACCTGCCTTCTCACGGTCATATCCAAGTCCTTCTCCTCCTTCATCTCTGGCCTGGCTTTCCAAAAACCCCAAATCCAAGCATGTGTGTGTGTGTGTGTGTGTGTGTGTAAGGTTTATAGAATTCCAAACCCATCTCTTCAGCATCTCTGGATGTAGCCTCCTGCTTCTATTGATCCAAATCCAGGTATGACACTGGTGCTTTTTTTTTTTTCTTCCTTTCTTGGTACACAGTGGAATTATGACTTTAACCTTGACTCTTTTTATTCTCTCTTCAATGTGGTCCTTCTCCTTTAAAGAAAACCGGTGTTATTGTGGCAGGAAGCGCTCCCATTGTGGACCGATGACATCTTTGCGGCTCTTCCCAACCCCCCACATGCCACAGAAATCTGATTCCTTACCCTCCAAATTTCTCCCCTTTTTTTCCCTAGAATAGAAAATACTTCTATCCTCTAATATAGTAGGAGCGCTGATTGGGATCTAACGTGTGCAAATAGCAAAACGTGTTTGTAGAGAGAGAAAGCCTCGGAAATAGAGAAAAAATACCCCCGTTTTATGATTTTCTGTGGTTTGGGGTGATGGATCAACCCTTACAGATGTCACTATCAACTGCAGAGGTGCATATAAAACATGACAAGTCAAGTTAAATGAGCATACTTGACTCAGCAATTCTTGCTTTCTAAAACTAAATGCTCTTCAAACTCCTCTTTTTTTGCTTCCCTAACTTTGTATCACAGCAATATCTGGAAGTGAAGACAAGGTCTGTAGCAAGTAAATCAGAAAACCATTATAACCAAAGAGAAGAAATAAACATGAACCTCAGACAACTTAAATGCTCCCTCTTTTTAGCATAAACTCTGGTTTTTGGCTTTTTAAATCCTGTTACGAGCTAAATGAACCCTGAAAGTTAAGTACAATGTTATTGCTCTGTCAGTTGAAATCCTGTGCAGGCTTGTGAGAAATTAAGCCAGGTAATCCTGCTGCCCAAGATCAGGTTACAAATGTATTTTTCTCTGTTGATTTCAGCGGGAATAATTCCATTGGAGTCACAAATTGGGTTCAGTGTATTTTCTTTCTGATTTATTAATGAGCTCTATATTGGGATACTTTGTATTCCGCTATTGTCTAAATACAACCTAAAGTTAACTGATGTGTATGTGTGTGTGTGTGTTTTAAAAATTCATTTTACTATACCTATCCATTTCATGATGAGAAATACACAGTTTGCAGGGTTTGGTTTGGTTTTCAAAATTTACATTGGGGAGGTAGACCTGGAAATTATATGGCATAGATGAAATACAGTATCAGCTGTTTTAAATCTTAAGCAATTCAGATCTCTGAGGCATTTATTTAGTCTCCAGAGAACTAAATTACTTAAAAATCTTGAAATGGTTTGCTGGAATCAAAAGGCCCACTGCTAATTTTAATAAATATATACAATACATTGTGTCAAGCTTATAAAAAGTGCTGCTTGGTAAATGTATTTGGAAATTTGTGGGGAACTTTGTATGTTTTCATTCCAAGCAAGAATGTGAATGATCATAAGTGAAAGTACATTTTTCATTGTTGTTAAATACAGGGAAAAAATAGGAATGATACATCAGGACTTTTGCTCAATCGTCATTTTTTAAAATGGCTGATTTATATAATACTACTTATTGATGTGACAGTGTCAGTGTCTTTTCTTTTGATTGTATATCATTAATCTAAGGATAATATTCTTAACTGATGATTTGATTTGATTTCACAAACTTTCAAAATGTTAAAACTTTTATTATTTTTCATTAGAAATCTTCAAAGATCCCCACAACTTTCTTTTTCTTATTTGGCCCAGTCTTTTTTCATTGACAAGGTACATATTTTTTCTGTCTTTAACATTTATCCTTTGTCCAGTTCTCTGATTTTGACCTCAACTTAGGACCAACTCTATATCTTTTTTCTGTTGTTCTTTTTTCCCCCTTACAATACTTTTCCAGTTAATTTTATGTTGGGTAGTTGCTGGTTTGGATAGTAGGACAATAACTAATTGGAAAAGTTGGAATAACAAAATAGCAAAAAGAAAGAAAGAAAGAAAGAAAGAAAGAAAGAAAGAAAGAAAGAAAGAAAGAATTTTTAAAAATTCACCTTCATTCTTTAAAAAAAGCTTGTCTTCCACGTAACAGGTTTTACAAAAACAGCAACCTGCCATGGAGTCTAGAAATAGTTTACCGGGTGCCAAATTTGCCTCTTCTTTCCAATAATAGTGTAAATCTAATTAATTTTGAGTAGCAGAGAGATAGAATTAAAAGTTGTTTTGGATTATTAGACTATTAGGAAGAAAACTTGCTTTCTAGAGCTCTTTTACATCAGATTTGAGATTCTTAGGAGTGCTGTGATATGCTCAGATAAAGTAAATAGAAGGTTTAGCTACCAAAAAATGGTTTTATGTGAGTTCACTGTTCCTCTATAGTTTTTCTGCTCCTCTATACAGCTCTGTTGGTCAGTCAACAAAATTGGCTCAGAAAGCTCACTGTTTTACTTTCTTTTTCTGTCTTTGATAGTATTCGTTTTCAGATTCCTCTATGAATGAATGCTGCAGGCTATTTTAAAAGTAGAAATCTCATTAAGGGAATTTCCTGATGATCTAAACACAGTTGTAGTATGAACTGGTTCCCAGACTTTTAAAATCTTTGAGGATAATCAACCCACCTAAAAAATATTCAGCCTGCAGCCCCATGCACCTACATGTGAGAATATGTTTTATTGAACACAGTGGAACAGTATGCTTAACATTGAACTATTTCGTTTCCCTTTAATTCTTTCCATGATACCCAATCTTGGATCCACCGTATTCACTTTTGGGAGCAAACTTGAATAAGCCTGCAAACAAATGGGAGATTGAGATAGCTGGATATGTTTAACTTTGGAAAGAGAACGTCTATGGAGATTCTCAATTCATCCAGGTCATGGTTGTCCCAAAGGTGCTTTTTCAAGAGGCAACTGGACTTTCTGGTTTTTCTTTGAAGATGTTTCACTTCTCATCCAAAAAGCTTCTTTAGCTCTGGCCATTGGAGCATCCCCCCAAGAACCTGAAGAAGCTTCTTGGATGAGAAGCAAAATGTCTTCCAAGAAAAAACAGAAAGTCCAGTTGCCTCTCAAAAAAGCAGCTTTGGGACTTGGAAAGAGAAGAGATATGATAATTTCTCAAACTATATGAAAGACAAGCAGACCAAAGAAGTCCAAGATTATTTATTATTTATCAAGAGTGCAAGATACAGAATCATGCTATATAGGCAGACATATTCTGGCTGTGAATGTTAGGCAAAACCTGTCAGTATACAATCAATGAAACCTATGATCCAGGGGATAATAACCATATCTTTCTTTCAATCTTGAAAACGGAGCAGAAACCCATTTGCTTCAGGTAATCATACAGTTTCACAAGCTGCCCCATCTACTTACCTACCTGAACAATATATATAACTGCCCAACTGGTAAATTGCAACTCTGGGTAGCTAAGATAGTATGAAAACCAATATACAAGCAATACATAGCAGAAAGGCACAACAGTTTTGGAATTAGCCAAGATCTTCACCCCTGGGATCAAGCTAGTTTTTATCGTGGCTTTCTTCATAGTGGCACCTATCATTTCCTGGTGTGAATGAAAGGGTATATTATATCTAAAACATTACTGACTTGTGCATAGGTGACAGTATTAGGGTGAAAAAGGTGTCCAAATTGGACCATTTTCTATAAAAATGAAGCCCAAGTAGTTATGTTTCTGAGGGGTTCTTCATGCTCTGAGTTTGGTTGTTTTCTTGCAGATGTTTCATCATCCAAACTAGATAACATCATCACTGCTGATGTTACCTAGTTGGGTAATGAAACATCTGCAAGAAAACAACCAAACTCAGAAAGCACCAAGGACCACTCATTTAAACCCTGAGCTACATATATTCTCCTTTATCAGTAATTATGGTCCTCCCCCCCTTTTTTTCATTTTAGCAACCTAAATGGCCCTTTGGAAATTGTGAGCTGAAGGAGAGGTTTCCCCAAATCCTTTTTTATCATTTATTGACTCAAAAGAGTTTGGTGCATTGGCTCCCTTGTCTTTTCTGGGAAAGTTTGGGAGTTAAATAATTCCTTTTTCTAGACATCATTCCCTTGGCTGAACTTGGCTGATTGGAAGTGAGCTTGTGAATTGTTTTGGGCATTGGTCTGTCTGTCTGTCTGTCTGTCTGTCTGTCTGTCTGTCTGTCTGTCTATCTATCTATCTATCTATCTATCTATCTATCTATCTATCTATCTATGTAGGTCTTGTGTATTGGTCTTGTCCGTATGATTGAGAATACCTTGGCAACATTTCGACGAAATCTCATCCGTCATCTTCAGGCTGGTGTCTTCAGCTTCGTTCTCCTGGGAGAAGTGTGTGATCGTGGCTGTTTTTCCCTTTTAAACTCTAGAGTTGGATGTGTTGTTACTTTTTGATTGGTTTGTGGAGTTGATGTATGCAGATTGGAGTCTGTGGAGTTTGTTGGTGTGTGTGTCTGTCTTGTGAAAGGTTTCTGTTTCAGTTCTCCAGAGGGCTAGTTGTTTGGATTTGTCCCAGAGTGCTGGGTGGATTTTGTTACTGAGTTTGAGGTGGAGGGTGAGTAGGTCCCTGTTTGGTGCATTGGCTCCCTTGTCTTTTCTGGGAAAGTTTGGGAGTTAAATAATTCCTTTTTCTAGACATCATTCCCTTGGCTGAACTTGGCTGATTGGAAGTGAGCTTGTGAATTGTTTTGGGCATTGGTCTGTCTGTCTGTCTGTCTGTCTGTCTGTCTGTCTGTCTATCTATCTATCTATCTATCTCTATCTATCTATCTATCTATCTATCTATCTATCTATCTATCTGCATGAACACACATATAAATAAATGTCAGAGTTTAAAAATGTGTAATATTTGCATCTCATATTTTTGCTGGTGCTTCAAGGTCATCCTTGAGTGGGGTAGGGATAGGCAAATGGTGGTCATGTTCAGGTGGCTGTGGATGTCAGTTTGAATCCCTTTAACACTGTGTCTCTGTGTTCCTTGGTTTGCTGAGTGCCATGGCTTAGTAGTGAAGATGTTCGCCTTCCACTCGGAAGGTTGAAAGTTCAATCCTAGGTAGTGGTAGATTTTTTTCTCTCTTAGGGCAGAAAGAAAAAAAACCTGCTGTGAACTCCATATGGCATCAGGAAGAGCATCCAGCCAGTAAATGCTCAGCTCCATCCAGTCACCCCAACTCTACCCCAAGTTAAGGGATTGCAGGGTCTCTACCCTGAATTAAGGGATTACAGGGTCATACAGGGAGTTTTCTCTGTGTTCTGTAGTGAGTTTAGTAGACCAAAGGCCACACTTTCCAGTTTTGGAAGCGTGGAATGTCCCAAAGTGGAATGGGGTCACATCATATATGAAGGGATTGGATTTTGTGTGGATTTTGAGAGTTTGAGAGTTTCCACCAGTGTCGGAGGGGAGGTGGTGGAATAACAAGTTGTTGTTAGTCGCAAAGTCATGTCCGACCCATCACAATCCCATAGACAATGTTCCTCTAGGCCTTCCTGTCCTCTACCATCCCTCAGAGTCCATTTAAACTCATGCCTACTGCTTTAGTGACTCCATCCAGGCCCCTCATTCTCTGTTGTCCCCTTCTTCTTTTGCACTCAACCATTCCCAGCATTAGGCTCTTCTCCAGTGAATCCTTCCTTCTCATTAAGTGGCCAAAGTATTTGAATTCCATCTTCAGGATCTGGCCTTCTAAAGAGCAGTCAGGGTTAATCTCCTCTAGGACTGACTGGTTTGATTGCCTTGCAGTCCAAAGGACTCACAGGAGTCTTCTCTAGCACCATAGTTCAAAGGCCTCAATTCTTTGGTGCTCAGCCTTCCTTATGGTCCACTGTTCATTTAAGAAGGCATTCTTATCTCTTCTAGCTATTCTCTGCATTCAGTTGGGTGTATCTTTCTCTTTCTCCCTTGCCTTTTGCTTCCCTTCTTTCCTCAGCTATTTGCAAAGTTTCCTCAGACAGCCATTTTGCTTTCTTGCATTTCTTTTTCTTTGGGATGGTTTTAGTTGCTACCTTTTGTACAATGTTGCGAACCTCCATCCATAGTTCTTCAGGCACTCTGTCTATCAGATCTAATTCCATAAATCCATTTGTCACCTCTACTGTATATTCATCAGGGATATGATTTAGTTCATACCTGAGTGGCCTAGTGTTTTTCCCTACTTTCTTCAATTTAAGCTAAATTCTGCAACAAGAAGCTCATGATCTGAGCCACAGTCAGCTCCTGGTCTTGTTTTCACTGACTGTATAGAGCTGCTCCATCTTTGGCTGTGGAGCACATAGTGGATCTGATTTCTGTGTTGATTGTCTGGTGATGTCCATGTGTAGAGTTGTCTCTTGGGTTGTTGGAAAAGAGTGTTTGATATGACCATCATATTCTCTTGACGAAATTCTATCAGCCTCTGCCCTGCCTAATTTTGTACTCCAAGGCCAAACTTGCCTGTTATTCGATTATCTTTTGGCTTCCTACTTTAGCATTCCAAATCCCCATGATGATAATGACATCATTTTTGGTGTTAATTCTAGAAGGCAGTGTAGGGCATAAAATAAAAAATAGCAGCCACAATTATGCCATAAAAGCATTTTTTTAATATGTGCATCGTGATGCACGTAAAAAGGGCTGACTTGGCCGTGTTGTAACCATATTCTGAGGTGTTTTCATGAATAATCTTTATTACAAAAGATTCTATAGAGACTTTAAAAAATACAAAAAAAATAGAAGAAAAAATAGAAAGAAAAAGTGAATAGTGACAAAAAGCAAGGAAAAGATACCTAAAGAAGCGACTTCCAATCTTAATTGCAACAGAGTTTTAATGATTGTTTTTATTGTTTTAGACTGTAAATTGGGTTTCTTATTTAATTTCTTTCTAATTGTATATTCTGCATTGTTTTTATGACTGTACGTCACCCCGAGTCCTTAGGGAGATGGGGTGGCTTAGAAATCCAATAAATAAATAAATAATAAATAAATAAGTTACAATCATAGCAATTCCATTTCCTCCCTCCCACACTGCAAATCACTGTCCTGTTCTTCCTATCAATAAACCTTTTTAATCAATAAATCGCCAAATCAGCAGTTCATTTTTATCCATTTTCAGCAAAAAAAGTCTATTCAGGGTTTCCATCCTTTATAAAAGTAATTCGCTACTTAATCAAACAAATCAATTTCGGCAAATGCAGCCACCTTCACAATCCGTTCCTCTATTGGTGCATCTGTGATCTTCCATCTTTGTACATATAATAGCTGTTACAATATATAAAACAAATCAGAAAAGAGCTTTGGTGGCTCAGGCTGTAAATGCCTGCTCTTAAGATCCAGCTGTCTACAACTACTGTAGGCTCGAATCCCGCCAGGCTCAAGGTTGACTCAGCCTTCCATCCTCTCGGGGTAGGTAAATTGAGGACCCAAAGATTGTTGGGGGCAATTAGCTGACCTTGTAAAAATGCCGCTTAGTAATAAGCAGGCATATACAACGAATGAAGGCTATTGCTGAGCACATTGGATTGTGCTCCAAAATTGTAAGCCCTGAGTCTTCGGAGAAGGGCGGCATATAAATGTAATTAAAAAAAAAAAAAACATGGAATAATAGAGTCGGAAGGGGCTTTGGAGGTCTTCTAGTCCAATTCCCTGCTCAAGCAGGAGAGTGTATGCCATTTCAGACAAATGGTTGTCCAGTCTCTCTTGGAAAGCCTCCAATGATGCAGCACCCACAACTTCTGAAGGCAAGGTGTTCCATTGGTTGATTGCTGCTCACCATTATGAAATTTCTTCTTAGTACTAGGTTGCTTCGCTCCTTGGTTAGATTCCAACCACTGTCTCTTGTCTTATCTTTTAGTGCTTTGGAAAGTAGTTTGATCCCCTCGTCTTCGTAGGAGCCCCTTAAATATTGGAACAGTGCTATCAGGTCTTCCCAAGTCCTTCTCTTCACCAGACTAGACATACCCAATTTTTTGTACGTTGTAGCCTCCAGCCCTCTAATCATTTTTATTGCTTTTCACTGCACTCTTTCTCCACGAACTTTTTCTAGGTCAGTATCCATACATCCTAATAAGAGAAAATCTGCTTTCTGATTGTTAATTTTTAAAACTCTCTGCATCACCCTACGTGTTTGCATCTGGCATCTTTTCACTTTTTCAGAAGTCCACCAACAGGGGTGAGATACAACTGGGGTAACTACGGGTTCGGTGATTTTGCGGTTTGTGAAATGTGTGTGGAACGTCATCAGCTATGCTGCCCGAACAGCTGAGCAGCGCTGTGTGAGGGTGTGCAGTGTTTGAAAAAGCACTTTTTTCCTGCTGTTTCTGTTAAGTTTGCATGAAGAGACAGACGCAGAGTGCTTCAAGCTCTTTGTTTATTAGTGACTACAGCTCATAACGAACCCACTTTGGCTGGGCTGCGGCTGCTACTTATAGCCAGCAGCCGCAGTTGCCAGCCAATCAGAGTGCAGGGTTTTCCCGCACTTTTTAAACCAATCATTTCTTACACCACTAGATTCCACTAGCAAAATTCGCACATTCACTGTGGGTGATTCTGTTTATGCTAAGAACCTTATGGGTGAACCATTATGGATTCCTGCTGAGATAACCCAAATCACAGGCCCCAAGTCTTACAGGGTACAAACGGAGGATGGTGTCCTCTGGAGCAGGCACATTGATCAGTTAAGATCCAGATTGCCTCAGGAGCATCGCTTTTGCTCCTCTCTGGTTCCCATACCTACTGCCTCTTCTAGGGGAAGGGGAGGATCATGAGTGTAATGAACAAGCAAGAATCAACCCCATGTGTAACGAGCTAACACGACAGGAACCATCCCAAAACCTGTCACAATGCCAAAATCCATTCTTACAAGTGGAAGACTGTACATCACTACCTGACTTAGGTGCTGACATTGGGTTGGAGATGGATTGGGAGGAGAGACCAGGTTGTAGTAACCAAACAGGTTCTACCATTACTACAAGTCCTAGTAAGGAAATGTCAGCAGATACATTTCCTCCCTCACAAGGTGAGAACCTTAAAACATCTGAACCACGTGGTCTCAACGCACACATAAGAGCCCCACCTATTTAAAAGAATACATTAGATAGGCTGGGGTTTGAGTATGGACTGAACCTAGTGGGGAGGGGTGTTATGTATGCAGGTTTAAAGTCATTGGTTTAGTTTGAACTGTTCTTGTAAAATGTAAGAAATGATTGGTTTAAAAAGTGCGGGAAAACCCTGCACTCTGATTGGCTGGCAACTGCGGCTGCTGGCTATAAGTAGCAGCCGCAGCCCAGCCAAAGTGGATTCATTCTGATCTGTAGTCACTAATAAACAAAGAGCTTGAAGCACTCCGCGTCTGTCTCTTCATGCAAACTTAACAATAGGGGTCCCCATATACTTGCCCAATCCGTCGCTGAAGACTTCTGGAAACTCAGACTTCAAGGCCTCCTCCCATTCAGTGTTGCTCATGTGATTGATGCCAGTCACCTCAATGCCTAGTGGATTGGACCACTCAAGTCCCAGCAAGCTTGGGCGATCCTTGTCCACGATGGTCAGGGGCAAGCGTTTGGTGTGGCCTTTGAACTTCACGTTGAATTCTCTTGTTCCAACTACTGGAATCTTGTTCCCTTGGTAGTCTTTAAGAGTCAGTGCTTGCTTCTTGAAATGCTTCTTCTGAATGTTTGGGAGTAGTCTGTGAATAGTGTCCCATGACACCATAGATAAATATGAGCCTGAGTCCACTTCCATTTGGCAAGGCCTTCCTTCAATTAGTACCTTGACATGCACTTTACTGTTATTGATAGAAGAAGTTATTGATAATTTGACATTGATAATGTCAAATATTCTATCTACTCTTTTCATTTACATCCAAACCACGGATCAAATGTGTACGCAGTCCCAAGAATAATAATTTCTGAGTTTGGTTTTCACATCAAATTAAGTTTGAAGCAAGAAATTAAGTTGTGCAATATGAGCAGCAGGGGCTGAAAAAGAGAAAACTCATGACCTGTGGCTTGCCTTTAATCTCTGCTTCAGAAACAAAATGTTTGAATGCAGCTCTTGATGAGAATGCAAGCCATAATTAAAGACCTTTGGAATATAAGCCTGTTCTTACAAGTCATAAAATTCAGCCCTTGGGCTTAGCTTTTGCTGATCGTGACATATATCTTCAGGGCTTCACTTTAAACTCTAAATATAACTGATTTGTTATAACTGGCTAAGTAACTGGATCTGTCCAGAGCTCTGGATGCTACTTAATGTCTCTGAGCTGGGAGAGAAACTAAAAATTGACTTGACCCTTGGAGAAATTGTTGCTCCATTCTTTTTCAACGGAATGAATGTTTCCCTCTGCTAGCCAATAATATACCAGGAGATAAAAGAAAATCTTCCAGTTCATTTTTCTAGGACACAGCATAGCTATTTAAATACCTGTTTTGATAGCCAAGTAGATGGGCTTGTGCAGCTTGCCAAGTTGTGTGGGGGGGTGGGGGTGGGTGGGAGGGTGAATGGTGGGTTAGCTGTTCCCTTGTCTACTTAAATGAATTTTTCCTCTATATCTGCTATTTCTTCTGTGTTTTCAATTTCTTCCTATTTTATAGCCTTGGTAAGGCCACACTTGGAATACTGCATCGAGTTTTGGTCACCATATTATAAAAAAGGACATAGAGACTCTAGAAAGAGTGCAGAAAAGAGCAACAAATATAGTTAGGGGGCTGGAGGCTAAAACATAAGAAAAATGGTTACAAGAATTGGGTTTATCTAGTCCAGGGGTGGCGAACAAGTTTGACACAAAGAGCCACAATTTTAAACTGTGAGAGTCAGAGAGCCACACCATGCTGGCAGTTGTTTCCGAGGGATGGGAGACGGATGATTGAGAAATCTCTCCTCAGAGATCCCTCCTCAGAAGCATAACAAAATCCAAACTTGGCAAAGAGCCACAGTATACAAAATAATATAATAATATAAGAGGCAAAGAGCCGCATTCATTTTGGCGAAATGCTCGAAACCCTGATCTAGTCTAACGAAAAGAAGAACTAGGGGAGACATGATAGCAGTGTTCCGATATTTGAGGGGCTGCCACAAAGAACCTGTTTTCCAAAGCAGCTGAAGGCAAGTCAAGAAGCAATGAGTGGAAACTAAACAAGGAGATAATTTTGACAACCCAATAAAACAGCTAGTATCAAAAGCCACCAATACAAAACATAAAAATCCACATTAAAAGATGCATATTTTGTACACGCACCATATGGGATTAAATCATTATTATTTTATCTTACTGTACATTGTTGAAAATGATTAGTACTGCATGACACCCAAACCTGTAATGAGAGTTTGGCTGCTTTACATTTTTTTTTTAAATTACATTTATATGCCGCCCTTCTCCGAAGACTCAGGGCGCTCACAATTTGGAGCACAATCCAATGTGCTCAGCAATAGCCTTCATTCCATTGTATATGCCTGCTTATTACTAAGCGGCATTTTTACAAGGTCAGCTAATTGCCCCCAACAATCTTGGGTCCTCAATTTACCTACCCCGAGAGGATGGAAGGCTGAGTCAACCTTGAGCCTGGTGGGATTCGAGCCTGCAGTAGTTGTAGACAGCTGGATCTTAAGAGCAGGCATTTACAGCCTGAGCCACCAAAGCTCAGATCAATAATAAGGAGCTTCTGGCAGGATTCCTATGGATTCTATTTCTTTTGGAAAAGAGGCGTAACTGGAGACACAAGACATTTTTATGGGCAAATAGAAGATAAGAGCAAAGTTTTTCTTTAACATCAGATTTCCCAGGAGAAGAAGTCTTCCCAAGGGCCTTTCCAGAGAACATCTCAAAGCCACCCCTTATCTTCCTACTCTTGAAGCTGAGTGGGATTGGGAGTGAGTTTGTCAAAAGACATCTGGGGAGTGTCTCTAGTTCACAGACGTCAAACTCATGACATCGCATTGTCGTCATGTGACGTATCACCACTTTTTTTCCCTTCACTAAACTGGGGGTGGGCATGGCCAGCGTGTGATGCATCCAGCCCATGGGCCACAAGTTAGATACCCCTGCTCTAGATATTTTACTCTGGTTCCATGCATTCCATATATTTGTGCCCATCAACTTTATCCTTATTAAGCTGCACATTTTCTGCTTTTGCTTCTTTAAATATCTCTTGTTGAACCTCATATGCAGCTTCATTTCTTTAAAGTAACTTTATAAGCTTTCCAAGTAGTTAGAAACTCCTGGTGATCTTTTTTCTTTGCCCTTAGTGAAGAAGAACTAGGAAGCTTTCCAGTATCTCTTTAGAGGTATCTTTCCAATATCTCTTTATTGAAATAAATTTTGGAACATTCCAGGTACCTCATCTATATTATTTAATAATTCTAAATAATAATTCTATAAATGCCCATAGATGGAGAGATGCTATATTGAGGGCAAGAGCTTTCCTGAAGGCTTCTGGTGAATTTACTGCAGTTCTCTATCATTGGAAATCAAAAGTTCCTGATTCATACTGCAGTTTCTTAGTGTGCCAAATTTAGATTACTTTATAGGTAGAAGAACAGCAGTGGAGAGCCTTCTGGGAGGTTTCAGACAATATTAAAATGCTGTTGATTAACCTTCTTACCACCCCTTTGAAATTGGAGGAGGAGGAGGAGGAGGAAAAGAAGAAGAAGAAGAAGAAGAAGAAGAAGAAGAAGAGGAAGAAGAAGAAGAAGAAGAAGAAGAAGAAGAAGAAGAAGAAGAAGAAGAAGAAGAAGAAGAAGAAGAAGAAGAAGAAGAATTATTATTGATATTGGGTCTAGATTCATTCATCCATTGAAAAATGGATGGCACTTGGAACAATCTCCAAGCTTTGAAGGAAAGCAGGAAAAGGAAAGGGTACATGTTTATTTATGAGACTTATATGCCACCCTATCTCCCTGAGGACTCAGGGTGGCTTACAGTGATAAAAAACAATAATACAAATATTAAAAAACTATTAAACCCAAAGTCTCATAAAACCATTACAATTAAAACTACATTAAAACCCTCCCGCCCCATCAGTCTGGGTAGGCTAGTTGGAACAGCCATGTTTTTAGGTCACGGCAGAAGAATCAGAGGTCAGGGGTCACCCAGAGCTCCAGGGGGAGCTGGTTCCATAGGATGGGCGCTCCAACAGAGAAGGCCCTACTCCTGGGGACCGCCAGCCGACATTGCCTGGCTGATGGCACCCAGAGAAGGCCCTGTCGGTGGGAGTGCACGGGACGTCGGGAGACCATTATTGGCAGCAGGGTCTCCCACAAATGCCCTGGTCCAATGCCATGAAGGGCTTTATAGGTCAACACCAGCACCTTGAATCTCACCTGGAGGGCAACCGGTAGCCAGTGCAGCTGTTGTTTATTAGTGTAATGATATGTGAAAAAGATCTTGAGAAACAGGGCAAAGATGCTCCCTAAGGAATTGTAAGGTAAGAGAGACATAGCCCCCAACTGCATAATCGGTGGAAAAAGAAGTTCAGAAAGGACCCTCCCTAACTTCTCGGGCTGCAAAGGAGATGGTGGGAGATTTGCACTTTAAGATTTGCAAGATTTTGCTAATGTAGCCTTACAATAAAGTAGAATTAGCTGACCTGGTCACGTTTCATGTCTGGTCTACCTGGGAAAGCTGACACTGGGTATTGTCATTAAAAACACTTTTGCTTCAAGGCGATAAGTATACAAAATTGCACAAGCTCATTTCTAAATCCAATCTTGCATTGAAAAGGTACAAGGTTAAAAATGCCTTGGATGCAAGCAAGCCTGGAAAAAATACTCTGATTTTTGATGTACTGTTTGCAAACTATAGCAGCTGAGATATAGAAATGTCATATGGTGGGATAACTTTCGATTATTTTGGAAGGTGATGGTGGATGCTGTGGTTGGTTTAGGCGTATGTGTGTTTGTTTTGGGGGAGTTTTTGTTTGTTCGTTTGTTTTACTATGCATCTTTTTCATTGCCCAGCAGTTTCTTACTTCCCAATTTTGCTAACTTGCAACTGTAAAGGGGGTTTTTTTTTCCCTCAATATTTTTTTCTCTTGGGATTTAAGCGAAACACCAGAAGCCAAGAGAGTTCAGACTGGTCAAGAAATGATTATGCAATGAAAGACTGGATATTTTGGGCAAACTCATATCTATAAAGAATAGCAAGAACCTCATTCCCCACCCAGCAGATTTTCACTGAATTTCTTTTTCCCTTTGAAAGAATGTTAAACATTCATTCAATAATATACTGCTCTGCAGGGCTTTACAGCCTTCTCTAAGTTTATAGAGTGAGCATATTGCCCCCAACAATCTGGGTCCTCATTTTACCCACCCCGGAAGGATGGAATGGCTGAGTCAACCTTGAACCTGGTGAGATTTGAACTGCCAAATTGCAGTCAGCTGGTAGTCAGCAGAAGTAGCCTGTAGTATTGCATTTTAACCACTGTGCCACTGCGGCTCTTAAATGGAATGAAACTGGATAGGGGAAAATACAGCTTGTTTGAGGGCTCATCATTACTCAAAGCCTGAAGCTTGATTTATCTTTATTTAGTTTACTTTATTGTCATTGCACCTCGTACAACAAAATCAAACACCATCTTCAGTGCACATCATGACCATGAAAATAAACACAAACACATATCCTTCACCCTCCACACATTGAACTGAAAACCCCCGACACCGCACCAACACTGAATTATACAGCAGAATTCAACAGAGCTACTGCCCTGGGACAGAAGCTGTTTTTCAGCCTATTTGTCCTTGTTTTTATTATTCTGTACCATCTGCCAGATGGTAATAGTTCAAAAAAAGGGTTCCCAGGATGAGATGGATCTTTGAGAATGTTTTGAACTTTCTTAAGGCAGCGGGAGCTATAAAGCTGTTCCAAAGAGGGGAGAGGGTAACCAATGATCTTCTGGGTAATGACATTAACCCTCTGGAGTGCTGTCCTATCTGCCACGGTGCAATTGGGAAACCATACAGAGATAAAATGCTCTCTCTGGTGCAGCGGTAGAAGGTCACCAGCAGTTTTTCATTCAGTTGTTGTTTTCTGAGAAGTCTCAGGTAGTATAATCTCTGCTGGGCCCTTTTGACCAGTGCTGCAATGTGAGCACCCCAGGTCAGGTCTTCTTTTATGGTAACACCTAGAAACTTAAAACTGGCCTCTTGCTCCACTCGGTCTCCATTGATAAGCAAGGGCTGGATGTCTGATCTGTTCCTTCTATAATCCACTTAAGCTCCTTGGTCTTATTGGTATTGAGGACCACACCATTGTCTCCACACCATGAAAGCAACCGGTCCACCTAATCTCGGTAGGCAGATTCATCCCCCCCAGAGATAAGTCCCACCACTGTTGTATCATCTGCAAATTTAGCAATAGTATTACTAGTGTGAATGGGAATGCAATTATGCACACAAAGAGTATAGAGTAAGGGACTCAACACGCAACCCTATGGTGTACCAATGTTAAGAAAAAGGGCTGAAGAGGTATGATTACCTAATCTGACCAGAGGCCAGACAGGAGATCCATAATCCAAAGGCAGATTGAATAAGAAAGTCCAAGGTCCAGAAGTTTAGACACTAGTCTATGTGGAAGAATTGTGTTAAACGCAGAACTAAAATCTACAAAAAGCATCCTCACATAGCCCCCCCCACTGTTTTAGATGAGTCACAGCAATGTGAAGAGTGATGGCTATAGCATCCTCTGTAGATCTATTTTGTCTGTATGCAAACTGGTGTTTATCAAATGTATGTGGAAGACCAGAAATGATAAATATTCTATTTATTTGTTTGTTTGAGGGAGCCAACTTATCTAACACACTTTCCTCTTCCTATTTTCACCACAACAACAATCCTTTGAGATGAGTTGGGCTGAGAGGGAGAGTGACTGGCCCAAAGTCACCCAGCTGGCTTTCGTACGTAAGGCAGGACTACAGCCTCCTGCTTTCTAACCTGGTGCCTTAACACACACTAGACCGGGGTATCAAACTGGTGGCCTGTGGGCAGGAGGCGTCACCCACAGGTCATGCCCATCCCAACTTCACAAATGCGGGAAAACGTTGTGAAACATTACGTGACAGCAATGTGACACTATGAGTTTGACATCCGTACACTAGACCAAACTGGCTCTGAGATTTATCTTCCTCCAACATCACAACAAATCACGCTGCTATGCAAATGTGCCACACCTCTAAATCTTCCCTCTTCCACCTTGGAAAAGAAAACAGAGGGTACTGTAACTGATAGTAGGGAATCAGTAGGAAATCCTAGCTGTATTTCCTTGCTCAGTCAAGTAATGAGCAAAGAGACTTGGCAACTCATTCATTCTGAGATGTCCCAATGTAGCTGGAGGATGAACATCCAACATAATTGCTACAGGAACTGAGATCTGTCTTAGATGGATGAGTGCCTTTAAAATTTATCTATCTACTTTGGCTTAGTTTCCAGTAGAGTATTAAATCTGTATCTATGGTGAGAATACAATTTACTGTGGGCTGATCTTTTGTTGATTGGAATAATTTTTTTCAGGGAATTTTTCTTTTTTTTAACACATACGAAAGTAGGTTTCAGTAAGCCGCTGGGCTAGAAATGCCTCCAAATTTTGCTTTTATTTGTAGAGGGAATATCTTTTCACAGGGGTAGGCATTAAAACAGCATTTTCTACCCGCTGTCTGATAAAAAAAATGGCCAAGTCAAATTTGCCCTTATATTAGAATACTGGAGGTCGTTAATTTTTCACAGCTGTCTACTAAATAAATAAACCAATGCAATTTAAATCTACAGAAAAGGACCCCTTTTAAATGTATTTATAATACTGATTTATATATTTGTGCAACAGTTTGATGAGCAACTGGTAGAGTTGCCTCTTGAGGGCCAAAGTCAATTGAGTTTTTTTTCAGAGGTAATAAAATACTGTATTTGACTTTTATTCTTTTTTAAAAAATGAAACGGACTTTGACCGAATTGCAATTTTAAGATAAATAATTACTGAATATTTACCAGAAGGATTTCTTTTATTGCTTGACAGCTTTGGTGCTAAAGATCAGTGCTTTTATTAGAATTAACCATTTGTGTTCCTTTTTTGCTTGCTGCTGGTGATGAAAAAAAATCTCATGTTCAAAAGATTTTGCCCAACAGCAGATAAATTCACACAGGAAGTCTCTGCAAACTTTTATCAATGAAAACTCAAACTACATGAATATTGTACAAATAAACAGAGCATGTAGAATGCCGTTGAATATACTTTGTTTTGCCTGAAGAAGTCATTGGCAGACCAAAAAAACTTTCAGTGGGGGAAAAAAGGGGTGTGTGAACAAGAGCCATATTAACTGTTTCTCCGTCAGCTAAAAGTTATAGCTTGGTGAGCAAAAGTTATTTTTATGCCTTCTGATTTCAGCAAAAACCCAAATACTTTGCCACTAGCAATCTGTTAGAAAAAGGATTGATGTTTTAGGTTTTCTGAAATGGCCAATTTCGAACAAACTGATGAGCCATCAGCCAATTACTCCATATAGATGTATTATCTATTTCTGAAATAGCTGACATAATCAAATGGCCTCATGTTGATATCATGGTGCAGATTGCTTGGCATAAATGTAAATTAAGAGTGCACCTTCTATAGCAACAAATTTTTCATCACTGTCTAATGCCATTATTAAGCAAACTATCCGAAGGCATTAAAATTCTTTATTCAGCAAGTCCTGTGACAGTGACGGAAAACCCAAGGAGGACTGTTAACATTTTGTTCCAATAAAGTAAAATAAATAGGACACCAAGAACTTGGAATACTAGGTCAAGCTCAGCCAAGAACAAGCCCATGCTTTATTTCCAATGCACCATTGTTGCCACTTTGTCATGCCATTGTTTGTGGTCAGTCTGTGTGATCTTCTTGGAGCAGCTAACCAGGTGGTCCATTATTTCTTTAGCTTCTTTGCAGAGATGGCTGTTGCTGGCTTTCCAATTCTTCTTCTTCTTCTTCTTCTTCTTCTTCTTCTTCTTCTTCTTCTTCTTCTTCTTCTTCTTCTTCTTCTTATCATTAAATTTATTTTTCATCCATCTCACAGTTTGAGATGAGTCTGAGTGAATGGTATTTAATCTGTTAAATCTGACTCTTTCCTTGGGAGGAAGCTGACCAAATGTCTTTCCTTGTAGAAGCTGGAGGTGTCCTACCGGATTATCTTGAGCCATTGATCATATGGTGTGTGCTGTCCAGCCAGTTTAGAGTTCATGGGATTTGGGATAGGTAGTTAGGAATTGAGAGCTCTTCCCTTAAGGGAATGCATCATGGTAAATGTAGTTAAGGTATCCTGGGAAATGTAGCCCATGTCATGTGGTCACATCTGTAATCCTGATTGGTCACTAAACTGACCCTTGTGGGGTTTGGGGAGGCTCCCTCACTCTTGCCTGATCACACAGCCTTGTGGTAGCAGCTATACCCCTGCCTCTATGACTATGGGATGAAATATGGGATAGAAAGATTACTATCATTTACACTACGATTTCAACTGTACAAAGTATTGGACATTAGATGCATCTCGACACCTTGAGGATACCTAATATAATCCAATAAAAGAAACGTTGTATGGAAGAATTTGTAGAATTATCTATCTGCCTCTATATTCAGCAAATGGACCAAAAGACAGAATATGGTGGTGCAATCCAACTTTTCTTAATATTTTGTTCCGATAAGAAAAAAAGGTAAAAGTTTTGGTTGGGAAATGAAGCGGGTTTCGAAGCAAAAATTATTGGAACTCCATTGAATTTTATGAGTGATATAGAACTATGACAGAACAAAAATTTTATCTGAAGCATTTTAATCCTTTTAGGCTGATGAAAGGTGGGGGGGGAACCAATGTTAACATTCATTTTGAGATATTCTGTTTGAAACCCAGAACACTTTTTTCTTTGGCCATGAAATATGACAACTGGTTTCTTGTTAATGTCTAAATGCAAGGGCCCAACAGAGAGAAATTTTTAAAAAGGAGCTATTCATTAGCCAATATTTAGGAAGGGAGGAAAATAAAAGTTAGTAAATAAACAAAACTATTGAGTTATTTTTTCATTATAAACATTGTACATTCTACAAATGTTGGGAGAATCCCCTTGCAAGATGAAGCAGGGACAATACTGACTGCTTTGGTTTTTTAACAAATTAATCAAAATATATTTTGATTAAAATATATTTACATCTATAAAAATAGATTTACATAAAATATATATTTACATCTGCACCTCTATAACTGTCTGGTTTGCTTCTGCAACTCAACAAGACAGACACAGACTTCAGAGAGTAATTAGGATTGCAGAAAAAACAATTACTACCAACCTGCCTTCCATCGAGGACCTGTATACTACATGAGTCAAAAAGAGGGCTGTGAAAATATCTACAGACCCCTCACATCCCAGACATAAACTGTTTCATCTTCTACCCTCAAAATGACGCTATAGAGCACTGCACACCAGAGCCATTAGACACAAGAACAGTTTTTTTCCTGAATGCTATCACTCTGCTAAACAAATAATTCCCTCAACACTATCAAACTGTTTACTAAGACTGTATTACTATTATTCTTTTCATCCTTCCTATTATTTATTTTGTCAATCGCTTACAAGATAATAAGTATAAGGATAAACATAGTTGTGAATACATGAAATGAATACATATAAGAAAAATAAAAGAAACAATAGGACAGGGACAGTAGGCACGTTGGTTTTTTTCTACTTATGACTGTAACTTTATTGCTAGTATCCTTATGCTTTATATTGTTTTATTTAGTTTCCTAGTATGGTTTTTGTTAATTGCTTATTTAGTATCCTGTGACTATCACTGTGTTGTATCTTATGATTCATGATGAGATGACTATGATCATGATTTATCACATATCTTTTATGTACATTGAGAGCTTATGCACCAAAGACAAATTCCTCGTGTGTCCAATCACACTTTGCTAATAAAGAATTCTATTCTATTCTATTCTATTCTATTCTATTCTATTCTATTCTACTCTCTATTCTATTCTATTCTATCTAATAAACTATAATTTCAAAAGATTTCTTCTCCTATCCTAGAATCCTCATAGGAGGATATTAATCTACCAAAAGTATATCGCTGGAAGGAGATCTAACAGAAACTTGCAGATCTTGAATGCTTCTTCAAAATCTATTGGATGGCTTTTTGCATGCCAGCCTCAGAGTAGATTTTTCAGGAAAGATTTTAAGCAAAGTCAGTGGCAAAAGTATAATAATGGTAAATAAAGTGCATTGTTTGTTCTGGACAAGGTGAGAAAGCTGAAAAAAAAGTCCAGCTTGCAATTGTGCTGGAGTTCCCCACCCCCCATGACAAAGGAAAAAATACTATATTGGGCTGTTTATTATAACAGGATTTCTTTTAAAATGAAAAAAGAACAAACATTCTCTTTTCTGCTGGAAACAAATGGCATAATTAAAATGCAGAATAGTTTGTCTTTCCAGATCTACCCCACCATAATCTTGCCGGACTCTATATAAATAAAGTAAAAATGTTTTATTTTTGTTTGCTGTTACATATCCAATTCACTTTGTATGCCCTAAGAATTGGACAATTTGATTTTGATCGTTGCTGAGAAACATTCATTTATATATTGGGGTTTTGCTGTTTGTTTTTTCTTCTTCAAACGCTCATTGAAGCATTTCTTCATGTTTCCCATTGCAGACATCCAGGAATGATGCCAAAGAGAGTTTCTAATGCATGAGATCATTGCCAAATGATTTTTTTTGTCATGCTTCTGGCATAAATCTTCTTTTTGTTTTAATAAAAGTTTTTTATTTTTATTTTTTTACACATCTCTTCAAGTGAGCAACGTGATTCCAGGTTAGAACATTTATACATAGTCATAATTGCATTTTTAACTTCCTTATCTAGTATCACATCAAATCATTATCTATTCCACTAATCTTTAAATAAGTTCTCATTTCATATTTCAATTCATTAATTCAATATCAAAAACATTTCATCCTCACATTTATTTTGAATTCTTTATCCCCTATTATTTCCATTTTCAGCTTACCACCTATTTTATTTTACATTATTCATTATTATCTTCATTAATTTTCTCAAGGCCGATATACAATAAACAGTCAAAAAAGAGTAAAAATAAAATGAAACTAATATATTCAGGATCCACATGGTACATCCCCCAATCTACAATATATCTTATATTTATTTCAGAGATATTCATATAACCATTTCATATTTTTTTTGTTTTGACTTAACCAAAGTTTACCTATAAAATTTTAATAAATTTTCATTCCCCTCCTTTTTAATCATAATATAATACTCTCATTACAAATACTTTACATTCCAATATAATCCCTTCTGATTTATCATATTCTCTATTTTCTCATATCCTTTATATAATCAGTTACATTTTATATTTCATGTATACACTTAAAAATAGAGAGAGAAAAAAACAGAAAATTAACTTTCCCTTTTTGTTTCCAGTTAGCCAAGTTTAACCTATAAGGTTTTATTTAATTCACACTTTTTAATCATAATAGCATGTTTTTTCCCAGTTGCCATATTCTCTATTTTATTCTCTATTTTTCTAATAACATTTGGATAGTCAATTACATATATATATATATATATATATATATATATATATATATATATATATTTTCGTATTCTCCAATATATTCTCCAATATATATTCTCCAATATATTCTCCAATATATTCTCCAATATATATATAATGTTTTCTTTTTATATATAATCTTTATATATATATATATATATATATATATATATATATATATATATTGGATAACAATAAAACCTTCTTAATATCTCTCACTCATCTTCATTTTTCTCATATATAATTATATAATAATCTTAAGGAAATTCGCAATAAGTTTTAAACTTCAAATCTCCCTTATCTACATTTCTAATAAAAAAATACTAAAATACATTTCCATGTGGTATCCCCCCTTTATATTATCTTTAACCCTTATCTCTAAATCTCTCGGCTTTACCATTTCTTTTAATTTTAGCCTGCTTTCCCTCTTCTAGGTTTTTCCTGTCTTCCCTTTTTACTCCATTTTTTTCCTCTAATGTTTTTATTTTCCAATCAATTATTTCCCCCCCCCCGCCCTTTCCTGTTCTCTTTTTTGAAATTTCTTTTACTGCACTGTTACTGGACCCCCAACTTCTGGCATTTAGAGCAAAAGTGATTCTGCTCAGGGAGATATTTTATACCTACCAGAGTGCATATAAGTGTCATATTGTCGATGCTAGATGGCAATTCTGGGAATTACAAGTGAGAACATATCCAGAGCAAACGGCTCAGTTGTTAAGCAAATGATGCAGTCATTAAACAAACCCATTGTTTGCTACAGGGCATGCTTGTAGAAAACCAGAAGTAAATGCTGAGTTTCAGAAAAAAATAATAATAAATCGTGGTCATGTTACTACAGGACTCTGCAAACAACAGATCATCAACACATTCTAGTTGCCAAATGCCCAAGTGCGGGCATGGGGTGTGTTTGAAACTGAGTGCCCAAAATGTGGTCATGTGACCACAGAGGAGTGTGTGTGGCTGTTGGGATTTTGGAACTGGGTTGTAAGTACTTTGTGGGGGGGAAAGTCCATCATAACTTTGAACAGTCACTAGGTGATCATTTGTAAGTTGAGGCTAGTTGTAATTCTTTCTCAGCAACTTCTATGCTATTTTTCACATTGGATGTGAGAAAAACTCAAGGCATTATGACTAAATATTGCCAGACAGGTTAAGTTGATTAACCTCAAGAGAAGGGTTGGATTGCCTCTGGATTAAGATGAAATGTGTTCCCGTTGGATTACTGGGACTCATTCTCCATGGGACTGCCCTTGAAGACCATCCAGAACCTACAACTGATCCAAAATGCAGTAACATGCACATGGAGGTTGTCAGTCATCCAAATCATGGTTGTTCCAAAGGTGCTTTTTCAAGAGGCAACTGGATTTTCTGGTTTTTCTTTGATGACAATTTGCTTCTCATCCAAGAAGCTGAAGAAGCTTCTGGATGAGAAGCAAAACGTCTTCAAAGAAAAACCAGAAACTCCAGTTGCCTCTTGAAAAAGCACATTTGGGGACACTTACACACACAGTTTTGGGCACCCCATAATTCACCTGAGTTATACCAGTGCTGTGTGAGCTGCACTGGCTCTTAGTTCCTTTCTGGGTGCAATTCAAGGTGCTGGTTCTCACTTTTAAAGCTCACCCTTAATGGGTTATTTGTTGGACTTTCTCTCCCTGAGATTATCTGCCCATCCTACTAGATTAGATTGAGTGGATATGCTCCAGTTCCCCTCCCTTAAATGATATCATCAAGAGACACACCATCTTGATGGCCGCTCAGCCCTTTAGAATAGCCCCTCATCTGAAAGTCAAAGCTTTCCTATCCTTTTAGCCTCCCGGATGTCTCCTGATCTTTCTCCCATGAATGGGATGTGTGTCTGAAGATGAGCTGGGGGGTCCATTTAGTCTGGTGTGTAGGGGAGGAGAAAAGTGGAAAGTATTTTTTTAAACCTCAGTGCAATTGATTTTTGCGAGCCACCCAAGCTTATAGATGAGGCAGGCAGCCGTATGAATTCTATAATTAAATAAATAATCATTTTCCAACTATTATGAGGTCTTTCCATGTGTTAACCCGAAACATAATCATGCTTTTTAGAAGGCAGATTTTCCACATTAAGTCTTTTGTAGGAAGAGAATTACATTAGTGTCGTCTACAGTAGCAAAATAATAATAATAATAATCAGAAAGTCTGTTAGCAGCTTTCCCAGCTAACAGATTTTATGAAAAGCCTTTTTGTTTATGCCTTTTAATAACATTTGTTACTTGAAAAAGGTGCAGTCAGACTCCTATTGATTTCCCCCCCATCTTAATATTTCTTTTGATCTCTCTAACACAAGAATTCGTATTTCCTGACATTGTTATGAATTGTTTTCTTCAGGATCGGCTTTTCTACCCCAAATCATTGCCTATCTATAGATTCAAAGGGATGGCCAACAGATTACACATTACATCTTCTTCACAGCTTTGTCATTTTTTTTAATTTCCTCTCCTTGATGTGCAGCTTTCTTTTAACTTTACTCTTGCCGTGGGGAAACATTCTTAATTTGCTTGTTCTGTTTTGACACTTTTGAATAAATGCCATTGGAATCGGTGGCTTCCCTGCCAACGTTCAATAATAAGAGTATTTAGCTGGATTGTAAAAACTTGCCAAATTCATCAACAATTTAGAATCCGGTCATGTTCTTTAAAAATTAAAGCAAGCACCGTTGGAGATACCCACCAATAATGCTGACATGTGTTCTGAAATTATAGCAGTTCAATTTGAAATTAAATACTGCATCAGAAAAACTAAAAACACTTCTCTAGAATATTGCCTGCTTGTTTTGAGATTCAATGGGGAACCATCGTGGGCAATTTTTCTTGAAAATTTGAAGAATCCATCACTTATAACAGTCCTTATTTCAATATGTGTGGAAACACCCCAAGGTTTACCCCGATATTTTTCCAAGACAGCTGTCCTATCTACCATAATGTCCACCACTATCTAAAAAAAAACCCAATTCAGAAAAGAAGGACTAGGAGTGGTGTGATAGCAGTTTTCCAATACCTAAGAGGTTGCCATAAAGAAGAAGGAGCTTTGAAGCTCAGTCAGAGCTGAAGAAGCTTCTTGGATGAGAAGTGAAACACCTTCAAAGAACATCCAGAAAGTCCAGTTGCCTCTTCCCAAAAAAAAGCACCTTTGGGGCAATACCAATGTTTCTTCCTTCTTTACTCCAACTACAACCCACCATAAAATAACTCGAAGATTTCAGTGCTACAATTATGGCTGCCTGAAAATACATGTGAAAGGAAAATGCGGTTTGCTCTCATCATGACTTTTTAAGGGAAGCTAAGTCACTGCAAAAATCCAATTCCTTTAAGGCACCCCGTCCGGTGGTGGGCTGCTGACGGTTTGCACCGGTTCTAGCGAACTGGTAGCTCCAGTGAGCAGTTGGCCCAGCCCACCCGCCCCCTGCCCTTTCCTATCCTATGTTCAGGGGTGAGATTCAACCGGTTCGGCCCAGTTCTACCGAACCAGTAGCTCTGAAGAGCAGCTGTGACTGAACCGGTTCACTGCGACAATCTTCTGGTCTTCTGTTTGGCCCACCTGCCTGCCCGGGCTGTGCTTTATTCCCTGATTTTTCTACCTCAGCTGCTTTGCACAGCACAGCTGAGTGTCACTCATCAGCAGGAGAAGGTGAATGCTTTCAGGAGCTAGTGATTTGCAAACAGTGCGCATGCACACGCGCGCTCACAGAACCGGTTGTTATGCCGGTAGGATCCTACTCCTGCCTATATTTCCTTGTTTTTTAGCTCAGCTGATTTGCGCGGCACAGAGGAACAAAGCTCATGCTCATAGAACTGATTGTTAAACTAGTTGCAACCCACCACTTCCCCTGTCAAAAAGCGGTGTAAATCCCTGCACAACAGTTTGCATCTGTTATTCCAGACAAGTTATTCTTCAATGACTTTGCTACCTTGCAAGATCATCAGTTCTGAAAAAGTTGCATTCTTATTTGTCAATATCAGCAGAGAAGAAAAAAAAAGAGAGAGATGCTTTTACTACCTTATAATATGTCCTGGAAGCCATCAACAGGGAAATCCAAAGCTCACTCGAATGGAAAATTAGCACTTATGTGTGCCTCTCTATTTGGCATTGCTACCAATGGAGGATTTCCTGCCATTCCAAACAGTAGATAAGGATCAGGGGTTTTGATGTGGTCAGGATTGCAATAATTCCCCCTCTCTGCAATTGCCCTAATCCCAGTATCTAACTTTTTTTTTAAAGTGCAAATAACCTGCAATGGTATATTTGTGTTTTGGATCTAAGATGTTTGGAAAGGATTCCTATTATCTTTATTTATGTATTTATTTCAAATCAAAGGGACCCCATTTTCTTTCTGCAAGGCATTATGAAGATTATTGGGTAAGGATTATTTCAGATGGAAGATAGGGATAGGAAGCTTCAAGCTCTTTTAAGGCAGAGTCTCTTTGAACCTTTTCCCTCGGAATATTTGCATAAGGGACCAAAGTCAGTGTGCTTGATAAGCCTCTAACGAGATCTCCCATCTGTGTTTAGAGATAATCCACTTTCTTTGCCTTGGCATGATGTCTTTAAAGGCCACGTGCAACGGAATGTACTTTTTGGGTCACTCCAGAATTTCCTAGATAAATGTAAGAGTCTTCTTATCGGAGAGTTGGGCAGCATAAAAATTAGTTAATTAGTATTCATAATTAATTAAATACTACAATTTCCATCAGCTCCTTTCAGGAAATTTCCATCAGCTCCTTTCAGGAGGCAATGCTGAGAATGACAATTCAGCAACCTCTGAAGGTATCCTATTCATTCAGATTCAATAGTTTACTTTGAAATTACATTGAGGAATAAATTCATACTACGTTAACTTGTTTGCTTGATTTCGGGCTTAAGCATTAGCCATCCATCATGGTAACATTCTTAGCCTGGTGTGCCCCTGGCCAAAATAACATCTGAGCCAGGAAGGTCGATTAATGAGGGTGAAGGTTCATTCTCCAAGCTTGAGGGTTGGTTTTCGAACATTTTGTTACCAGGCGAGGTAACATCTTCAGCAGAGTTTAGGGGAGCAGGCAACCACACCACCACACACAACAGGTGTGTCTAGACCAGTGGTGGGATTCAACATTTTTTACTACCGGTTCTGTGGGCATGGTTTGGTGGGCGTGGCGTGGCTTGGTGGGCATGGCTTGGTGGGCATGGCAGGGGAAGGATACTGTAAAATCCCCATTCCCTCCCCATGCCTGGGAAAGGTTATTGCAAATCCCCATTCCCTCCCCACTCCACTAACCTGCTTTCCAGCTCCGTTCTCCTTTGCAGGGCAACAAAAGAAGACCCAGCCGATTAGTTGGGACTTGGGAGGCAGAGAATAGATGGGGGCAGGGCCAGTCAGAGGTGGTATTTGCCAGTTCTCTGAACTATTCAAAATTTCCGCTACCGGTTCTCCAGAACTGGTCAGAACCTGCTGAATACAATCTCTGGTCCAGACCCTGTTCAGAAGGGTCAAGATGTGTTGTGTTGTGCAGCACCACAACAGTAAAAAGAACAGATGATAAACAACTGCTTGACGTCTTTCTCCGTAACAGCTATCCCAAAAACTTCATACTCCAACACACAGCACCCAAACCACAACACACCACACACCATGCCAACCACCATGCAAAATATAACCCTACCATACACAAATGGTTGTCGGAAATGGCAGCCAGAATCCCCAACACTAGCCCAGAAACCCATAGCCACACTCCACCAGGAATTATCTTGAACCAAAGACAAAATACAGAAGAATGAAAGAAACAATGTAATCTACAAAATCAACTGTGACCATTGCAACCAATTCTATGTGGGACAAACATCACGTCAATTAAAACCATGATCCACAAATATGGATGCCATGATCCCAAATCTTTACAACCAACCGAAAAGCTCGGAGAATGAACCTTCACCCTCATCCTATACCCGAGTTACAGATATTCGCCACTATTGCAAAGATAGATTCATATCTTTTAATTTATGTATAAGTAAGAAGATAAGTCGCGGTGGCTCAGTGGATACATGGTGGCTCAGTGGCTAAGATGCCGAGCTTGTTGATCAGAAAGGTCGGCAGTTCGGCAGTTCGAATCCCTAGTGCTGTGTAATGGAGCGAGCTCCCATTACTTGTCCCAGCTTCTGCCAACCTAGCAGTTCGAAAGCATGTAGAAATGCAAGTAGAAAAATAGGGACCACTTTGGTGAGAAAGTAACAGCGTTCCATGCACCTTCAGCATGGCCACATGACCACGGAGACATCTTTGGACAGCGCTGGCTTTTCGGCTTTGTAACGGAGATTAGCACTGCCCTCTAGAGCTTGAAACGACTAGCACATATGTGCATGGGGAACCTTTACCTTACCTAAGAAGATAAGTGTCCCACGGGTACAGGTGGAAAGACCTGGTGGAAAGACCCTTAGGAAAGAAAGGAATTCCTTTATATACACTTGAAACATTCTGTGTTTGTTCTCTCATTGGCTAGTATAATTTGAATCATCAAGCATCTACTGAGCATGCTCAGTACTTATAAGTCTACCTGTAACAATTCATACTATCCTGTAATATCCTTAGCATGATATTGCTAATAACCAATTGAATATTCAAGGGATGTGTTTTTAATGTTATAATGATTCTCACTCTGTCACCTTGAATATGTTGTTATCAGAATCCACATTCTTGCTTGTGTCTGCTTCAAAGGAATGGAAACATTAATCAAAGGCACTCCTTTTACTGAAAATATTATCCAAATAGTCCTCTTTCTCCTGCTCCCATCATTAGGTGTCATATAAATCAGCCATTTTGGCTTACCCCAGCCAGATATGGCTTATTTAACAAACCATGGCTACTTTGTGTAAGAGTAGCCTGTGTAGACATATATAGAGTTTATCAGATGTGCTGGACTAGGAGTAGACATAGAAGAAGCAGAACTAGAAGCAGACTAGAACTGGAAGGCAGGCAAAGAAGCAATGGATAGAAACTAACCAAGGAGAGAACCAACATAGAACTAAGGAGAAATTTACTGACAGAACAACAAATCAGTGGAACAGCTGGCAAGTTGTGGATGCTCCATCACTGGTGGTTTTTAAGAAGAGATTGGGCAACTATTTGTCTGGAATGGTATAGGGTCTCTTATTTGAGCAGTGGGTCAGACTACAAGACCTCCAAGGTCCCTTCCAACTCTGTTACCGGTATTCTGTTATTCCCAGTAACCTCCAGCAACATGGCATTATATTTCTCAAATCAATTTTTATTTTATTTTTTAAAAACTCGGCGGGAACCTATATCGATATTATTATTACAGATTCTAAGCTTAATCTGTCCATTGAGAAATTTGTTTTATGATTCCTTGCGGCATTTAGAGGTGCTCAGAGTGTAGACTGAGAGTGAGAGAAAGGTCATTAGCAAGAAGTTAGTGACTGATGAGGCAAATGATTGTGGAAGAACACCTGACAGGATTGATTTTGTAAAAGAGCTGAAGGTCACATTTCTGTGGTTGGAAGTTATTCTCCTTCACCTTCTCATTTTCTCTCTCTCTCATTCTCTCTCTCTCTCTCACTCATTCTATCCCTCTCTCTCTTCTCTCTCCATTCTCATTCTCTCTCATTCTCTCTAACTCTCTCTCTCACATTCTCTCTCTCTCTGTTCTATCATTCTCTCTTCTTATTTCTCATTCTCTCTTTCTCATATTTCTCCTTCTTATTCTTGTTCTTTCTCATTCTTTTATTTTTTCTTCATTCTCTTTTCTTTCCATATATATTTCTCTTTCTTATTCTTTCTCTCATTCTATTTGATTTAATTTTTCTTTCATTTTCACCTCTCATTTCTTATATATCCTTCTTTTTCTTACTCATTATTTTCTTTCTCATTTCTCATCTTCTTCATTATATATATTTTCATTCTCTCTTTTCTTTATTATTTCTCTCATTATATCTTATTTCTCTTATTCTATTCTTCTCTCATTCTATTCTTTCTCTTTCTCCTCCTCCCCTATCCTCTCTCCCTCTCTTGCATTAATGTGCAAACGATTCAGTGCCTTCACAGGAGAAATATAACAGACCCCCATTGCCCTGTCCAGTTCTGATTCATTCATTCATTCTCTACATTGCTGTTATTTTGTTCTCTTTTTAAAGTGATAACTTGAAACTGATGTTCTGTGAGATTGTGTGACTCATATTGTAACTTTGGACTGGTTTACATATAAGCCTCAACTTATGACCATAGCGACATTCTTTTGAAGTTCTGAAGGTCTTACCTGGGGATACTTATGACCCAGATTCAAAGTTATGATGGTCAGCCCCTTCCCCCCTATGGTCACTGATTCAGGTGTTCAGTAACTGGGCTTATTACAGCCATTTGTAACATTTCTCAGTCATGAGGCCATGTTTTACTTCTAGGTTTTGGTATAAATTGCACCCATGGCAAACCATGGGTTTTTCTAATGATTGCGGTGCTCACTTAATGAGGGCAGTGATTCACTTAATGAACACCACACAAAATGTCATAAAATTGAGTCAGATTTTATGACTGTAATAACCTCAAAGTTGTAACTTGAGAACTATTTATATTGATTTTGTTTGCCTTGCTACCGACTGGCCACTTGGAACTCAAGTTAAGATTCTGCCCGGGGAAGCTGTAAGGCTGTGGTCAAGATGATCCTTTTAGCCAGATTACAGATTAACAGAGTTGGAAGGGATCTTGTAGGTCGCTAGTCCAACCCCCCACCCAAGCAGGAGACCCTGCACCATTTCTGACAGATAGCAGTTCAATCTTTTCTTGAAAGCCTCCAGTGATGAAGCTCCCATAACTTCCATTAATTGATTGTTCTCACTGTCAGAAAATTTCTCCTTATTTTTTATTTATTTTATTTATTTTTATTTTTATTCATATTTATATCCCGCCCTTCTCCGGAGACTCAGGGCTTACAGTTTTGGGATACAACCCAATGTGCTCAGCAATAGCCTTCCTTCCATTGTATATGCCTGCTTATTCCTAAGCGGCATTTTTACAAAGTCAGCTTATTGCCCCCAACAATCTTGGGTCCTCAGTTTACCTACCCCGAGAGATGGAAGGCTGAGTCAACCTTGGCCTGGTGGGATTTGAGCCTGCAATAATTACAGGCAGCTGGAGCTAAGTGCTAGGCTATTAACAGCCTGCACCACCAAGGCCCTTTAGGTTGAATATGTCCCTAATCAGTTTCCATCCATTATTCCTTGTCTGGCCTTCCGGTGCCTTTGAAAATAGCTTGATCCCTTCCTCTCTGTGGCAGCCCTTCAAATATTGGGAGACTGCTATCCTGTCTCCCTGGTCCTTCTCTTCACTAGACTAGCCATGCCCAGTTCCTGTAACCATTATTCATGTTTTAGTCTCCAGTCCCCTAATCATCCTGGTTGCTCTTTCCTTTGCCATTTTCCTTTGTATACACTAAATGGGATCTGGCACTTGTAGTGGCCCAATCAGTTCAGTATTTTGTTGTTGTGTTGTTGAAGCAAGTGCCTGACTCTTCACAACTTTATGAATCAATAGCAGGCCAGGTCTCCCTGCTGTCCATTGCCTCCCAGATAAATGGTAAGCCATTTGAATTGGAATTAGAGAAACTTATTCTTTAGGTATTTTTTTAAAAAAATTCTGGCTTGTTATTGCGGTAAGGGATGAAAAGGGAGGAGACCCTTTCTTTCTAATAATAAGCAGAAGCTTTTATTCAGCCTGTTCATGGCAGATATATGAATCAGGTTTCTGTAATTTGATTCCCACTTGTGAGGCAGCTGAGTCAGGGAGCCAAATTATCGGTTCTATTGCCAAGCTCAGCATGGGAGAAAGGCAGAGCATGGAATTCGGTTTGCCCTGTTCTCCTGCTTGCCCAAGCAGATGTCAGGTGGCCTTGCCAACAGTTTGCTGCTAAAACTGACATTTCAGCCAGGTCAGTAATATACATATAGCCTTTTCCCCCTACTGACTTAGTTCCAAAGACATTGAATGACATTCCAGCTGGGCATGTGGGTAATTAGGGGGTCCTGATTGATTGTTGAGCTTGATTGTTTCCTTGCAGACGTTTCATTACCAAACTGGGTAACATCATCAATGCTAGGCTTGTCACCACTAGCATTGACCTCAGAAGTCTATGGAGATTCTCAATCATCCAGAGTGTGGTTGTCCCAAAGGTGCTTTTCCAAAACTGGACTTTCTGGTTTTTCTAACTTGAAAACATTTTGCTTCTCATCCAGGAAGCTAAAGATTCTCTTCCTCCTCTTCCTCCCCTCCCATTCTTCTTCTTCTTCTCTTTCTCCTCCTCCTCCTCCTCCTCCTCCTCCTCCTTTCTCTTCCTTTTCCTCTTCCTTCCTCTTCCTCCTCCTCCTCCCTCCTCCTCCTCCTCCTCCTCCCCCTTCCTCTTCATCTTCCTCCTCTTCAGTTGTCTTTTTTTTTTAATTACATTTATATGCTGCCCTTCTCCGAGACTCAGGCTTACAATTTTTGGGATACAACCCAGTGTGCTCAGCAATAGCCTTCATTCCATTTTATATGCCTGCTTATTACTAAGCAGCATTTTTACAAAGTCAGCTTATTGCCCCCAACAATCTTGGGTCCTCAATTTACCTACCCTGAGAGGATGGAAGGCTGAGTCAACCTTGAGCCTGGTGGGATTGGAGCCTACAGCAGTTGTAGGCAGCTGGAACTTAAGTGCAGGCAATTAACAGCCTGAGCCACCAAGGAATTTTTTGGAATAAACGCACCTTAAGGACAGCCAAGCACAGAGAGCACCAAGGATCCCACAGTTCAACCCTGAGCTATAGATATTCTCTTCTATTAATATTGGATTGTTGATCTCCAGTATATGCGATAGATTTCATGTTGGGGAAGTTTGGTAGATAAAGGTGGCCTGCAACCATCTTACAAAAGAATGCAGAAAATGTATCAAATAGCATCCCTAAGTAGTTCAATATGGAATCAGATTTTGAGATCCCCTGTCAAAAGGATGGGGGAAAAGAATCTGTTTCCTTAATTCAGGTATAGATCTGCTCCTGGATTTTTCTCACCTTATGACTGGCTTTTCCAATGGCTCAACTACAGACTATGGGTTGGGTGTGAAGGGGAAAAAAGGACCGTCAGCAAGAGAAAGGGCTGCTGGCAAAAGGCATAATCGTATTATAGAAGGGAGAGCTGTGTCATCTAAGTGATGTTTGTACAGAAGGCTGTTCTGCTCACCAGAGAATTGAATCCCTGCTAAGCAGTCGCTTGGAGTACAATTGATGTTTCCCAATCAGTTCCCCCAGATGCGTAGAATTCAACACCAAGATTTCTCAGCAATAACCATGTAAATTGCCCAGATGGGAGAATATTCTTCTAAAGACCCCTCCCCATTCCTTTCTTTGATCTGGCTCTGCCTCCCCAAGTTCCTTTCTTATAACCAAGAGGATATGCTTGAGAGGGTATGATGAATTACCTGCAGTTACAAGATAAATGGACGACAGGTTTTCCAACCCAATGCAATCTTGCTTAGAGTAGTGGGACTGCCTCACTTTATTACAGAGAGAGAGAGAGTACATTCTCCAATGCTGGAGGAGATGATGTCTAAGTAGAGTCCAAGTTAAGATATTTTGCAAGAAGGTCATGATTCGGTTATGCCCTGGAAATGTGGCCGTGCGGGTTGTGATGGGAGTGTCCCGATACTCCCATATTACACCCCTCCTGCGCGAGCTGCATTGGTTGCCAGTTGCCCTCCGTGTAAGATTCAAGGTGCTGGTGTGACCTATAAAGCCCTACATGGCTTGGGTCGGGGTACTTGCAGGAGCATCTTCTGCCACCATCAAGCTCCAGTCGCCCAGTGCGCTCCCACTGGCAGGGCCTCCTTGGGGTGCCGTCGGCCAGACAATGTCAGTTGGAGACCCTAGGGGTAGGGCCTTCTCTGTGGGAGCGCCCACCCTGTGGAACCAGCTGCCCCTGGGGTTGTGGTTGGCCCCTGACCTGCGTTCCTTCTGCCGCGAACTAAAGACCTGGCTGTTTTTGCAGGCCGGCCTGGATTGAGGGGGAATTGGGGTTTTTAATTGGGCAGTTTTAACGTGGGATTTTATCGTTTATTTGGATTGGGTTTAATACTTTCTTAATATTGGTACATTACATTTTTTATGTGAGCCGCCCCGAGTCCTTTGGGAGATGGGGGCGGCATATAAATCCAAATAAATGAAATGAAATGGAATGAATATGGAATTGGCTCAAAGCCATCAGGAACCCAAAGGTAGCAAGAAAAATAAAATAAAACAAAACAATGCAGTGAGGTCAGGAAAGCAGCGAGAGTACAGCTGCTGGCTAGAGTTCCCTTAATTTTTCATGTGGACTTTGTTCTGATGCTGTATGAAGATTGAATTAGCAGCCCTGACAGGAATCAGGTTCTAGTGAAAGCTTCCTGCTTTCAGTGCAATTCTCCACCCATAGGCACCGCATTTGTACATTTGGCCATTTGTAGCATCCTTACTCAGTCTTTTAGGGATATACATAGAACAGCAGAGCAGAGAGAGCCTGCAAAGTAATCGACTGCCCTAGAGTCTTGCAGGAGCAAGCAGAATGAGAGCCTTACACTCTCCTCTTTTAATTGGGGTTTTATCGGTTTTTCTGGACGATCGCTTTAGGACCACGTTGCCAAATTCCACCCATGATCTGAGGAACTAGCATGCTTCCCAAATATTACAAGGTAAGGGATGGGCCTCCGTTGGCAAGCGGCTAGAGACAGTATTTTGGAAGGTAATAAACAGAAACGAGAGAGGGCTGAGTCTTAAGGATTCTTCAGAGGCACTTAAGGGCTTATCACAAAGATGCCAGGCGCGAAGAGGGGATTGAAGCAGAGTTTCTCCAGTTTTTGAAGTTCCTGTTTCATGTGGATTGGCAGAGTCATAGCTTAATTTTTCTGAAGAGGAGAGGTTCATGCTGATCCACAGGGCAAAAAGTCTTCCCTCTGGATTAGAGGGGATTAAAGACCAGCGTAGAAAGTTTCTGCCTGTAGGGGAAATGATGCAGTTCCTGGAAGAAGATCGATCAATCTGGGCCGACAGTAACAAAGTCTTGCCTGGCTCAGATTTCTTTCTTTTTTAAAGAATTCTCTAAAGACTAGCCTGTTTCTGAGGCCTAGTTCCTATTTTACAGCAGGGCAGGTTTAAGGGTCATTACTGTTTCGCTGAATCGTGCTGGGTTCCAGAAATGAGTAAGGAAGTTCTACTTACTGGCCATGGCACTGAAATATAATTTTAGGGTTAAAAGATACTACATTATCTTGTTGGTGCAAAAAAGATGCTGAGTCACAGTTAGCTAGAATTTGGGAAAGAGGTGAGCCATGTTGTAGAAATGAATGGCAGCTTGCTTCTTCCACAGAATAAATTGATTGCTTTCCCCACAAAAGGAACCAGGAAAAAAAGCTGTAGCTGGATGCATGTCTTGTACATTATTTGAGTGGTGCTGAATTCCACTCTAGCTGCTAGCTAGATCCTTTGTTTTCTAATACAACTATGGTCATTTAACTTCTCTAAACCTCACCCTATGATCTTGATGAATGTATCTTTTCTTTTATGTACACTGAGGGTATTTGCACCAAGACAAATTCCTTGTGTGTCCAACCACACTTGGCCAATAAAGAATTCTATTCTATTCTAACCATGCCAAAATTGGAAATTATTTATAATCTGGGACTGAAGCTTTTCCCTCCAGACACCGTTTTTAAACCAGTCCCATAAACTCTATTGGAAATTTCATTCTGGGTAGCATACCAGAGTATGATACCTTACCTAGCAAATTCACTTGCTTATAAATACCATTTCCCTATTTTTTTTTAAATTAAACTACTGCACCTCCTGCAACAAGGCATTCTGTTTGATAAATTTCAGCACTATCTGTAAAGGAGAAAATAATATTAAAACTAAGTCTCTGTAATGGGTCTGTGAGGAGCAGCGGAAGATGGATGGCAAAGAAATTAGATTCTGATCATATTTAAAAGCTGTACCAGAAGAAGGAAAGAATTTTGCTGCTTTGGAAGCTCAAAAATTATGGAAATGTTTAATGCCATTAACTTTCTGCACATGGGTGTGTGTGTGAGAGAGAGTACAAACAGGGATCCATTTGTTTAATGGATTTAATTCAAAATCGAAATTATTTCCTTAGTTGAAGTGGACAACTCAGTAAACAAGATGTTATGATTCCTTTTATTGCCATGATAAGGTATCATTTGCTCTGTGCCTGCAGCCATACATTGTGGGGCCTGGATTAAACCTTTTGTACAGGTGGTCCTCAACTTAGGACCACAGTCGGAACCAGAATTTCTATTGCAAAGCAAGGCAGTTGTTAAAGTGAGCTGCATCTGATTTTACAATTTTTGGCCATGATTGTGCAGTTAAGCGAATCATTGCAATTGTTAAGCGAATTACTGCAATTGTTAAGGGAATCATTGCAATTGTTAAGCGAATCACTGCAATTGTTAAGCGAATCACTGCAATTTTTAAGCGAATCATTGCAATTGTTAAGCGAATCATTGCAATTGTTAAGTGAATCATTGCAATTGTTAAGTGAATCACAAGGTTGCTAAGCGAATTTGGCATCCCTCATTGACTTTGCTTGTTGGAAACTGGATGAGAAATTTGCAAATAATGATCACATGACCTCGGGAGACTGCATCCATCATAAATACATGCCAAGTGCCCAGATTTTGATCACTTGACTATGGGAATGCTGCAACAGTCATAAGAGCTAGGATGGGTTGTAGGACTTTTTTCAGTGCTGTTGTAACTTTGAATAGTTGTTAAACAAGTGGTTCTAAGATGAGGACTTCATTACCCTTCCTCTTTTTCTGTGGAGAGATCCAAGTTTTGTCACACCCTCCTTAGAGAAATGTACATTCCCACCCACCTTTCCCTTGTTAAACTTGAAGTATGTGGTGGAAAGTAGTCTGGATTCCCAGAAAGGTGGGGCTGCTTTCCAGAAAGTAAAGAGGTAGCATAGTTTGGAAAGTTCAGTTAGCAGGAAGAGGGTTAGGATGGCTCCTTTCTAGCGATTCCCAGAGTATAGCTGTAGTTATGCAAATAGTTGCTTTAGTCTGACAAGATTCTGTCTGTAGGTGAAGTACAGCAAACCACTCTTAAGTAATGCCAAGGGTCATTCTTCATTCTTGGGGCCTGACGAGCAAAAACAAGGAATTCTTAATGCGGATTGTAGTTTAGTGTGGACTGACATTTATTTTCACCTAATGGTTTTATCTTGCTCTAGTTCTTAGTGGTGGCAGAAATTTAAACATTTGAACTTATTGTGTTTTAATATGTTGCCCTTTCTTGTATCCTTCTTTGAGCTTATTTTACCATACATATAACAAAAAAAGAAATTCAGCCTAATTTTGTTGAAGCAAGGAAAGCACAGAAACTGAGAAGAAAGGGGGAATCTGAAATGAAGGAAGGGAAGGGAAGGGAAGGGAAGGGAAGGGAAGGGAAGGGAAGGGAAGGAAGGAGGAAGTAGTTTTCTGATCAACCTTTCCTATCTTGAATAACCTACTGTGAGGAAGGGAGATGGATTGGAGGAAGAGAAAAAAGAGAGAGATTGATAAAGAGAGGATATGGCTTGGTCCAAAATACCTGTTGTTTCATTTTTATTTTTAAATAACCTTCTCTTTATCAACTGATCAGTGGTAGAGAAAAATACTTCCCCAGGAGGAAGAAGTTAGGGCTGACATACTAAGTTCAGAAAGATGTAAGTGGGACTTCTTCAGTTGCCACTTTGTGTAAATAAGGCAAAAATAATGCCTTCACTTCTACGCAATCCTTACTGTGAGAAATGATGTGTCTGAAGCACACTGGATGCAGGAAATGTGTCATTTGAAATCTCAGTAGTATTATATGGAAGCAGGTGCAATTGAAAGCTCAAGATTAAACCAAAGGCTTTCTGGGGTCCCTCTTGGGCTTTTCAGAACAAAAATAACTCTTCCCTGGAAATACTTGTGGGGCAGAATTACTTGTCTGGATATGAAGAAGGGAGCCAGGTGTCCTAGAACTGGAAAACAAACTATTGCATTCACCTGGGGATCCTGCTAGAAGATGTGTTTATTTCCATGGAGCGACTACTGTAAGACTCATTTTCCATTTTGTTGCAACAAGTGCCAAAAAGAATGACACACACAGCAATTATAAAACAATAAGCTCATGATCCAGCCCATGAACAAACCTAGTTTCTATTGAGCTTTAGTGAATGCTTGAAACTAATTTCCTTGGGTTTCAATGAGAATATAATGGTGTTTTGGCAGAATTATGCCTTATGGAAAAACCAATTTGAATCAACATTAAAAGCCCAGTGCAATGCAGTAGGAAGTCAAATTAAAATTGTAGATGTTAAAGCTAGTTAACAAAAGCCATAAAATTATGGCTAAAGAACTACTGCAATTAAATCTGGAAGATTATTGGTTAGTCTGGAGGACAAGGAATATCAGTAGGTCACACAAGCCCTCTTAGACCAGGTGTGTGAACTTGGACTGCTAGTAATGCAGCCCCACAAGAGTTTAACGTTATTATGTGCATTTATGTACATTAACTATGTTATATATTTTATATGTGGGCCAGGACAATTCTTCTTCATTCAGTCTAGCCCAGGCAAACCAAAAGTTTGGATATCCATTCCTTAGACCCAGGGTCTTAAGGGTCATGCATTAGATTGGAGGTCTCCAAACTTGGCAACTTTAAGACTTGTGGACTTCAACTCCCAGAATTCCTCATCCAGTATTCATCCAGAAGCTGGGAGATTCTACTAAGAGTAAAAAGAGTGTTAACTATGCTAATAGTTTAAACATGATTATGTTATGAGCAACACATACAATAAATAGGCTGACTGATAAATATTTTGATCAGCATCTTTTTGCACAAGGACATAATAAATCAGCTCCCCGTGGATCTCCGTTTGGCCCCTGATCTCCGCTCCTTCTGCCGGGACCTGAAGACCTGGTTGTTTCAACAGGCCGGTCTGGACTGACCTGGGGTGTGGGGTTATTTTAATTGTTTTAATTATTTTAACTGATTGTTTAGACTTGTATTCGTTTAATTATTTTTTATTGTAATTGTTTGAGATTTTTAATGTTCACCGCCCTGAGTCCTTAGGAAGAAGGGTGACATGCAAGTCTAATAAATTATTATTATTATTAAATCAAGGGGAGTGATTATTCCTTTCCAAGCTGCCAAAAATTTTAAGGTTCAAAAGATTCTGAAAGATAGGGAAGGTAGATATGGATTTATAGAGGGATTTGATACTAATTAACTCCATCATCTGTTTATAATCCTAATCAGGGTCAAAATCAGTTACCCATGAAAGATTACAAACGGAACAAAGAGTAATCCAGACAATTTTATGAATAGGAGGGGGACTTCACTATTGATGCATTAAATCCTCAGACAGGGATGCACAAGAGATTTCAAAACTGAATGCATAGTCTTAAGCTCATAAATACACAGACAATAAAACCTAGACATTTTATTCAGGTAAATATAAATCACATCCTGGGATAGATTCAGTGGTGGGATTCAGCTGGTTTGTACAGGTTCATCAGAACCGGTTGTTAAATTACTGACCCCCACTTTCAAAGTGGACCCTGGGTGCTGCACTGTGCTGCAATGAATAAATAGGCAATGGAGCAGCCATCATGAGGGAAGGAGAAGTCCCCTTTCCCTCTTTCTTCTCCCTGCTTTTTCTCCTTCCCTCATGCCAGCCGCTCCATTGCCTGTTTCTCCATTGCAGCGCAGCACCCAGGGTCCATTTTGAGAGTGGGTGTGTATGGTAATTTAACAACTAGTTTACCTAGGGTCAGGTTGGCCATCGCAGGAGGCTTGTCCCACATGTGTGGCAGAGCTGGAGAATGGGGATGGGCCATGCCTCCCATGACAGCCAACCTGACCCTGGGCAAACAGGTTGTTAAATAATCTGAATCCCACCACTGGATAGATTCTATAGTGTATGGCATTAGTCCCCAACCTTTTTGGCTTCACAGACCAGTAGCCCCAGAGGTGGCAGAGATAGGGGGGACAGGATGATTTTGCTAGTGCAACCTAATCACACCCATTCACAAATGAAGCTTCATGTGCTCATCCAGCACTTGTGTGGCCCAATTCCCAATTGTCCATGGCCTGGGGCTTGGGGGTCCCTGCTGTGGGGATATTGAAAAGTTTTTCAGATTTTTGGTAACAAATCCAAATTGTACCCATACTCATACCAGATCATGCTCCGTTCAAATTAGAAGACCTTCCACTTAGTTATAATTGGCATTTCAATCCTATAATACTATACAATGTAACAACAAAGCGAAGACTAATTCAAATTCGAGAAACTTTTTTCAAGAGAACTCATACATATAAAACATCGGTAAGAATAGGTTGGCATGCTACGAAGGCAGTATTAAGAGGAGAGATGGGCATGATTTTAAAGGTATCAGCACAAAGGCAAATAAGCTTTATTTAGAAATTAATGATTTGTTCACAAATTATAATAGAACTGTGTTAGAAAGAATTTACAGGCAGATACTAAATAAAAGGAGAGAGTTGGATGATCTGGAGACAGATAAAATCTCCTGTCAGTTTATTGTTGCCAAGCAAAAATACTATAAATATGATAATAATAATTCTAGCCTACTGGCAAATAAACTAAAAAACTAAGGAGAAAAATTGTTTTAGTGTTATTTTAAAAAGTGATGATCCAATTGTGACCAAAACTAAAAGAACGAGTCAACAATTCAAACTCTTTTTTCAACAACTACAACCCTCAAATAATCAATGACCAATAAAAAGTTAACCAATATTTAAATACAGTAGCATTCCCAATATTGTCTGCAAAAGATATATAATTTATAGAATCTCTGTTTTCTGTTTCAAGAATCGCTGAAGAGAAGACCATTCCAAATGGAAAATTTCCTGGCCCTAATGGATTGTCAGGGGAATGTTATAAAGAATTTACAAAGATCTTAATTTATTTATTTATTTATTTATTTATTGAACTTGTATGCCACCCCATCTCCGAAGACTCGGGGCAGCTCACAACTAAAAACAGGAACAATAAATACTTTAAAAGAATTAAACTAATTTTACAAGCCCAAAAATTACAAAAACTAAAATTTACAATAGTTAAAATTAAGAATCCTGACTTTCTACTTTTATTCAATACTTTGCACAGGAGCAGTGTGGTGGCCTAGTGATGAAGATGTTCACCTCCCACTTGGAAGTTTGAGAGTTCAATCCTAGCCATTGGCAGGTGTTTCTCTCTCTCGTGGTGCAAAGAGAATATATTTGCTGTGAACTCTGCTTAGGCATCAGGAAGGGTATCCGGCCAGTAAACACTCAGGTCTACCCAGTCACCCTGGCCCCACCCTGAATCAAGGGACTACAGGGTTGTAAAAAGAAAAATAAATAAATACTTTCAACAGGGAAAACCTTTATCAGAATCCAAGAAGCACTTGTGAGATAATTTTGATCATTGAAAGGATAAAAACTCCCAGGATTTAGCATCTTGTAGGGCCATCGAACTTCTCAATATGGATTATAAACTCTAATCAAAATGGTTACCTAATCAATCCATTAAAAGTGATTATAGATAAAATCATTCATATGGATTCCAAATAGTATATCCATCCCTATCAGGACATCTTTAAGTAGCATACAGATTAGTAAAAATTAAGCCATATATTCTTTAGATATATTTAAAACCTCTGGAAATACAACTTTTAAAATAAACATAAATTAAATTTAAATTTGATGCTGGCTTCTATAACATGACTGAAGACACCTATGGACCAACTAAAGCTCAGATAAGACTTTAACCGTTACAATTTGGATCCCCTTATGAATTCAAGAGGTACTGAGCAAAGGTTATCCTTTTCACATTTACTGTTCAGCTTAACTATAGAAGTGCTGGCAACAGCTCTTAGATCTAATAATCAGATTGACAGGATAAAAATGGAAGCAAGATGTCCCTATCTTTTAAATCTGTGTGCAGATAATAGGATGTTGTTGCCTCTCTCAATCACTTCTTATTCAGCTAACTACTACATATTAAGGAGGTACAGATTTTGCAGAGGCATCTGGATTATCAGTTAATTTTAATATATAACATCTCATGATACTGGTAAAGGGAAACCAGGCCACCAAAAACACGGTGGCCGGACACCATCAAAGCTGACACCAGTTAGAGCATAGAAAAACTCAAAGAAGTAGTGCAAGATCAGAAGATGTAGAAGACCTGGCCCATTGAATCAGAATACACCTGACAAAACCCCTTTTTATTTGGCTAATGTGAATTCCTATCATTCACATCCAGCAAAGTCCCGACAAACAGTCTTTCAAGGGTGAATTGCAACCACAGACCTTATCAGGTTTGGGGAGTTGCCAGGCTGACAGCTTCCAAGCGCAATGCTGTACAAGCAAATACTTGGCAAGGAATCTCTGTGAGTCATGAACTCAGATAAATCTTCACACTAATTAAACAAACTAATTGTCTCCTGCAAACACCACTCCCCTTTTGCTCCTATTTATTCCCTATGGGAGGGGCCATTCACCGTCCACCTGTGCCTTTACTTCCGAGTTGACCCTTGTTCCTTAACTGTTACCTTCTCCTGACAGTTCTGTGCATGCGCACATTGGGAACAGGCCCCAGCTGTTCTTCTTCCCCACTGATCTCTGACTCCAAAGGCAGCTGATAACTGTCGGATGGCCCTGGCCCCATCTCTGCCTCCGATGGAGAGCACTCATCAGAGCCTTCCCCAAACTTCAAGACTGGTCCATGTTCCTCCCCAACCTCCTCACTGTCCAAGTCTGCCGCCAGCTCCACTGGCTGCTGGTGGGCCACAACATCGCCATAACTAAATATACAAATAAAAAAAAACTTTACAATTAATATGTACCAATTTGGAAGAAATTAAATCAAGAAAGGAAAAACTGGACTTTAAAACTTTTCAGTGTTTTAAGCTAAATTGCAGGGGCTAAAATGAAATTTCTTGCATGGCTTAGCTTTTTATTTCAATGCCTCCCAGTGGCAATTCCAGATCAGGCTTTAAATATTTGGTAAAGCAAACTAGAAAGCTCCTGCAGTCCCTTGGACTGAAATTAACCGGTAGGATTTATAGACAGATCAAGGCTGGCATGCTCTTTAGAAGGCCAGATCTTGAAGATGAAACTTAAATACTTTGGCCACCTAATGAGAAGGAAGGATGCACTGGAGAAGAGCCTAATGCTGGGAACAATTGAGGGCAATAGAAGAAGGGGACGACAGAGAATGAGGTGGCTGGATGGAGTCACTGAAGCAGTAGGCGTGAATTTAAATGGACTCCGGGGGATACAGATACAGATTATCAGCATTGGAAGGGATCTTGTAGGTCATCTAATCCAGAGGTCACCAACCTTTTGGACCTCAGGGACCACCAAACACATAATTTTAAATCCCATGGACCACTAATATGAGTTTTGACTGACGGTGCCTTGTTGATGTTGGTGGGAAAGTCGGTCCCATATTCCAGAGCTACAGTAGTCACAGGATTGGCCCTTTGGTCATCCTGGAGCAACTGCTCCTCCACCTGAGTGCACTGGCCTTCCATGGAGTGGAAGAGGTGCTCCGGGATGACCAAAGGGCCAGTCCTGTGACTACTGCAGCTCTGGAATATGGGACCAACTTTCCCACCAACATCAGCAAGCCACCTCGGGGCGGATTTCCCTCCCCCACCATTGATCTTACCTTCCAGTTGCAGCTCACATGGCTCTACTTAAGGTAAGGTTTGTGCTTGGCCAAAGGGTGGAGCCAGCAGGTGGGTGGGCCATGTGGGCAGCAGAGCCTTGTGTTCCCACGCAGCCTGGATTAATTGCTTTGGGGGGGACATTTCTCTGCAGCCCACCAAAATTTTCTCATGGACCACCAGTGGTCCCTGGCCCACTGGTTGGTGACTACTGATCTAATCCAACCCCCTGCCCAAGCAGGAGACCCTACACCATTTCTGACAAAGGTAGAGGACAGGAAGGCCTGGAGGAACATTGTCCATGGGGTCGCGATGGGTCAGTCATGACTTCACAACTAACAACAACAACAAGACTAATGTGTGTGTGTGTAACCTTCCCTCCCTCCCTCCCTTCCTTCATGTGGCCTGCGTGTGAGGCATCCAACCCACGGACTGCCAATTTGACACCCCTGCCCTAGAGCCAGACATGACTGGACAGAGGAAACCTTTATCTTTACAATTTCCAAAATTGTCATAGTGCTTAGGAACTTTGGGAGTTGTAGCCCTAACACAACTGCAGGTTGCCAGGTTGATCATAGCTGCGATATAAATGTATTCTTAGATTCTGTATCACTGAATGCTGAAACACTTCTAGGCAGTGAATCATTCTGACAGACAATAAATCTTTCCCAAGATGACCTGTTGATTATTCTCTGTTGGAGTGGGAGATTCCAGCCAATGGTACAAAAAGGCATATCTACATTTTTCCTGTCAGCTTATATTTAATCATCCTTTCCAGAAACATTTCCTAAAGCAAGAAGTTGCAAAGAAAAAAAAGGGGGGGATAATTAAAATGCAGCCAGGCAAAGCAGAACTAGAGTTATAATCTGATATTAATTACTGTAGAAAAAGAAAGTAAATGCAAATACATTCAGGTTTTTCTAAGCCCCAAGGGCCTGAAAATAATAGGCTTTAAATTCTTGACATTTCTTAAACATCTTTCAACTGAAGGGAGAATTCTTTTTTTTTTCTATTACCAAGGACAACTTCATACTATACTATAAGATTATGTATACTCTAAGGCTGTCTTAGTGCTTTAGATTTGATTCCCAAAAAGTGTTTTATACCAAAGATACAAACATAGTAGAAGAGAATACAGGTAGTCCTTGACATATGATCATAACTGAGCCCAAAATTTCTGTTGTGATACATTTTTGCCCCATTTTTTTTTGGCCCCATTTCACAATCTTCCTGGCCACAATTGTTAAGTAAACCACTGCAGTTGATAAGTTAGTAACCCAGTTGTTAAGTGAATCTGACTTCTCCACTGACTTTGCTGGTCAGGTTGTAAAAGCTGCTCATTTGACCTTGGGGCACGACAAATGGTCATAAGTGTGGACCAGTTGCCAAGCATCTGAATTTTGATCACATGATCATGGGCAAGCTACCGAAGGTCATAACTGTGAAAAATGGTCGTATGTCACATTGAACGGTCACTAAACGAACTATAGTAAGTTGAGGACTATCTATATATGAGCCATGGTGGCGCAGTGGTTAGAATCCAGTACTGCAGGCTACTTCTGCTGACTGCCAGCTGCCAACAGTTTGGCAGCTTGAGTCTCACCAGGCTCAAGATTGGTAAATAAGGTTGGTACAATGAGGACTCAGATTGTTGGGGGCAAAATGCTGACTCTGTAAACTGCCTTAGAGAGGGCTGTAAAGCACTGTGAAACTGTATATAAGTCTTATTGCTATATATAACTCAGATTGAACAGTATAGTCCTCGGTGTTCTCTGAGCTTGGTTGTTTGCTTGCAGATTTTTCATTACTTGGCTAAATAACATTATCACTGCCAGTAAGTAAGGGTTTTGGTTTGTCTTTTTATACAGTAGTTTGCTCTGACAGTTTGTGTGTGTGTGAGAGACAGAGAGATTCCTTCTTTGGATTACGGTATTATTTTCTGCTTGATTGAAACAAAAAATTTGCTTCCAGAACACTTTGGGATGTTATCTTACAGATATTTGGCTGGTTAAGCACAAAAATAACATGGAATGCAGGAGGGTCAAACTGGATTTCTTCGAGGGCCGGAACAGCATTGTAGTTCTCCTCCACGGGCTGGTGGGGGTGGGGAGATGGGACGGACGCCTCTTGCAGCACCCTGCCGGCCAAAATGGGGCATGGGGGGCATGTGAAGCCCCCCTGTGGCCCGTTTTTGGCTGGCAGAGTGCTGTAGAAGGCAGTGGAGGCAGAAAATGGGGAGGTGTTTGGGCTAGAAAAGTGCTTCAGGAGGCCATCCAGGCCAAAAACTGGGTGCGGGGAAGGGCCATGCAGCCCCACCATGCCCCATTTTGGCCACCATGAGGTATCCGTCCCATCTCCCCACCCCTCACCCACCTCACCAGCCCATGGAGAACTACAATGCTGATCTTGCGCCCAGTGGTGGGATTCAAATATTGTTGCTGGTTCGGTGGGCGTGGCTTGATGGGCGCGCTTTGCATGCATGCACACACTTTACGTGCATGTGCATGCCAAACACGCACTTTGCCCAGGCACAGAGGTGTTTGCACAGGCACAGAGGCATTCTAACTCGCCTCCTGCAAGTCTGCACGATCCTGGTCGCTTCAGCAGCTGCCGCGCAGCACTATTCTGTGCTGCGCAAAGCAGCTGCGCTCCAAATTCAGCAGATAAAGGTGAGTATGGGAGCCCAGGCAGGTGGGTGGGCCCAACAGCAGAGCCAGCAGAACAGCAGAGAGAACTGGTTCAGTGTCCGCTGCTTATCGCTCCTACCGGCTCACCACAACCGGGCAGAACCGGTTCAATACCACCACTGCTTGCGCCCAATTTGACTGGCAGAGGCATTGTGGACTGGTCCTTTGATATTTCCAGGCCAGCCCCATGGGCCAGATCTAAGCACCCTGTAGGCCCGATCCCCCGGGCCTTGAGTTTGACACCCCTGATGTAATGTGGCCTATCAAGCCGAGGTGGTATTCAGAAGGTTCTGATCAATTCTGGAAAACCAGTGGCAGACATTTTGAGTAGTTCGGGGAATCAGCTAATACCACCTCTGACTGGCCCCGCCCCATCTATTCTCTGCCTCCCGAGTCCCAGTTAATTGGCTGGGTCTTCTTTTGTTGCCCTGCACAGGAGAACGGAGCTGGAAAGCAGGTTAGTGGGGTGGGGAGGGAATGGAGATTTTGGAATATGCTTCCCTTGCCACGCCCACCAAGCCACGCCCACAGAACCGGTAGTAAAAAAAATTGAATCCCACCACTGTTATCAAGTACAGTTTTATAGAAACCTTCTATTTTTGCATAACCCTATTGGTTATTCTGTACACATGAAAGAAACATATATAAGTACTGTACTTTTACTTTTATTCAGCAAAGAGTGCTTCTAATACCAAGTTATTATATATTATCATGTTATTCTGCATACCAGTTTATGATATTGAAAAATAACTTTAAAATCTCCACCCTCTAGTTAATCAAATTGAACTGTAATTACATTGCAATTTTATTGACTTATTAACTTCCATATAATTAACCTCAGTTTTCCCAGCTGCCACTTCATTAATTAAATCCACAGAAAGAATTCAAACTGCCCTTTAAAAGCAGAAAGTTCATTAATTTCTCTAAACTAAAAAGTGCTGGAGCGGTTTCTTTTATATATACATATATGAATAAAACATTATTGTTGCAGCTCTGAATGAAATCTGCCCTGTGATATGGTTTTGTCTGTTAAACAAATTAAGCATGCATATGCAACATTGTAATTAAAATGATTGGTAATGAGAATGAAGACTGAAAATGGTATACTTTGACATTGAATTCACAGACTTGCTTTTACCTATGAATCCATTTCAGTGTTGGCTCTTATTCCTTCTAATGGCTTGGCAAAGTCTCTGGTTTGCCAATTTCATCACTGGAAATATGACCAGGCGGTTCAGGATGAATTGACTTGTATATTGAATTAATTCAGACACTACCACATTACATTCATTTGGATATCAATTCCAAATTGTTCCAAAATCACTTTGAGACCACAAGAAAGCACCTGAGGGCAGGACAAGAAGCAATGGGTGGAAACTAGAGAAGCAACCTAGAACTAAGGAGAAATTTCCTGACAGTTAGAACAATTAACCATTGGAACAACTTGCCTTCAGAAGTTGTGAATTCTCTGACACTGGAAGTTTTTAAGAAGAGATTGGATAACCATTTGTGTGAAGTGGTGTAGGAGTCAGAGTTCCAAATAATACACCCACATCAAACAAAACTCCGAGGCAAGTAGATTCCTCGAAGAATAGTTTTATTGGATATATCATATTGGCACAGTTCTGGTGAAAACCAGCTCTGAAGATTCCCGCAGTTTTCTCCTAATTAAAAGTAAAAGTTGTTCCCTTTCTCCAAACAATCAGTCACATGGTCCAATCAAGGTGCCATCCAGTTGCCTGGTAACATCACTCCTCCTCTCTCTGGCCAGTTGTGAGAATGTCCTTGGTTCCCAGGAGAAAGTATTTTGTTTTGGCTACAAACACCCCAGCTATCTCTATTCACCCCCTCCATCCCTCTGCTCCAGTGTGGCAATACTGAAGCTTCAAAATGGCTTCGGTCAGGCCAGCTTCAGGGTTGACAATAGGGTTTCCTGCCTAAGCCGGGGGTTGGACTAGAAGACCTCCAAGGTCCCTTCCAACTCTGTTATTCTATTCTATTCTATTCTATTCTATTCTATTCTATTCTATTCTATTCTATTCTAAGAACATTATCTAGATGGACAGGAAAAAACCCACCCTTTCTATGAGGCTGCATCTCAGAGGCAGATTTTGAGACTTTTCTGTTGTTTTGGACTTCAGTTCCCATTAGCCGTGATATGATAGGGTAGCGTAGGGTAGCATAGGAAGAGGACAGGAGAGGAGAAGAATAAGATAGAAAATAATAATAACATAATGTAATAGGGTAGGGTAGGAAGAGGAGAGGATAGAAGAAGAATAGGATAGAAAATAATAATATAATATAATAGGGTAGGGTAGGGTAGACTAGGGTAGTCTAGGGCAGAACAAGAACAAGGACAGAACAGAATACGAATACAATAAGGATAGGATAGGATAGGATAGGATAGGATAGGATAGGATAGGATAGGATAGGACAGGACAGGACAGGACAGGACAGGACAAGAAGATTGCAAATGAACCTTCTTCACAACTGGCAGTTTTTGATAGAACAACAACAGAGTGATACAGGATATCAAAGAGAGCAGAGCCCCCGGTTACTGCTCTCACTCCCCAAAACCGTTTTTTTCCTCTTAATCCACAAGACTTAGATTGAAGGAGGGGGCATGTCCTCAGCACTGAAAACTTCATGCCTCTGACATTTTACAAACTGTTTGCAATCTTGAAACGTTGTGCTGAGTCACGGCCAAGAAAGCATCTGCCACAAAGGACAACAGGCTCGCCTTGATTCTGATTTTGGCACATCGGCTCCCAGCTGGATTCTCTTTGGGGAAAATAAATTAAGTTTCTCGCTTAATTGTTGAGATGAGCTTTTTTGTTTGTTGTTTGCTTGCTGCCAAGGGTTGCACAATTACACTGGTCCGTTTCTCTAGGTAGGGAACGTGTTTCTTTTCCTCGACAGAATGCCTGCCAACATTTTATCTTGCAGACCACCTGGTGCTAAGAAAAGACCCAGGCCCATTTTTACAATTATGCCTGTGAAGAAAGCATTCTTTTCCTTCACAAATGTGTGAGTTTGTGTGTTGTGTGTGTGTGTGTGTAACTAGTTCAGAAAATTCTATTTTCTATGGCTGTTTCCCTGAAACCACCAGGAAAAAAAAAGACTTTAGCTACTCAGTGATACTTTGCCAATAATAATAATAACAACAGCAACAACAACAATTATAATAAAATCACCAGATATCAGGACTTGAGAATTGAACTGCAGAGACCTTGGCATAAACCAGTACAGGTGGTTCCAGTGGTACTCAGCACACTGGATGCTATGCCTAAAGACTTAGGCAAGCACTTAAAAACAATTGGCGCTGACAAGATCACCATTGGTCAGCTGCAGAAGGCCACCTTACTGGGATCTGCTCACATAATCTGCCAATATGTCACGCAATTCTAAACACTTGGGAAGTGTTCAACTAATGATATGTGATACGAAACCCAGCATAGTTATCTCATTTGCTATGTACAATGTTGTTTTTTGTGAATAACAATGACAATGACAATGACAACCATAACCATAACCATAACCATAATAATAATATTTCCACCACACTTTTATTTATAGGAGCCCTGTTGGCGCAGTGGTTAGAATGTAGTATTGCAGGATAACTCTGCCCACAGCCAGGAGTTCAATCCTGGACCAGCTCAAGGTTGACTCAGCCCTCCATCCTTCTGAGGTTGGTAAAATGAAGGCCCAGATTGTTAGGGGAAATAAGATAGCTTTATGAATGGCCTAGATCAGGAGTATCAAACTCAAGGCCTGCAAGCCAGATCCAGCCTGTAGGGTGCTTAGACCTGGCCCGCGGGGATGCCCTGGAAACAGTAATGAACTGGCCCATGGTGCCTCTGCCAATGAAAACAGAACTTGGGAGGGCCGCGTGCTGCATTTTCTCTGGCAGAGGGCTGCAGTATGCCATCGCAGTCAGAAACGGAGATCGGGAGCCCGTTTTCTCGGGCAGAGTGCTCGGGCCAGCACAGTCTCCTCTAACACGAGTGATGTCGAGCTGGCCATGCCCACCCAGCCCCGAGGTCAAACACAACCATAATGCGGCCCTCAATCAAGTCGAGTTTGACACCCCTGGCTTAGAGGTATTGTAAAGCACGGTGAAGCAGTATATAAGTTTAAGTGCAATTGCTATTAGGATCAACCCAAAGTTACAAGAGTTTGATTTCTCCAGAACTTTTCATCAGGCCGGATCTCGTGAAAAATCAAGGGAGTGAGAAAGTTGCTGCGGGGTGGGAATTCCCATGTGCTTTAGAAATTAGATCAGAAGTTTCAGCTGTGCAGCTTGTTAATCAGTCTCAAAATGGTGTTTGCAGATTGAACACGTTTGTCAGCAGCCTTGGGTGGCATGAAGGTTATCAGAGAAGAGTGCTAAAGGGTAATGGGCTATGAGAATAACTTTGGGAGATAAGAGGCAGAGCCGCAGAGAAGAGATATCTCAGCTCATAGAAGGAATGGAGGAATAGAAAGCATCTCAGAAAGAACCCTCTAGAGTGCTCTGGGAAGTAAAGGCAAGGGAGTGGGGAGAAGTGCCTTATCTATTTATTATTATTAAATGTGTATGCTTATTTGGAGCCATGGTGGCACAGTGGTTAAAATGCAGTATTACAGGCAAACTCTGCCCACAGCCTGCAGTTCAATCCAGACCAGCCTCCCATCCTTCTGAGGTCAATAAAATGACGACCCAGACTGTTGGGTGACATTGCTGTCAGTGACAACGCTGATATTGTAAACTGCTTCGAGGAGGCTGTAAAGCACTACGAAGTATTTGAATGTTTGTTTATTGAATAGCCCAAAGGCCTTTTCAAAGATCACATGGTTAAAAGAAAGCCTTATGGTTACAGAAATGACAATCTAAAAATATAACTTATATAACATTAAAATTGGCGATATAAGTGTTCAATAACTATATTTACGAAGATTAAAATGCTAATTAGCATAGCTCCTTTCTAGTTCAGCTCATCTTTCTTACAATCGATAAAATTCTTTTCAATATAACTGGCTCATATTACTGTCATCCTTTTGAGATAGCCAGTGATTGCCCTTATCAGAGAAGAAGAGTCTGCTTTCAATAGGGATATTAACTTATGCCTTACGACCCAGTGGGGAAATTTATCCACGATTGGGGCGAGATATTTTTTCCTTACTTCCCCGTACAAACTACAATCAAATATTATATGCAATGAAGTGGTATATAAGTCTATGCACTATTGCTACTTTATTTCTTTATTAAATTTGTATCAACCCCCCCCATCTCTCTACCAAGCAACTCTGGACAGCTTACAACATCCTAAAAACAAAATTGCAAAACTTTCAAATGCTAGGCCTTAAAAGAATGAAAAATTATATGCATTTCAGGCTTGCAAGATCCTGTTACTATCTCCTTATAATAAAAGTTGTGTTACTACTCATGCTTTTGGTTTCCTGTCGGAATGACCTGACATAAAACCAGAGAGCTACTGGAACAAATTTTATTAAAGCCAGAAGAGACGGAGCCTGTAATATTTTTTTTTCTCACAGCTGGCTGAAAGCTTTCTGCCTCATTAGTGTCAAAATCTGGACCAGCTCATTTCTCTAAACAGGTGTATCTTAAAACCTGCCAAGGCAGAGAAGCTGCAGGTGCATTTGGCATCCAGTTTCATCAAACATGCACGACTAATCAGAGGGTGACTTCCTCCATCCCTGAAGACTGAAAATAATCCAGTACAAAGCAGAAATGAATAACTGCCTGGGCTATCACTCATATACAGGTAGTCCTCGACTTATGACCACAATGGAGCCCAACATTTTTTGTTGGTGAGAAACTAAGACATTTTTTAAAGTGAGTTTTGCCTCATTTTACGACTTTCTTTGCCACATTTGTTAAGTGCATCACTGCAGTTGTTAAATTAGCAACAACCGCTGTTAAGTAAACCTGGCTTCCCCATTGACTTTGCTTGACAGAAGGTCACAAAGGGGGAATCACATGACCCTGGGACACTGCAACTGTCATAGATATGAATCCGTTGTCAAGCATCTAGAATAGAATAGAATAGAATAGAATAGAATAGAATAGAATAGAATAGAATAGAACAGAACAGAACAGAACAGAACAGAACAGAACAGAACAGAATAGAATAGAATAGAATTCTTTATTGGCCAAGTGCAATTGGACACACAAGGAATTTGTCTTGGTGCAAATGCTTTCAGTGTACATGAAAGAAAAGATACATTCATCAAGAGTCAAGAATCATAAGGTACAACACTTAATAACACTCATAGGGTTCAATAAGCAATCAAATCATACTAGGAAACAGTCAATATAAATTGTAAGGATACAAGCGACAAAGTTACAGTCATACAGTCACAAGTGGGAGGGGATAGGCGATAAGAAAGCTCAAACTGCCCAAGGAGCTGCTGATACAGTTTTACAGAGGAATTATTGAGTCTGTCATCTGCACCTCTATAACTCTCTGGTTTGCTTCTGCAACCCAACAAGACAGACACAGACTTCAGAGAGTAATTAGGACTGCAGAAAAAACAATTGCTACCAACCTGCCTTCCATCGAGGACCTGTATACTGCATGAGTCAAAAAGAGGGCTGTGAAAATATTTACAGACCCCTCATATCCCGAACATAAACTGTTTCAACTACTTCTCTCAAAATGACGCTATAGAGCACTGCACACCAGAACAACACAAGGACTTCCCCCGAAAGCCATCACTCTGCTAAACAAATAATTCCCTCAACACTGTCCAACTATTTATAAAGTCTGCACTACTATTACTATTAATCATCTCATCATTCCCATCCCCTCCCACTTGTGACTGTATGACTGTAACTTTGTCGCTTGTATCCTTACGATCTATATTGACTGTTTCCTAGTATGATTTGATTGTTTATTGTACCCTATGACTATCATTAAGTGTTGTACCTGATGATTCTTGACTCTTGACAAATGTATCTTTTCTTTTATGTATACTGAGAGCATTTGCACCAAGAAAAATTCATCACACTTGGTCAATAAAGAATTCTATTCTACCAAGAGCCTAATTTAGATGGCCCACTGTAGGAGAAGAAGAGGCAGAGACTGAGGATGGGGTCAAGAGAGAAAACAGTCTAGAGTCATTATGTTCCCACAAGCGATCCAAGTCTAGCCCGCCCTTGAATTTAATTGACTCTTATCTAGCACCACTTTAGTGTTGGCCATTAGTTGACTAGAATCTTCTGCATAAGCTTGTTAATGTTAGTAATGATTCTTCGTACCTGACACAGCCCTATTGCTGATATAGGAGGACAACAACTGGAAGAATTCTTAAGAAAAAACCACATTGGTTTTGCAGAGACCGATTGTTCTCTGTATGATCTTGACGTACGTCATTTCAAAAGAACATGTCTATGGAGATTCTCAGTCATCCAGGTCATGGTTGTCCCAAAGGTGCTTTTTCAAGAGGCTACTGGACTTTCTGGTTTTTCTTTGAAGACCTCTTCTCTTCTCTTCCAAGAAGCATCTTCAGCTCTGACTGGATGGTGGGGAATGGAAGGATTTCTACTCCTTGCAGACAGCAAGAAGCACAATTGATATTCACCCATTTCTAAGTTAATCATAACAACAGATAAAGAAAAGGTTCCAGATTTTAATTCCAGCTTGTTTTAAATGTCAAGGGTTCTTCAAAGCGACTCCTGATTACAGAAACATTCCTGTTAACACTGTTTTATTTTTATTTATTTTTTGTATCCCCTGTTAATGAATCACTAATTGTAGAGGCTGCATATTGCTTTTTAAACATGCACCAGTGCCTAACTGTGAATTAGAGGATATTCTATGATCCCCCGTGGCTGCTTTTGCTACATAACAATAGAGAAGTATCAAAAGTATGCCAAATTAAGGATGGGGTGCAGAATGGAAAAATAGTGCAGGATGATGCCAACAGGGCCTACATACAGAATGTAGAAAATGTATAATCTTCGAATCTTGGGAAACAAGTATTCGTACTGGATGAAGAAATCGACCTGCTGATTTTAAAAATAATTGCAGCTACGACACCTCTGAAAATAAATTTTACAATGGGTTATGTCAATGCCATGTTGGTACGATGGGAGGTTTATTTCAAAGCTACAGATGAGGTACATCAAATGTCTTGCACAGAGATATAATAGTGCCCCGTCACGAATTCCACTGGATTTTGCTCCATCTAGATTTCAAACAAAACCTATCAGCATTTATTTTTCGATGATCAAAAACGAGTGGGAGGAAAAAAAGAGAAATATGTTACAGGCAAACAGCAGTCTTGAAGTTTAAAAAGAGACATCAGATTGGGGAAATTTGCATTTTAAAAATCTGCATCGGGGGAATTTATCTGTCAGCGGAAAAAAAGCAGATTTGCATTCTTTTTTCTTCAACAAAAAGAAAGCCTTTGAATGAGTTATATAGCTGCCTAGCCACCCATTTCACAATGCAGTGATTCTAAGAAAAGTATAGGATCAAAACCAAACTACCAGAATAACAGCTGGAAACAGTCCTAGACTTGGAACCAAACAGATCAGCTGACAGGGCTCCCTTAATCTCCAAAAGTCTGGGAGGGAATAGCCAGGTTTTAATGCCTTCCAAAACAACAATGGAGTCAGAAATCAATCAATCGATTCCACTTTATAATGCCTTGGTAAGACCATATGTGGAATATGGCATCCAGTTTTGGTTGCCACAATATAAAAAAAGATGTTGAGACTAGAAATTCTGCAGAGAAGAACAACTAAGGGACTGAAGGTTAAAACATATGAGGAACGGTTGCAGGAATTGGATATGTCTAGTTTAATGAAAACAGGGACTAGAGGTGACATGATATCAGCCTTCCAAATCTAAGGTGCTGACACAAAGAAGAAGGAGTCAAGCTATTCTCCAAAGCACCTAAGGGCAGGACAAAAAGCAAGGATGGAAACTAATCAAGGAGAGAAGCAACTTAGAACTAAGAAGAAATTTCCTGACAGTTAGAACCATTAATCAGTGGAACAGTTTGCCTACAGAAGTTTTTTTGATCAACCCAATCACACTGTGGATGGAAGTACACAGAATAGAATGGAATAACAGAGTTGGAAGGGATCTTGAAGGTCTTTTAATCCAACCCCTGCTTAGGCAGGAAATCCTACATCACTTCAGACAAATGGTTATCCAACATCTTTTTAAAAACTTCCAGTGTTGGAGCATTTACAACTTCTGGAGGCAAGTTATTCCACTGATCAATTGTCCTCACTGTCAGAAAACTTCTCCTTAGTTCTAAGTTGCTTCTCTCCTTGATGAGTTTCCACCCATAGCTTCTTGTCCTGCCTTCAGGTGCTTTGGAGAATAGCTTGATTCCCTCTTCTTTGTGGCAGCCCCTGAGATATTGGAACGCTGCTATCATGTCTCCTCTAGTCCTTCTTTTTATTAAATTAGACATACCCAGTTCCTGCAACCGTTCTGCATATGTTTTATCTTCCAGTCCCCTAATCATCTTTGTTGCTCTTCTTTGCACTATTTCTAGAGTCTCAACCTCTTTTTTACATCGTGGTGACCAAAACTGAATGCAGTTTTGATGAGACCCCCTTGAATCTTAAGCTGTGTGATTAATTGGTTGAGTGAGTGAGTGAGTGAATGATTATAAGCCATCAAATCAGTGTTAACCCTCAACGATCTCATAGATAGATTTTCTCCATGACAATTAGTTCCTACCTTGGTTCTTCAGGTCTTTAAAGGAGTACATTAGGGAACTATAAACCATCAGGGTTCATTTTAGCCACTTTGGAATTACCTAGAAGAAATTTGAATTCTTATGTTTATGTTTCTTTTTGTATTTCTCTTTTGTTTTGTTTTTGGTTAAACAGGTATTTCTGAAAGTCATGTTTATACATGTTGCTTGCTTAGTTTGCCTGCTGACTCAGACTTGGAGGATAAACTTTGAAACTTCTTGATTGAATGGTAATATCTAATACTATTGTCGTTATGAAATTTATTACAGTTGTCCACTCTAAAAATCTCTAAGTTTTATCTACTGCAATGTAGGGAGATCTTACCTGATAAACCATGGTTAAGCACTATCTCCATTCAGGTGTTAAATCATCCCCCCAAAACTGTTGGGAAATTACAGAGGGTTCATTTTGTACCCAGCGCACTCCAAGTCAACTCATGTGCCACTCAGTATCTAGCACCTTCTGATGTTCCTATGTGCAGGAGCTCATTAACTAACCTGGTTTGACAGCATCATCCAAACTCACACGATGCCCCCTGTTAAGTTTGCATGAAGAGTCAAACACAAAGAGCTTCAGTAAAGAGTTTATTCAGTGACTACAGCTCGAATGGACCCGACTTGGCTGGGCTACAGCTGCTTCTTATAGCCAGCAGCCGTAGTTGCCAGCCAATGGGAGTGCAGGGTTTCTTCCCGCACTATTTAAACCAATACCATTTAACATTTTACAAGAACAGTTCAAATAAACCAATAACATTCAAACCTACATACATAACACCCCAGTCTAAAATCCTTTAATTGGAGACTGCATAAATTGAAGATCCTGTTGCCTGCTCTGCATTGTGTTACGGCTGAGTGAAAGCACTTAACATCACACTTGGATATCACACTTAATTAGATCAGCTAAAGACCCAGCAGATGTATTTGTACCCTACACTAAGTTTGGCTAATGTCTTGGCATGTTGGGTGAAGGCAGCCCAAGATTATTGCTTAGTATATTGTGCAAAGTGAGTAAATGGGTTACTTTAGGAGCCAGTTAAATGTGCTATTGAATTATTTAACCAGGAAGGAAGGAAGGAAGGAAGGAAGGAAGGAAGGAAGGAAGGAAGGAAGGAGGAGGAAGGAGGAGAAGGAAGGAAGGAAGGAAGGAAGGAAGGAAGGAAGGAAGGAAGGAAGGAAGGAAGGAAGGAAGGAAGGAAGCCATAGTAATACATGGAGAACTGGTAGCAGAAATTTTGAGTAGTTCGGAGAACTGGTGGTAATCTTCCCCTTGGAGTGGGGTGGGAATGGAGATTTTACAGTATCCTTCCCCCACCAAGCCACGCTCACCAAGCCACACCCACAGAACCGGTAGTAAAAATTTTGAATCCCACCACTGTATCTCCAAAAATTATCAGTTTTAGTGCCATTCAAAGCAAGTGATTTCCTTACTATGAAATCACCTCTCTTCACTTTGCCTTACAAAGACAGTGATTTGAGAGTTCATGTGCAAAGGGAGATCAAGCTAACTTAGAATGGCTGGATGATTTCAGAAAGTTTCCCAAAGGAAAATCCATACACAATTTCCCATTAGAAATAGTTTCTTCTTAAATTGGAACAATTTTCTGCAAAGGTGGTAACATTTTGATCAAGTGTAAAATTGTTTGAGAGAGAAGGAGAAAGAGAGGGAGAGGAGACAGAGACAGAGAGCAATGTCCAAGTTGGTTCCTTTATTTGTGATCTTTTGCAATACGGATTTGATTCTTGTCTTGTGCTTTGCTCTTACAACGAAAAATGATTTGCCAAACTGTTGGCACTTTGTTGATTAGATGCCTGCTTGCTTTATCTTTCCTTTAGAGTAATTACATCAGGCTAGATAACAATCTAGCTAATCTTTTCAAAAATCTAAGAATAATGAAATCTGGCTAATAATTTGATAAGAGACCACCAGGACATCACAGTACTGTAGCCTAGATTAGGAAATTGAAAATATAACCTTAAAAAGGCAATGTGGAGAACTGCTGCCAAGAAGATTCTTGCCAATAAAATCAGGAGTCAAGCTCAATTTGACCTTTAAAGTAATTAAATGTATCTTAAAGTTAACATGACTTTGCACTTCTATTTTATACTTACAGATGAATATTGTTAAAGTTTGCCGTTTTATTTCAACTTTCTTTCAAACAAAACAGAAAGCTGAGGTGGTTACTATGAGGAAAAGTTACAGCATACTTTTGTATTTCATTAAATTCTCCTTCTAAAAAGCCCCTTTCTCCCTTTTTTTTACTGAGTTGAATGTGCTTTGAATAGACATGGAAAGAAAGAAAGAAAGAAAGAAAGAAAGAAAGAAAGGGGGAGGGAGGGAGGTAATCTCAAATGAGCCTTTTTAGGGGGGAAACGTAGGAGAAGCAAAGACATCTAATTGGATGTGGATTTCATAAAATGGATCTACTTAATTTGGATTCTACACTTGAGACAGAATGCTTCAGTTTAAGAATTGAACAGAGAACTGAAGATACTTTTTGGATTAGAAGCTTTTTTTCAAGGAAAAAAATAAGAAAGTTCAATTACCTTTTGGAAAAGCCCTTTGGGACAATCAAGACTTGGTGTCAGCATTCCAACTAACAAACTCCAACCCAATAAACTCTGAGACAAGCATTTCCTCAAAGTTACATTTTATTAGAGTTATCATATTGGCACATCTGGGAAAACCCGAATCTGAGAGTTCCGAGTTTTCCCTTCCCAAAAGAAATTCAAAGATCCATCCTCTGCACCCACCAGTCCATCACATGGCCCAATCAAAATGTTGTCCCAACTGGAGACATTCCTCCAGACACACCTTTCCAGGTGCAGGGTGACTTGTCCTTGACTCTCTGAGAAAAAATGTTGATGAGTCTAATCTTCCACCTCACTATAAAATTCCCCCTCCCAAATTCCCAGGCACTAAATGTGGCAGCCTCGAAGCTTCCAAGTAAAATATGGCTTCCAAGGCTGACACCTGGATAACTGAGAATCTCCATAGTCATTTGCCCAAGATGGCAACATGAATGTATCTAGAATTTGAACATGACCATGTCATCCTAAGACCACTTCACCCCACTTAACTTCATCCCTCTTAATTCAAATGTCTTCAGTTCATCCCACTTAACTCAAATCCACTTCATCCCACTTAACTCAAATGTCTGCGGTGCAGTGTTGCCCTGGAACCATGTTGCTACCATGCCAACACAAGAAAAGACCCAGATTCCTTCAGAAGGCCTTGGAAGATAAGCGATGATTGTCCGAAACACTCTTTTAGTTCAGGTTCTAGAGTATGGCACTTCATATCTCTTTTCTGCTGGGAAGATAGGCAGTTTTTTCAACAAACCTCTGAGCTTAGGCCTCCCACCACTTCAATACAGGGCTCTTGAAAATAAAAAATATTGCTAGAGGCTGGAACTTTGATCTGTAGCATGTTATCTTCAAGGGTTTTAATTAAAATATTAAACATTGCAATATGATGGACAAGAGGCCATGTCATCTACTTCTAATTTCTCCAGCTAAATACGGATCTATGAAGCCTTGTTCAGAAAGCTGCAACACACAGTGATTGCTTCTGACAGCTTACTTCTCTACTTCAGTTAATCTACCACTGTTGTCTTTACTGTATTTATTTATTTATTACAATTATGGAATGCTTCCTTCCTTTAACTTCAGTGTTTGGAAAGGTATTTGATTAATGGACCCAGCTATCTATAAAGTTTGTGAACTGGCCACCTTATTGATAGATTATTTCAGCATCCAATTGCAGCTATAAAGCCAATGTTATGTTAAAATTCATATGAGATAATTGTCTATTGCTGGTGTGGTGAGGTGCAAAGTGTAATTTGAGTAGCAGTCCTTCAAAAAATAGCACGATCTAAAATATCACATCTGGACTTTAATTTTTGCTGTCAAATTTGGCATATTTTGTAATACTGGAACACACATTTTTAAAAACATGCAGATTTTAAGTGCCAATAATATAGTTGAGAAACCAATAGATCCAAATGGGGAAATGGAATTCTGGTCTTCAGCCTGGAAGAAAATTTTAAGAATTTTTAGAAATGTGGAGAACTTCAATTCCCCAGCTAGCATGCATCTATAGTGGCTGACTCATGACTTCTTCCTTCTCTGCTAGAATTTAAAATAGTTTGTAACAAACTTTTAAAATGAATATTTAATTGACACAAACATGCTGATCACAAAAGACAGGTGTCAATTTTATGCAGAATCCAAACCATGATTTGAGGCACAGAAGTCTTTTTTTTTAGAGTTAGGACTTTAAAGTTTGTGATAATATCTGGTGAAATCTCAAATATCAGAGTCATCTGCAAAATAAAATGCTCAATCAATTAGAGCACAGTTTCTCAACATTGGCAGGCTTAAGATGTGTAGAGTTCAACTCCCAGAATTCCCCAGCCGGCATGCATCTAAAATGGCTGACCCATGACTTCTCCCTTCCCTGTTAGACTTTACAAGTTTGTAACAGGCTTTTTAAAATGAATATTTAATTGACACAAACATGCTGATGGTTAGCACAAAGACAGACAGATCAAGTACTGTGCAGAGTGCAAAAAAAACTTGATTTGAAGCACGGAAGCCATTTTCTTGGGAATTAAGTTTGTAGTGAGGTCAGAGGTCAGAGTCAGACTCACAGCAAAATAAAATGTTCGATCATTTAGAGTAGTGTTTCTCAACCTTGGCAATTTTAAGTTATGTGGACATCAATTCTTTGGGGCTAATCTAATCTATGTGAGAACGATGTACCTAAAATCAGGGGGCACCACACAAAAACGCTCACTTTCTGGTACTTCTTTGTCAAGCCTTTCTCTGCTACCATTTCCAAAGGCTTGGAAAAAACCTTTTGCCAGGGAGTAAAAATTCTTCAAACATCCCTGCTAATTAGAGGTGATAGACTGTGTTTTTCTTTGCTGTCAATGCTGATAAAAAGTAGACCTGAAAAGTAATCTGAAAACATCTTTATTTATAAAATAAAGAAACCTACACGGAGCTACATGTTTGCAACCTAATCTCCACCAAGGCATATAGAAAAAGAAAAAAGGAAAAAGTACAACGGAAGTGAAGTCAAAACTTCTTACACATGCGCAGTAAATCAAAACATTACAGAACTTTCTTATCCCGTTACTATGGAGACAAGATAACACACTGCTGGCTAGCAGACACCTGCTTGCTATAATATGAGCTTAGGAGCTTGAACAGACAAACCAAAAAAACGCAGTGACATTCTTCACTAATGGGACCCGTACTATGACTCCTGTGCCAGATATTCTGGAGCAGGCAGATATGATAAGGAGTCTTGCAAATAACCATGCCATCTTTAGACAGGACCAACAAGATCATGACTTTGCATCTGGAAGTCTACTGGTATCAGTGCATTTCATGGAGCAGAAGTCTAATATGTGGAATGAGAAGTCACAGGAAGTCTAAACTTCTTGTGATGCCACATTCTGAGCCAGATGCAGCTTTTGGATGCTCTCCAAGGGCAGATCCATGTGCAGGATATTGCAGTACCTCCCGCGGGAGGTGACTAAGATATGAGCAGCTATGATCAGAACCTTTCAATCCAATGCATTCTTTCCCAGAGGCTTTGCACAAGGCATTTTGCTGCCTGAGGCAAAGGACGATGTGGTAGCACTTTTTCCCATCCTATTTAAATTAACATTGAGTTCAACAATGATGATAGGATAACATCCCTCCCACTGCACCTAAGGTCATCAGGTTAAATTATATATATAAAACATACATGAACCAATCTGCCTACATCTCTAGAATCTATTGCTTGAGGACATCGGCACAATCTGTCTAAAGAGAATCAGAATAGAGCTGGAAGGGACCTTGAAGGTCTTCTAGTCCACCCCCCCTGCTCAAGCAGGAGATCCTAACCCATTTCAGACAAATGACTGTCCAGTGTCTTCTTAAAAACTTCCAGTGATGGAGCATCCACAACTTCTGAAGGCAAGTTGTTCCACTGGTTAATTGTCGGGAACGGTTGGGAAGTTTCTCCTTAATTTCAGGTTGCTTCTCTCCTTGATTAGTTCCCATCTATTGTTTCTTGTCTTGCCCTCTGGTGCTTTGGAAAATAAATGGACACACACAACATATCCCTCTTTGTGGCAGCCTCTCAAATACTGGAATACTGCTATCATGTCCCCCCCAGCACCATATTCATTTTTCACAAAATTACCACATCACCATCCTGAAGTGTCCATAATATGAGACAAAAGGCAGAATATTATACCTCCCTGGATGAGAAAAGGAGAAACATGCTCTTCAAAAACAGCCCCCACCTTTATTAATAGCCCCAGAAAGACTGGGCCATCCTATCTACAAGACAAAAGGCTTCCAGTTCCAGGGTGATGGGATTAAGAAATTGTCCTCCAGGACATAACAGGATTAGCCCTCTACCCATCTAGCAGCAGAGCTCACCACATGGCATCTGGTGATATTACATCACCCAGCACAAATTTATCTCAAACAAACTCCTAGGATTTGCACATGACCCCTACAGTAACCAATACGATACATTTCTTGCACAGGAACAGGAAGCTCTAGAGCAACTCACTCACTCTCCACTCCATGTGTTCAGCTGCACCAGGACCATGTGGTTAATTGTTCTGCTCCATTAAACCAGCTTTCCAAGCAGCCTCCATGTTTCCAGTGTCTTTCTCCCCACTTGGAACTGAACCCAGATGGACATTTCTTCCAACATAGTCAAGACTAAGAAGTCAGCAGAGAACCAAATTAGGTCCTTAATTACAGCCAGTGATTGTGAACATCTCATTCATTTCCCTCATTATGTTCTTCTTTATGTTATCTTCTTTCTTTGATTCATCTAAAAATCCAATTATTGATTACTTATATTGGCACTAGGGAGGGGTATATTTAATTGGATTCTTTTGCAACCTGTATATGTTCAGTTCCTTGAACTTTCCTAGAGTTCATGGTAATTTCTTTGCTTGACAGACACTTTTCCTTATTATGTAAGTTAGCAAGAAGCCAGAGTCCATGTCAGAGATGTTGATGAATTTTGACATTTCTTTGGAACTTGTGACTTAAGTTATAAAGAAACTGATGAGATGAGAACAAGGGAATCAAACTGTCTAACCTCATTATTTGTTCCCCATGCAAACAATCTGAATCAATTAGAATATAATGCATTTGCTCTGAGAAAGAACTTTGATTTATTAAAGGAAGAAGGTTCTAGGGGCAAAATCTTTAAATGCTAAAGTAAAAGAAATTCCTGTGCTTCAATAAATTTGGAGATAACACTGGATTAATAATAGTACATGCCCTAGATACAGTGCTCTGAAAACTTTTCTAAAGAAATCTTGAGATCTCTTCAGAGCAAACTAAGGAATCATAGAACTTGAAAAGCATGTTGAGGCCACTGTGTTTAATCCCTGCTCCACACAGGAATCCAAATTAAAGCTTCCAGAAGCTCAAAGTTACTTACACGTTCATTTTAGCTACACAATAACTGCCCTGTAAAAGCAGGTTGGGCTTACGTAGAATCAATGGCTCAAAATCATCCTCCCCGCCCCTCCTGGGAGTCCCCACACAGCCTGTTTTGTATGCAGGTAAGTGCAGGGCGTGCGCAGGGGTTCGGGGAGGGTAAAAAAAACAGGCCTCCCAGAATTTCGGGAAGGCCAGAAATAGGCCTGTTTCTGGCTCCCAGAGAGCCTCCAGAGAGCTCTCCTGGAGGCTCAAAGAAAGCCTCTGGAGTCTGGGGAGGGCAAAAACACCCCCCCACCGAGGTGCAGGAGGCCGACTAGGCTATGCCCACCAGGCCACGCCCATCCAGCAACCGTCAGAGAGCCCTTTGCTAAAATTTTTGAAGCCCATCCCTGCATTCTTTTTATTCTGGAATGCAAGTGCTTTGAAATAAACTGCATTGGTCTCCTTCCTGTGTATCATCCTGAAAATATTGAAACAACTGAAGCAGTTTGGTAACAGTAGCTTCATGGCTGTATTACTCAGTGCGTTGTGGGTTGCAACAGCACACCTGCAGAAGCTCTCTTGTTGATAACGATTTGTCTTTGCGGAATATTTGACACCAGGGATCGAGGAGGTCAGCTTAATGAAAGCAAATGAGCCTCAGTGAAGGTGTGTTGTATTGGAGCTGTTATTTTTACCCAATACCATCAGGAAACCTGCTGCCTTCATGGCTATTTGCTTTAAACCCTAATTAAAATTGCTGGCTTTCTATGTTATTTCTCTGCTCAGAATTTCCTATTTGCTGGAAAGGTATTAATCATTGGATAACAAGTGCCAGATTAGGACTTGTGTACAGTTTTATATTCGATTAGTCAGAATAGCTGAGGAGAGGTGATTCTTCCTCAGTAATCTCAGGAACAAGAGGTGCTGGTGAGCTTTCTTAATCAGACTAGTGGTGTTAATCTGCCAGGACAAGTCCTCAGAGAGGTGGATCCCCAGGACCTTGAAGCTGGTGACACATTCTACCATTCTCCTGTTGATGTATATAGGAGAGTGGGTGTGATCATTCTTTTTCCTGAAGTCCACAATGAGCTCTTTGGTCTTGTTAGTATTAAGTAGTAAGTTATTGTCAGCGCACCACGTAGCTAGGCACTGCACCTCCTCCCTGTACTCTGAATCATCGTCATCATTGATGAGTCCGGTCACCTAATCAAGGAAATATATATATTTGGATTTAGGCAAAGTATTGGTAAATAAGATTCAGACTAGAGAGATAGGATAAAATATTGCTGATTAGGATTACTTTGAACTTACACATAGAGACTCAATAACAAATGTTAGGTTATATATAAACTATATATGTGATATAGAAATCAGACTTGAAAGTATATTGGGTTAATATTTTTATTCATAAGAGACACTACCCTATTAAATTAAAATAGAATTTAGATATCTAAGAGAGAGATTAATTAATTAGACTACCGATCAATTTCAATATATAGGACTTACCATCGACTGTTACCATTGAATGTTAATTTGGGATATAATTAATATAGTACAACAACAAAAACAAATCTTAAAAGAAATGACGTCTACAACAACTACAACTCTGAAAACTGGAAGAAAGGCCATTTCGACACTGACAACTACATCAGTAACATCTTCGCCCATGTCACAAAAGACAATTGAAGAAACAATACCACTGGAGAAACAAGCTACCACCTCGAATGCCAATATTCAATCGATCCTGCTTACCCTACAAGAATCAATGTTGAAGCTGCAAGAAACAATGGTGAAAAATCATAATGTGGCAAGAGCAGACATAAATGAATTAAAAGAAGAGATGTGGAAACTAAAAGCAGAAATGAAAGCAGATATTTCTAAAGTAGAGGAGAAAGTTGGAATAATACAGCAGGCCTTGGAGAAAAATGAAGCAACAATAAAAGAGGTAGAGAAAAGGACAGAAAGAACTGAAAGGAAATTGGAAAGGGTAGATGAACAGCAAAGAATGTGAGTAAAGAAATGGAGAACTCACTGGTCTACCTAGAGATGGACAAGGCTGCTACATATTTGAGATTCCAGAACATAGTGGAATCAAGAGAAGAAGATCTGGAACAGGTAATGGCAGAAATACTGGCGGGATTATTGGAAAAGAACAAAATGATATCTTGAGAGAGTTCGATGAAGTTTACAGAGTTAGTACAAATTATGTGAGACACCACAAATGCCCAAGAGAAGTCCATATATGATTTGTGAGAAGGAGTGTCTGGGATATCATATACAAGATATCAAGAGAAGTACCAATCACACATAAAGGTAAAGAAGTTTTGGTTCTCAAACAAATACCAAGAAGAGTAAGAGAACAAAGACGAGATTCTAAATTTCTAGTGGCCCATCTAAATCAAAAAGAAATTGTATTTAAATGGCTAATCCCAGAGGGGATGTTCATTTCATGGGAGGAAAGGAAAATCAAAATAGACTCTATGGGAAAAGCCCAGGAATTTTATGAGCGGTTGGTAGACCGGAAGAACAGAGCAGTAAGGATGAATTGGAAGTGAATTCCCAAGAAGATCAAGATCAACACAAGAATAGTGATGGAACTTTAGGAAATCAAGAAAATAATCAATTACAACAGGAGAGAGAAGAAGGTAGGATACATTTTCAGGCACAAAGAGAAACCAGAGCAGTCACAAGACAAAGAGGGAAACATAAATAAATAATGGAAGAAGAAAAGAAAATATTATCAATCAACATAAATGGTCTAAACTCTATGATAAAAAGGAAAAGGACAATAGCTAAATTAATCAAACAAAATGCTGATATAGTTTGCCTACAAGAAACCCATATAAAGAAATCAGACAAAAAATATTTAGAATGCCCGAAATTAGGGAAGTTATTCACCGCACCGGCAGATGATGGGAAAAGAAAGGGATCGCAGTGTATGTTAAAGAGGATATGAAAGTAGATTTAATATGGTCGGATCCTGATGGAAGAATTCTAGTTTTGCAGATCTGGATCAATGCTATCCCAATTCTTTTAGTGGTAATTTATGCCCCAAATGGAGATCAAAAGAGTTTTTAAGTATCTATATGAAAAATAGTAGGATTGGAAAAAGAAATATTTGTATCATAGGGGATTTCAATAATATTGCTGATTACAAAAAAGATCACAGTATTGCGGGGAGGAACAGGAAAAAAAAAAGAGAGCTACCAAAAATATGTATGGAAATGATGATGGAGTTAAATTTGATTGATATATGGAGAAGGTTAAATCCTGCGAAAAAACAATTTACATTCTACTCAAACCCTCACCAAATATGGACACGAATGGACATGGCATGGATGAATGGGGAAATAGCAAATGAAATAAAAGTGATTGAAATCTTACCCAATGAATGAGCAGATCACAATCCTATTCAGATAATCTGTAAAGGTAGGAAAAACCAAAGAAAAGGTGGACGTCAAATACCCAGTTAATTAGAGAAAAAGAATATATGAATAAGCTTAAGGAGGAATTAAACTATTTCTTAAAGGAAAATAATAATGGAGTAACTATGAAACAAAACATTTGGGACACAATTAAGGCAGTAATAAGAGGTATAACAATTTCTTATAATGCCAAGAGTGTTTTGCCCAGCAAAACAAATTACAACAAAAATTAAGGAATTAGAAACCCAATTACAAAGTACCCCAAAGGATTCAAGATTGCAAAATCAGATGATAATAACTAAACATAAACTGAATTTAATTGAACAAGAGAGAATGATTATAAATTTGAATATAACTAGACAAACTTATTTTGAACATGCCAATAAGCCAGGAGATGGCTGTCCTACAGACTTAAAAAGGGAAAGAAAAAGATGATTTACCAACTAATAGATGGAAATGGGGATACACAACGGATAGAACAGAAAAAAGAAATTGCCCATAAGTATTTTGAAGATTTATATAAAAGGAAGAGGTTAAGGAGGAAAGGATAAGAAACTATTTAGATAAAATGAAAGATAAAGCAATTGGGGAAGAGATGAAAGAACTATTAAACAAAGATATTACTTGGTCCGAATTGAAAACAGCAATAGAGAACCAGAAAAATAGTAAATCTTTGGGACCAGATGGGATCCCAGGGGAACTGTACAAGGCAATAGGAGAACAAATAGGACCTCTTATGGTGGAAGTTTTAATGACGTCATTGGCAGCCAGGATGCCGGACTCATGGAGGGGCATTGATCTCACTGATCCTGAAGGAAGATTTGGATTCCCAAATCCGCAGCCTCCTCCTCAATCACCTCACGGAGGGAAGACTTATTAGCCATGGACCTGGCATTAAAATACACCAGCTTGAGCCCAGGGGTCCCCATTCCCTGCCCCCAGGGAGGAGTCATAGGGTGAACGGCACCGCTCGAAGATAGCGAGGGTGCGCTCCCAACACGTGATCTGGCCCTATGCCTCGTTGTCTCCCACCGATCCCAACCACACTAGAAATCGTGGTCCCCGGCCCGCACTCCGGGCCCCCACCAGCTTTTATAAGTTGTTACTAACACCTTGAAGGAAACCCGGAAGGCAACCGGCAGCCAATGCAAGTTGCGCAGGAGGGGTGTAACATGGGAGTATCGAGATACCCCCATCACAGCCTGCGTGGCCGCATTCTGCACCAGTTGCAACCTCCGAGTAATCTGCAAGGGTAGCCCCATGTAGAGAGCGTTGCAGTAGTCGATTCTGGAAGTGACGAGCGCATGGGTGACCGTTTGAAGGGCATCTCGGTTCAGGTAAGGGTGGAGCTGGCGAACCAGCTGAACTTGGGCAAAGCCCCCCTGGCCACAGCTCCCACTTGCTCCTCCAGACTGAACTGTGCATCCAGGAGGACACCCAGATTCCTCGCCCTATCCACGGGGGTAACACCTCCCCCATGACAAAGATGGCACATCCACTGAACACCGAGATGCCGATAAGAACAGCCACTCAGTCTTGGCGGGTTAAGCGAGTCTGTTACTCCCCATCCAGGCCTGCACCGCCTCCAGGCATCGAGACATCACCGAGAGAGCATCACTGATCTGGTCTGGGGTGGAGATATACAACTGGGTATCATCTGCATATTGATGATACCTCACCCCGAAACCTCAGATGATCTCGCCCAGCGGTTTCATGTAGATATTAAACAGGAGAGGTGAGAGAACAGACCCCTGTGGCACCCCACAAGTGAGGGGCCTTGGGGCCGATCTCTGCTCTCCTGCCAACACCGACTGTGAGTGGCCTGAGAGGTAGGAGGAGAACCACCACAGAACAGTGCCCCCCACTCCCAACCCCCGGAGCCGCCGCAGAAGGATACCATGGTCGATGGTATCGAAAGCTGCTGAGAGATCTAAAAGGACCAGGACAGAGGAAAAGCCCTGTCCCGAGCCCTCAGAGATCATCCACCAGTGCGACCAATGCTGTCTCGGTGCTGTGTCCGAGCCTGAAACCTGATTGGTACAGGTCGAGATAATCAGTTTCCTCCAGGAACAGGAAGCTGTTGAACCACCAGCTCTCAACAACCTTCGCAAAAGCGAGGTTGGAGACTGGACGATAGTTGTTCAAAAGCGGTTGGGTCCAGAGCAGGCTTCTTGAGGAGGGTCTCACCACCGCCTTCAAGGCAGGAAAAACCCTCACTCAAAGAGGTGTTGACAACTGCCTGGAGCCAACCCGTGTAACCTCCTGGAGGCATAAACCAACCAGGAAGGACATGGGTCCAATAAACAGTGGTGGAAGACAGCCTCCATGATCCTGTCCACTTCATCCAGGGAGACAGGGTCAAACTCAGCAGATAGGATCCACAAGACTCGCCACTCCATCATCCAAACCCTGCCAATCAGGGTCCAAGCCGGCCCGAATCTGAGCAATCTTATCCACCAGATGTAAACTAAATTCCTCTGCTCTGCCCCAAAGTCCCCCTCTCCTCCAAATGCAGGGGCGAGTGACCCTAAACAGGGGCCACAGGGCGATCATCTGCGGGCGATCAGAGCAGAAGTAAGCACATCTATGCTCTAATTGCTTCCAGGTAAAGTCTAATAGGCTCTTAGCTGGACACCGTCAGACTTGGGCACTGGTCCTCCTGCTCTCCAGGCATCTCCTCCGCCCTTCATCCCAGCTCCTCCAAAAACCAAGGGAGCCAAGCGAGGTCTGCGGTGAAGGACAACCCGGCCGAGCACTGCCAGGCAGCCTGTTGCAGGTGGCATAAGGTCTTGGCCGGCTGTGGTCAAGGGAGGTTGGCAAGAACCCGGGGCCATCTGAAACCTCTCCGGTCCATCAGGCGCCTGGGGGAACCATCGTGTCGGCTCCTCATCCCAGCAGCGAGAGCAGCCAATTGAAAGACCAGCCTCAGGAGATGAGGAGTCTTCTGTCCATGATAGGGTAGAGTAACTGGAGATCCACCCCCAGATCACTACACCACTGCGAGATAAAAAACCAGGTCGACATGTTCCCCCTCATGGGTGGGTCCTGAATCACCTGGGTCAGGTCCATGGCTATCATGGATGCCAAGAACTCCCGAAACCAATCCAGGCGCCCTCCCAGAGAGGGCAGGTTGAAGTCCCCAGGACAATAAGCCTGGGAAACTCCACCACCGAGAGGGCATCCAGCAGCTGGGAGGGCCTTGCAATGCAGCTGGGGAGGGAGAATGCGTCAACAACAGGCCCAACCGACCACCCGGGCCCAACCTCAGGAGGAGGGGTCACACCCACGCTTATATGCGGGACAGTGGCCTCCCGGAAACAGGTCTCTCCTAATAACAATGGCAACTCCTCGCCCCTTCCCTGGGCCGTGACGGTGCAGCAATCCGGAAACCTGGGGGACATAGATCACACAGAGGGACACCCCCTCTGGTCCCAACCAGGTCTCCGTAATACATGCCAGATCCGCAGCCTCCTCCTCAATAAGTTCACAGAGGAGGGGGCTTTATTAGCTACGTCTGCCATTTACATACACCAATCTGAGCCTAGGGACCACTCCCAAGACCCCAGAGGAGGGCAGAGACCTGAGGGTCGAGGCGCCTTTCCACCGCTCGTAAACAGCGAGCGTGCTAATGATGAAAGCACTCATTTGATGAATCCTTGTCTGCAACAGGGATACGGAGTCTAGCAGGCAAATGAGAATGTGTTTACTAGCATGCTTTCTAATAACTATTCCTTGCTTGATTGCATTTACCCATTAAAGGAACACAGGGATTAAAAACAAATGCATTACTCTTTTTGAGAGGATGCAAATTGCCTCAACCCTTACCTGATCTTTGCTTAATCATGATTGCCCTTCTTTTTGAGCAAAATCCTTCCTGAGACAATGACATACAGTATTTACAGAGTTTCTGTTTGTGTGGACATCTATTCTGTCCAATAATGGCTTATTACAGCTGTTCTGTTACTGGTCATTACCTAGTGATTTTCAGCATTAATTTCCAACTGTTTGGGGATATGCCACTCAATAACCTGAGAGCAAACAAATGATATTTTCTATTAATGGAGTTGAACTATATTCACCCTCATCTGAGGGCCATTCCAAGTACATTTTTAAAGTTAGAAATCAGTTAGGGTCTCATTAAAGTCCACGCCTTTTTCCTTGTCGGTTCTCACCAAGCATGACATTTTCTGAACAGTAGCCAGGAAAAGGCTATCATAAAGCTTTTGACAGCTCAAAGTGACAGGAACCATCACTCTATGACAGGTGTGCACAGCGGCATCTTCAATGTGTCACAACTTTGCCTCTTTGGGCCATGC
>CM019151.1:176348001-176376782 GCA_009733165.1 Naja naja | reverse complement strand
GCCCCACCTTATTAATAGCCCAGAAAGACTGGGCCATCCTATCTACAAGACAAAAGGCTTCCAGTTCCAGGGTGATGGGATTAAGACATTGTCCTCCAGGACATAACAGGATTAGCCCTCTACCCATCTAGCAGCAGAGCTCACCACATGGCATCTGGTGATATTACATCACCCAGCACAAATTTATCTCAAAACAAACTCCTAGGATTTGCACATGACCCTACAGTAACCAATACGACATTTCTTGCACAGGAACAGGGCTCTAGAGCAACTCACTCACTTCCACACCCATGTGTTCAGCTGCACCAGGACCATGTGGTTAATTGTTCTGCTCCATTAAACCAGCTTTCCAAGCAGCCTCCATGTTTCCAGTGTCTTTCTCCCACTTGGAACTGAAACCAGATGGACATTTCTTCCAACATAGTGAAGACTAAGAAGTCAGCAGAGAACCAATTAGGTCCTTAATTACAGCCAGTGATTGTGAACATCTCATTCATTTCCCTCATTATGTTCTTTTCTTTATGTTATCTTTCTTTTGATTCATCTAAAAACCAATTATTGATTACTTATATTGGCACTAGGGAGGTATATTTAATTGGATTCTTTTGCAACCTGTATATGTTCAGTTCCTTGAACTTTCCTAGAGTTCATGGTAATTTCTGCTTGACAGACACTTTTCCTATTATGTAAGTTAGCAAGAAGCCAGAGTCCATGTCAGAGATGTTGATGAATTTTGACATTTCTTTGAACTTGTGACTTAAGTTATAAAGAAACTGATGAGATGAGAAAAGGGAATCAAACTGTCTAACCTCATTATTTGTTCCCCATGCAAACAATCTGAATCAATTAGAATATAATGCATTTGCTCTGAGAAAGAACTTTGATTTATTAAAGGAAGAAGGTTCTAGGGGCAAAATCTTTAAATGCTAAAGTAAAAGAAATTCCTGTGCTTCAATAAATTTGGAGATAACACTGGATTAATAATAGTACATGCCCTAGATACAGTGCTCTGAAAACTTTTCTAAAGAAATCTTGAGATCTCTTCAGAGCAAACTAAGGAATCATAGAACTTGAAAAGCATGTTGAGGCCACTGTGTTTAATCCCTGCTCCACACAGGAATCCAAATTAAAGCTTCCAGAAGCTCAAAGTTACTTACACGTTCATTTTAGCTACACAATAACTGCCCTGTAAAAGCAGGTTGGGCTTACGGAATCAATGGCTCAAAATCCTCCCCGCCCTCCTGAGTCCCCACACAGCCTGTTTTGTATGCAGGTAAGTGCAGGGCGTTGAGGGGTCGGGAGGTAAAAAAACAGGCCTCCCAGAATTTGGAAGGCCAGAAATAGGCCTGTTTCTGGCTCCCAGAGAGCCTCCAGAGAGCCTCCTGGAGGCTCAAAAGCCTCTGGAGTCTGGGGAGGGCAAAACACCCCCACCGAGGTGCAGGAGGCCGACTAGGCTATGCCCACCAGGCCACGCCCATCCAGCAACCGTCAGAGAGCCCTTTGCTAAAATTTTTGAAGCCCATCCCTGCATTCTTTTATTCTGGAATGCAAGTGCTTTTGAAATAAACTGCATTGGTCTCCTTCCTGTGTATCATCCTGAAAATATTGAAACAACTGAAGCAGTTTGGTAACAGTAGCTTCATGGCTGTATTACTCAGTGCGTTGTGGGTTGCAACAGCACACCTGCAGAAGCTCTCTTGTTGATAACGATTTGTCTTTGAATATTTGACACCAGGGATCGAGGAGGTCATTAATGAAAGCAAATGAGCCTCAGTGAAGGTGTGTTGTATTGGAGCTGTTATTTTTTACCCAATACCATCAGGAAACCTGCTGCCTTCATGGCTATTTGCTTTAAACCCTAATTAAAATTGCTGGCTTTCTATGTTATTTCTCTGCTCAGAATTTCCTATTTGCTGGAAAGGTATTAATCATTGGATAACAAGTGCCAGATTAGGACTTGTGTACAGTTTTATATTGATTAGTCAGAATAGCTGAGGAGAGGTGATTCTTCCTCAGTAATCTCAGGAACAAGAGGTGCTGGTGAGCTTTCTTAATCAGACTAGTGGTGTTAATCTGCCAGGACAAGTCCTCAGAGAGGTGGATCCCCAGGACCTTGAAGCTGGTGACACATTCTACCATTCTCCTGTTGATGTATATAGGAGAGTGGGTGTGATCATTCTTTTTCCTGAAGTCCACAATGAGCTCTTTGGTCTTGTTAGTATTAAGTAGTAAGTTATTGTCAAATTAGCTAGGCACTGCACCTCCTCCCTGTACTCTGAATCATCGTCATCATTGATGAGTCCGGTCACCTAATCAAGGAAATATATATATTTGGATTTAGGCAAAGTATTGGTAAATAAGATTCAGACTAGAGAGATAGGATAAAATATTGCTGATTAGGATTACTTTGAACTTACACATAGAGACTCAATAACAAATGTTAGGTTATATATAAACTATATATGTGATATAGAAATCAGACTTGAAAGTATATTGGGTTAATATTTTTATTCATAAGAGACACTACCCTATTAAATTAAAATAGAATTTAGATATCTAAGAGAGAGATTAATTAATTAGACTACCGATCAATTTCAATATATAGGACTTACCATCGACTGTTACCATTGAATGTTAATTTGGGATATAATTAATATAGTACAACAACAAAAACAAATCTTAAAAGAAATGACGTCTACAACAACTACAACTCTGAAAACTGGAAGAAAGGCCATTTCGACACTGACAACTACATCAGTAACATCTTCACCCATGTCACAAAAGACAATTGAAGAAACAATACCACTGGAGAAACAAGCTACCACCTCGAATGCCAATATTCAATCGATCCTGCTTACCCTACAAGAATCAATGTTGAAGCTGCAAGAAACAATGGTGAAAAATCATAATGTGGCAAGAGCAGACATAAATGAATTAAAAGAAGAGATGTGGAAACTAAAAGCAGAAATGAAAGCAGATATTTCTAAAGTAGAGGAGAAAGTTGGAATAATACAGCAGGCCTTGGAGAAAAATGAAGCAACAATAAAAGAGGTAGAGAAAAGGACAGAAAGAACTGAAAGGAAATTGGAAAGGGTAGATGAACAGCAAAAGAATGTGAGTAAAGAAATGGAGAACTCACTGGTCTACCTAGAGATGGACAAGGCTGCTACATATTTGAGATTCCAGAACATAGTGGAATCAAGAGAAGAAGATCTGGAACAGGTAATGGCAGAAATACTGGCGGGATTATTGGAAAAGAACAAAAATGATATCTTGAGAGAGTTCGATGAAGTTTACAGAGTTAGTACAAATTATGTGAGACACCACAAATGCCCAAGAGAAGTCCATATGATTTGTGAGAAGGAGTGTCTGGGATATCATATACAAGATATCAAGAGAAGTACCAATCACACATAAAGGTAAAGAAGTTTTGGTTCTCAAACAAATACCAAGAAGAGTAAGAGAACAAAGACGAGATTCTAAATTTCTAGTGGCCCATCTAAATCAAAAAGAAATTGTATTTAAATGGCTAATCCCAGAGGGGATGTTCATTTCATGGGAGGAAAGGAAAATCAAAATAGACTCTATGGGAAAAGCCCAGGAATTTTATGAGCGGTTGGTAGACCCGGAAGAACAGAGCAGTAAGGATGAATTGGAAGTGAATTCCCAAGAAGATCAAGATCAGCACAAGAATAGTGATGGAACTTTAGGAAATCAAGAAAATAATCAATTACAACAGGAGAGAGAAGAAGGTAGGATACATTTTCAGGCACAAAGAGAAACCAGAGCAGTCACAAGACAAAGAGGGAAACATAAATAAATAATGGAAGAAGAAAAGAAAATATTATCAATCAACATAAATGGTCTAAACTCTATGATAAAAAGGAAAAGGACAATAGCTAAATTAATCAAACAAAATACTGATATAGTTTGCCTACAAGAAACCCATATAAAGAAATCAGACAAAAATATTTAGAATGCCCGAAATTAGGGAAGTTATTCACCGACCGGCAGATGATGGGAAAAAGAAAGGGATCACATTGTATGTTAAAGAGGATATGAAAGTAGATTTAATATGGTCGGATCCTGATGGAAGAATTCTAGTTTTGCAGATCTGGATCAATGCTATCCCAATTCTTTTAGTGGTAATTTATGCCCCAAATGGAGATCAAAAGAGTTTTTAAGTATCTATATGAAAAAATAGTAGGATTGGAAAAAAGAAATATTTGTATCATAGGGGATTTCAATAATATTGCTGATTACAAAAAAGATCACAGTATTGAGGAACAGGAAAAAAAGAGCTACCAAAAATATGTATGGAAATGATGATGGAGTTAAATTTGATTGATATATGGAGAAGGTTAAATCCTGAAAAACAATTTACATTCTACTCAAACCCTCACCAAATATGGACACGAATGGACATGGCATGGATGAATGGGGAAATAGCAAATGAAATAAAAGTGATTGAAATCTTACCCAATGAATGAGCAGATCACAATCCTATTCAGATAATCTGTAAAGGTAGGAAAAACCAAAGAAAAGGTGGACGTCAAATACCCAGTTAATTAGAGAAAAAGAATATATGAATAAGCTTAAGGAGGAATTAAACTATTTCTTAAAGGAAAATAATAATGGAGTAACTATGAAACAAAACATTTGGGACACAATTAAGGCAGTAATAAGAGGTGTAACAATTTCTTATAATGCTAAGAGTGTTTTGCCCAGCAAAACAAATTACAACAAAAAATTAAGGAATTAGAAACCCAATTACAAAGTACCCCAAAGGATTCAAGATTGCAAAATCAGATGATAATAACTAAACATAAACTGAATTTAATTGAACAAGAGAGAATGATTATAAATTTGAATATAACTAGACAAACTTATTTTGAACATGCCAATAAGCCAGGGAGATGGCTGTCCTACAGACTTAAAAAAGGGAAAGAAAAAAGATGATTTACCAACTAATAGATCGAAATGGGGATACACAACGGGATAGAACAGAAAAAAGAAATTGCCCATAAGTATTTTGAAGATTTATATAAAAAGGAAGAGGTTAAGGAGGAAAGGATAAGAAACTATTTAGATAAAATGAAAGATAAAGCAATTGGGGAAGAGATGAAAGAACTATTAAACAAAGATATTACTTGGTCCGAATTGAAAACAGCAATAGAGAACCAGAAAAATAGTAAATCTTTGGGACCAGATGGGATCCCAGGGGAACTGTACAAGGCAATAGGAGAACAAATAGGACCTCTTATGGTGGAAGTTTTTAATGACGTCATTGGCAGCCAGGATACCGGACTCATGGAGGGGGGCATTGATCTCACTGATCCTGAAGGAAGATTTGGATTCCCAAATCCGCAGCCTCCTCCTCAATCACCTCACGGAGGAGGGAAGACTTATTAGCCATGGACCTGGCATTAAAATACACCAGCTTGAGCCCAGGGTCCCATTCCCCCATTGCCCCCAGGGAGAAGTCATAGGGTGACGGCACCGCTTCGAAGATAGGAGGGTGCGCTCCCAACACGTGATCTGGCCCTATGCCTCGTTGTCTCCCCGATCCCAACCACACTAGAAATCGTGGTCCCCGGCCCGCACTCCGGGCCCCCACCAGCTTTTATAAGTTGTTACTAACACCTTGAAGGAAACCCGGAAGGCAACCGGCAGCCAATGCAAGTTCGCAGGAGGGTGTAACATGGGAGTATCGAGATACCCCATCACAGCCTCGTGGCGCATTCTGCACCAGTTGCAACCTCCGAGTAATCTGCAAGGGTAGCCCCATGTAGAGAGCGTTGCAGTAGTCGATTCTGGAAGTGACGAGCGCATGGGTGACCGTTTGAAGGGCATCTCGGTTCAGGTAAGGGTGGAGCTGGCGAACCAGCTGAACTTGGGCAAAGCCCCCCTGGCCACAGCTCCCACTTGCTCCTCCAGACTGAACTGTGCATCCAGGAGGACACCCAGATTCCTCGCCCTATCCACGGGGGGTAACACCTCCCCCCCCATGACCAAAGATGGCACATCCACTGAACACCGAGATGCCGATAAGAACAGCCACTCAGTCTTGGCCGGGTTAAGCCGGAGTCTGTTACTCCCCATCCAGGCCTGCACCGCCTCCAGGCATCGAGACATCACCGAGAGAGCATCACTGATCTGGTCTGGGGTGGAGATATACAACTGGGTATCATCTGCATATTGATGATACCTCACCCCAAACCTCAGATGATCTCAGCCCAGCGTTTCATGTAGATATTAAACAGGAGAGGTGAGAGAACAGACCCCTGTGGCACCCCACAAGTGAGGGGCCTTGGGGCGATCTCTGCTCTCCTGCCAACACCGACTGTGAGTGGCCTGAGAGGTAGGAGGAGAACCACCACAGAACAGTGCCCCCACTCCCAACCCCCGGGCCGCAGAAGGATACCATGGTCGATGGTATCGAAAGCTGCTGAGAGATCTAAAAGGACCAGGACAGAGGAAAAGCCCCTGTCCCGAGCCCTCCAGAGATCATCCACCAGTGCGACCAATGCTGTCTCGGTGCTGTGTCCGAGCCTGAAACCTGATTGGTACAGGTCGAGATAATCAGTTTCCTCCAGGAACAGCGGAAGCTGTTGAACCACCACGCTCAACAACCTTCGCTAAAAGCCAAGGTTGGAGACTGGACGATAGTTGTTCAAAACGGTTGGGTCCAGAGCAGGCTTCTTGAGGAGGGGTCTCACCACCGCCTCTTTCAAGGCAGCGGGAAAAACCCCTCACTCAAAGAGGTGTTGACAACTGCCTGGAGCCAACCGCGTGTAACCTCCCTGGAGGCATAAACCAACCAGGAAGGACATGGGTCCAATAAACACGTGGTGGAAGACAGCCTCCACATGATCCTGTCCACTTCATCCAGGGAGACAGGGTCAAACTCAACCCAGATAGGATCCACAAGACTCATCGCCACTCCATCATCCAAACCCTGCCAATCGGAGTCCAAGCCGGCCCGAATCTGAGCAATCTTATCCACCAGATGTAAACTAAATTCCTCTGCTCTGCCCCGCAAAGGGTCCCCCCTCTCCTCCAAATGCACGAGGGAGCGAGTGACCCTAAACAGGGCCACAGGGCGATCATCTGCGGACGCGATCAGAGCAGAGAAGTAAGCACATCTCGCTGCTCTAATTGCTTCCAGGTAAGTCCTAATATAGGCTCTTAGCTGGACACCGTCAGACTTGGAACGACTGGTCCTCCACCTGCTCTCCAGGCATCTCCTCCGCCGCTTCATCCCCCGAAGCTCCTCCAAAAACCAAGGAGCCAAACGAGGTCTGCGGTGAAGGGACAACCCGGTCGAGCACTGCCGAGGCCGCCTGTTGCCAGGTGGCCGCCAAGGTCTTGGCCGGGCTGTGGTCAAGGGAGGTTGGCAAGAACCCCGGGGCCATCTGAAACCTCTCCGGGTCCATCAGGCCTGGGGCGGAACCATCGACGGCTCCTCATCCCAGCAGCGAGGAGCAGCCAATTGGAAGACCAGCCTCAGGAGATAGTGATCTGTCCATGATAGGGGTAGAGTAACTGGAGATCCACCCCCCAGATCACTACACCACTGCCCCGAGATAAAAACCAGGTCGAGCATGTTCCCCCCCTCATGGGTGGGTCCCTGAATCACCTGGGTCAGGTCCATGGCTATCATGGATGCCAAGAACTCCCGAGCCAATCCAGACGCCACTCCCAGAGAGGGCAGGTTGAAGTCCCCCAGGACAATAAGCCTGGGAAACTCCACCACCGAGAGGGCATCCAGCAGCTCGGGAAGGGCCTTTGCAATGCAGCTGGGGGAGAGGTACGTCAACAACAGGCCCAACCACCACCCGGGCCCAACCTCAGGAGGAGGGACTCACACCCGCTTATATGCGGGACAGTGGCCTCCCTTGGAAACAAGGTCTCCCTAATAACAATGGCAACTCCTCCCCCTTCCCTGGGCTCGTGACGGTGCAGCACCCGAAACCTGGGGACATAGATCACACAGAGGGACACCCCCCTCTGGTCCCAACCAGGTCTCCGTAATACATGCCAGATCCGCAGCCTCCTCCTCAATAAGTTCACAGAGGAGGGGGGCCTTATTAGCTACGGATCTGCCATTTACATACACCAATCTGAGCCCAGGGACCACGCCTCCCAAGACCCCAGGGGAGCGGGCAGAGACCTGAGGGTCGGAGCCACCGCCGAAACAGCGGGCGTGCTAATGATGAAAGCACTCATTTGATGAATCACTTGTCTGCAACAGGGTACGGAGTCTAGCAGGCAAATGAGAATGTGTTTACTAGCATGCTTTCTAATAACTATTCCTTGCTTGATTGCATTTACCCATTAAAGGAACACAGGGATTAAAAACAAATGCATTACTCTTTTTTGAGAGGATGCAAATTGCCTCAGCCCTTACCTGATCTTTGCTTAATCATGATTGCCCTTCTTTTGAGCAAAATCCCTTCCTGTGACAATGACATACAGTATTTACAGAGTTTCTGTTTGTGTGGAGCATCTATTCTGTCCAATAATGGCTTATTACAGCTGTTCTGTTACTGGTCATTACCTTCAGTGATTTTCAGCATTAATTTCCAACTGTTTGGGGATATGCCACTCAATAACCTGAGGCAAACAAATGATATTTTCTATTAATGGAGTTGGAACTATATTCACCCTCATCTGAGGGCCATTCCAAGTACATTTTTAAAGTTAGAAATCAGTTAGGGTCTCATTAAAGTCCACTTGCTTTTTTTTTGTCGGTTCTCACCAAGCATGACATTTTCTGAACAGTAGCCAGGAAAAGGCTATCATAAAAGCTTTTGACAGCTCAAAGTGACAGGAACCATCACTCTATGACAGGTGTGCACAGCGGCATCTTCAATGTGTCACAACTTTGCCTCTTTGGGCCATGCGTGAAAGGTTGGGAAGCCGATTTTTTTTTAAAAAAAGGGTGAGGATTGTGTTGTCATGTTGCAATGTTTATGTCAGCTTGACACACTTCCCACCCAGGGTCTCACTAGGAACTGTCAATAGTTTAGTGACCAAGCATCATAACTAGGTGTGGGGGGCCATATTACATACATACAAAGGCCTACATTATTCAAAATAAATATTATTTATTTATTTTATTTTATTTTACTTGGATTTGTATGCCACCCCTCTCTGAAAGGGCTCGGGGTGGCTCACAAATAAAAAACACAGAACAATAAATAATTAAAAAAGAAATTAAACCTAACAAGCCAAGCTGAATAAAACTCATTAAAACCAATTTAAAATCCCACCCCTCCCAGGAGGTCAGTCCAGCCCGGCCTGTACAAACAACCAGGTTTTCAGATCGTGGTGGAAAGAGGAGAGATTGGGAGCCAACCGGAGCTCCAAAGTTAGTTGATTCCATAAAGCGGGAGCCGCTACAGAATAGGCTCCTCCCGGGCACTGACAGCCAACATTGTTGTGTGGACGGCACCCCGAGGAGACCCAGCCTGTGTGCTCGCACAGGGTGATCGGTATTTGATATCGGCAGGAGGCGCTCCCGCAAGTACCCCGGACCCATGCCTTGAAGGACTTTGAATGTTAATACCAACACCTTGAATATTAGAGGTCTTTATTGTTTTTTTTTTACTTCTAAAGTGTTTTTCTTATAGTAATATTTTTTCTGTTGTTTTGTAAGTAGACCGACTGCTTCTGTATGTATTCCTTGTGTAACCACATTTGATCAATTAAAGCTATTCTATTCTATTCTATTCTATTCTATTCTATTCCAATGCCAACATTGTTTAATAAGAATAAACTGACACTGTTCCTTTTGTAACTGACTTGGATGGCTAAGGAAAGTCTAGAAACCAATCTCCTGATTGGTATGCCTTTCAAACTTTTTAAAACAATGCCTTTCAAACTAGCTCTCCTGTGTCCAAGGTGTTCTTCCCAGTCTTCCAGTTTAACTCCCTTTTTCTCATTATTCCCACAATCCAGTCACTTGGTTCCACCTATAGAAATGAACTGGTGTCTCCTGTTTTATTGACAAATATAATCTCCAATCCCCTTAGCTACCTGACAAACTGAAAAAACAAATGCTAGGTCTGTCATGGGATGGCACAACCCTCAAGACAATGTAGAAAAATGTCATTTGTTTTTAATCTTGAGCTTGGGTCAAAATGGCAAGTTCTATTCTAGGTTTGAGATAAAGCAGAGGATCGAATGGGTTTTCTCTCTAGCTTGGAACAGTTAAGAAACTAGTTTGAAATTGGGGCACTGTGCACACCTCCTTCAGATATGCAGAGGGAAACTCTGATTGACAAGAGAGAATAACTATTTCAGGCAAGGGTATGGAGGACAGAAGGAGCAAGTACAACAGCTAGCTAGATCTTACGTGTTGAAGTATATGACCTGCCGGCACCTTGTATAACATTTTGAGTTTACATAGGAATGCACAATCTCAAACACCTTCTGTAGTCAGGCACATACTAAGTACCCAAGGAAAACCTTGGGCAAGGTAATTATGAAAGTTTGTGCTTCCATTATAATTCAGAAGTTGGAAGGAATATTCATCACATTGAATGTGGTTAACCATTTTTGTGGTTCATAATAGAGTACATACCCAAAATAATCCACTAAGCTTAACATATTGTATAAATGCAAACACCAGCTCTTTCCCTAACCTTGTTAAGTATGTTGTGTGCTTTTCTAGTCATGTTTTTTTACACTTACAATTTTAGATTCTGCTTTATTTTTAATTCTTGGCTGCCTAGTTGTGACTAAGATCTTGTTTACGAGTAGAACCTTAATAGCAATAGCAATAGCACTTAGACTTATATACCACTTCACAGTGCTTTACAGCCCTCTCTAACTGGTTTACAGAGTCAGCCTATTGCCCCCAACAATTTGGGTCCTCATTTTACCCACCTCAGAAGGATGGAAGGCTGAGTCAACCTTGAGCCTGGTAAGATTTGAACTGTCAAATTACAGGCAACCAGCAGTCAGCAGAAGTAGCCTGCAGTACTGCACTCTAACCACTACATCACCACAGTTCAATCATGGAATATTTTCCAGAACTATGTCTATTCAATAGTGTTCAGCTTGTTTCTGTCTTGTTGGTTATTATGCTTTGACACTTTTAACTTTTGATTGGACTCCTGCTAGTTGCTACAGCTAGATTGACTCATGTTAGTCCCCTTTTCCAAGTCTTTCCTTCTCTGATTCAACTTATACTACCTAGATAGTCAGTTAGAATTATCCCTGGTGTAACTCTAACAATTAATTCTAAGTGATTGCTGCTATATTGTTAAGGCTATGAGAAAGTTATTGTACTATTGTATCCTTATGCATTGGCATAATAAATTATGTTCTCAGCTCAGAAAAAGTGTAGGTTGTGGGGATGGAAGAACTGTAAGTTAAAATGTTGAGATCTGCTGTTCTTCAAATTTTCCAAATAATGACTGCAAAATGAATAGGCATGTGAAAGCATGTTAGAGCTATTAACATGTGGCACCAATAGCAACAGATTGCAAGGTTTGCTTTATAAAGCCTACTGTAGGAATTCTAGATCTGGAAATTATTAAGAAAAAAGACAAACCAATAGTTGGTAGCTGAACAACCACAGCACAAGAGAAGCGAGCACTCCAAAGCCAGAGCTGCAAATGCTGCAACAATGGTGCCCACACATGTTTGCCCAACATGTGGCATATTCCATGCCCGTATAGGCCTTACCAGCCACTGGCGGACACACAGTGGACAACCCACAACCCATTAGATGTCAAGGTCCTCTTTGAACACAATGGACAAACATCAGAGATTGGCAGTCCAGATTTGATAGTCTAACTTACCTCAGTAGATACCTGATGATTATTCACAGTAGCTTTAGATCTCTCTTATTGCAGATAATGAAGTTAACCATAATTTTTGAAAGCCTATGCCATTGTAAAGCTATTAACACCCAATCTGTCACAAACTTAATTTACTGTGGAAGTCTCTATGTTTTCATGGAGACAATTACAATGATGCTGAATTCTCAAAATGGTATTTTCATTTGAGATGCATGCAACTATACATAAGTAAGTAGGCTGTCCATATATTGTCCTCATAGGGCATTTTTAAAGTCAAGGGATAGGGAAAAGACAAAGAAATGGGGCAAAAAAGGCAAATTATAAGATAGCACTGAGTGGGAAGCAGAAAGGAGTGAACTATATGAATTGTCTTTTTTCTACTCATCCATTGCTGAGAACTGATGTAAATTAGATTTTTTACTTCTGTTTCTCATCGTAAGGCAGCTGCAAAGGAGATGAAGAGCAGAAAGAGAAGGAATGCTCGTTTGGTGTTCAATCAGTTTATCAGAGAACAAAGGAGCGATAAGTTTCAACTATTTGAGAAATTCTTGGTTTGCACTCTTATTTTAGCCAGTGCAAAATCTCTTAAATGAAAACTAGCCTCGAGATATTCTGCTTTGGCTCTTGTCTACCCCGATTTTGCTTTTGAGAAAATGACATAATAAAAGCAATTTTATACATATATTAAAACTCCTTCCCAAAATTTAAAAAAAACCAAATCTTTACCCCCTGGCATCATCATTTTGCCCTCTGGTATTTTCAGATGTTAAGAGTGAGCCTCAGCCACCATAGATATGCCAACCGTTGCTCTACAGATCCAGATCCATAGTAACATTAATCACGGTGCTTGTCAAAAAGACCCAGACTGTAATCTGATGTATCTATAAAAAAAGGTTGAACTTAGATCATTAGAACTGAATTTAGAGAATACTTTTTTAAACATTAATCAAAGTGACAGATGGCTTGCAGAACAGCAGGTTAGACAGAAGGAGCAGCTAGTTGTAATTAAGGAGTCCATTGAGGATAATACTACTTCAGCATGGAACAAAGGGCTCTATGTGTCTGAAAATAGGTTAGACCCAGCTGATACTACGGGATGATAAGAGTATAAAGTGGATTGTTGCAAAGTGAATTTCATATTAAAACAGCTTCATTTACACAGAAGAAACATAGTTTTCCAGATTTCACAAAATCCTTTAGCAGTGTTAGCTGCGTTCAACAAAACCTGTCTTCCAAGAGAGTATCCTTACTTTTAATTTTTAAGTGGAAAGGTTCAAAATTTCTCCAGAAGCAAGACACCTAAGAAGATGGGTGGAGGGTGGGAAGCAGAAAGGAGTGAACTATATGAATTGTCTTCATCTAGTGAAAAATAAGAATACATAGTTTGGTACATCTCTCTTGGCAATGAAAGTCTAGGTAGAATCGAATGATCTATAAGACAAATCGGCTTTTAGGCAAGAATCCGTAATATGAGCAGAGCACACTTTGAAAGAGGAATTTCAGTACCATGGACAGTTCATATCCATTTTTAGAACATTTATGGCTTGCTCTAGCCTTCAGGTGTATTGAACTCCCATTATCTTAAGCCAGTATCTGTTATAGATGATCTTAACAAGGTTCATCATAATACAAGTTCTGTTCAACATCATAAATGTTTTAGAAAAAGAATACCAGTGGGTCTCCCTCCCAATATGCAATGAGAACAATCTCCCTAACGTTCATTGAGGGGAAGTCTAGGATCCCTCGCTACCTTCTGAAATATATTTTGGCAGCATATATTGAAAGACAACAGGGAGCTTCCATAGATTTTTATTGAACTGAATTCCCAGACTATACTGAAAGTCCGGATATAAGCAAAATAGGAGTAATGCTTTTCCTATGTAAACATGAAATGCCCATGACAATGTGGACAACAAGACAGTTTTGTTGGTCTTTCTCTTGGCTTCCTTCCTTCTTTTCAGCTAAGCACCAACTATGTCTTCATAGATTCATTGGAAATAGAGCAGGGCTACAAAATCAGTTGGTTTGGTGGAAAATCATATGCAGGTTAGAAACTAGGCCTACTATAAACAAAGATGTTGGTGGCTCTCTTTTCTATTGAACATACAGCATTTGCTTTTTATTTTAACATGGCAATGAATAGAATCTACAAGTTCAAATGTTATCAGGTTATCTTTGGAGGCAGAGACCAAGCTGCAGAGCTGATAGAGTCCCATTCTCTCAACAGTGTTCCTCCTTTATTTGGCATCACAGGCAACATTATGGAATTAAAGCTACTGTTTTACTCTCCTTAAGGCACCATTGCTAGAATAGAAGTTTACAACTGGAAAATGAATTTTATTCACGTGCACATTGGGAGGACAATCAAGATTCCAAGGAAAAGTTTAGTAATGCTTAATTCCCTCTAAAAAAATTCCACTGATATCTTCCTACAGTGTAAAATAGAAATTCCAAGCAACTGGTAGAAGATAGAAAATAAAAATGTGACTGCTTTGTAGTTAGCATTTTCCTTGAGTAAAGAATATGTTTCTATGTGTATTTATACAATGCTTATACAGATAGAAGAAGAGAATATTTGTAACTTTAGGGTTCTTTGTGCTCACTGAGTTTAGTGGTTTTCTTATAGTTGTTTCATTACCAAACTAGGTAATGTCATCAGTTTGTTCTTATTTTTATATTCTAGTGGCTTTCCTTCTCAGTGTTGGTGAAAGCAGTCATAGTGGTTTCTTTATTAGGCTGCTGTTTACTATTAATTTGCCTGTCTGCTTTGATGGTTCCTTGATTGAGGTATTGTTTACTTCTTGATTGTTGATCTAGTAGTATTAATCCTGGTGTCTCTGCTCTTACACAAAGCAATCTGTAGGCACCAAAGAACAAAGAACGCTGTAATGTTTCCCAACCACATAAAAACATACTTGTGAAATAAACACGATTAGAATATATATATATACATACATACATACATATATTTCGTTGAAACGTTGCCAAGGTATTCTCAATCTTACACGGGACAAGACCCGAATACACCAAGACCTACATATATATATATATATATATATATATATTCTAATGCTGGAAGGGTGACCAAATGCCAACAAATAATTTGATAATTCAGAAAGTTCTTAACTGCGCTGAAATGAATCTACTTACACAAAAACTTAGAGATAAGGTAGACTCAAAATATACTACAGCTTGGGGAAAATGGTACAATTGGGTGAAGGAGAAAAACCAGGAAATTAAAAGATAAGAATTTGAAAACTGAAGTGGTTAAACTAAGAGCATATACCAAAAATAGAAAATGAATATTAGTAAAATTGTTTTCAATAAGTAATCACACCGTCTTAGCTGATAAGAAATATATATGTTTTATGTCAATATTTGTATTTATTTATTGGTTTCGTTTGTAACAAAACGTGGTATTTTATACACTGTATATATTTTTCTTTCTAATCTTTAATGAAGTTTATTTTAAAATTTGTGTGTGTGTGTGTGTGTGTGTGTAAAAAAGCAAATAAAATGTCAGAGGACACATGCCACCAAATGTCAAGGAAGCCTTCAGTGGACTTCCCAGGGTTAAGTGGCAGAAGCATTTTTTGCAGAAATAAGGTTTTATCTCATGTAAAGATCACACCGCCTGCTTTACCAGGTCAGTTAAAGATCTGGTGGTTTAGGAACATGCTAGCTTTGGATAGTGTTTATTTATTTAAAACATTTATATAGCCAGCCACCTTAGAACAAACTCAGAGTGGCTCCCAATTCAAAATTAAAATAGCATTAAAAAATCATATTAAAACTCATAAAAACAAAAACTTGGCACCAAGTCAAGTTTCCAATGTGCAATCGCCTCATCTTATGTGAGCACTTGGGGGAGAAAAGCCAGATCTTCAGTGCTTTTTGGAAGGCTAGGAGGATGGAGGCCTGCCCAACTTCAGGAGGAAGGGTGTTTCATGGGGTGGGGTCTCCCATGGAAGGGGCTCACTTCCCCCCCAAGGGTTAATTTTGGGGTAGTAGATTTAGAACTTTGCAGAGTAGCTGGCAACTTTTCAGTATTCCAGCTTGTGTCCCTGGGGCCACATTGAACTGTGAAAAGAAAGAAAAATTGCTTTGGCTGATGGTCCTAAGGACCAGGGATATTAAGAAGCAAATTTTTTGCTTCAGTGGACCTAGAACACAGGTCCAGGGTGGGATTCAGCTGGTTCAGGCTGATTCAGGTGAACCGGATGCTAAATTTACATCTGGTTTGCCGAACCGATAGTTGAATCGACCAGCTGGCCCCACCCGCCCCACTGCTCCCCTCCCAGGAGTCTCCACATGGCCCATTTTGGATGCAGGTAAGTGCAGGGTCCATGCAGATGCTCTGGGAGGGCTAAAAAATGGCCCTCCCAGAAGTTCTGGAAGTCTGGAAATGGGCCTCTTTTCAGCTTCCAGAGGGCCTCCGGAGCATGAGGGCCCATTTTCACCCTCCCAGTGGCCTGAGGGAAGCCTCCAGACTCTGAGGAAGGTGAAAAATGGCCCTCTGGAAGTTCCGGAAGTCTGGAAATGGGCCTCTTTTCAGCTTCCAGAGGGCCTCTGGAGCCTGGGGCGCTGTTTTCACCCTCCCAGAGGCCTGAGGCAAGCCTCCAGACTCTGAGGAAGGTGAAAAATGGCCCTCTGGAAGTTCCAGTAGGCCTGCCCACCATGGCCACACTTACCCAGCAACTGGGCAGAGAACCAGTTGTTGGGATTTTTGAATCCCACCCCTGCACAGGTCCCCTGTCCCCAAAGTTCTGGGATATTTCAGCAAATTAAAGTTGGCGGAGAAAGTATGGGAGGATATGTCAGGGATATTATTGTCAATCCTGAAGAACCAAAGCCATCTTGGAGCTTCAGTGCTGCCACTCTGGAGCTGAGGAATAGGGAGAGGGGATTAGAGATAGCTGGGGTTGTGTAGTCAAAATAAAATACTTTCTCTTGGGAAGCAAGGACATTCTCACACCTGGCCAGAGGAAGGAGGAGTGATATCACCAGGCAACTAGACAGCACCTTGATTGGACCATGTGACTGATTGTTTTGCGGTTGAGGAAAAATGTTTACTTTTAATGAGGTGAAACCCGCGGGAAACTTCAGAGTCGGTTTTCGCCAGGTATGTGCCACTATGATATTTCCAATAAAGCTATTCTTTGTAGAATCTACTTGCCGTGGAGTTTTGCTTGAAATGGACCTATTACTTGGAACCCTGACAATTATATTCTAAACACAGTATAACGAGGTTCTATTATTATATTTCTTTTCAATGCTGCTTGGCAACGCCTGCCCACCTGTATTCTTATAGTTGTCTTCCCATTCTGATGATGGGACAATAATTGCTAGCATCACTGTGAAGTTTTCAGCCTTCTATAAGTTGGTGCAACTTTCTCAAACCCTTAAAATGCACATATACTTTTATTACCCCAGTATATGGCTTGGTCTTCACCATTGCATACCCATATTGTAATCCTTGATTTATAACTATAATTCAGCCCAGAATTACAGTTGTCAGTCAGGCCAGTTGTTAAACAGATCGTCTCGTGGGCAACTTACCTTTACAACATTTTTGGGTGACAGTTCTTCGCGGTTGTAAGGCAAACACTACAGTCATAAAACAAATCCCATTGTTCCTGGAGGAAACTGACTATCTAGACCCATATCAATCAGGCTTCAGGCCTGGGTACAGCACGGAGACGGCATTGGTCGCACTGGTGGATGATCTCTGGAGGGCGTGGGACAGAGGTTATTCCTCTGTCCTGGTCCTGTTAGATCTCTCAGTGGCTTTTGATACCATCGGCCATGGTATCTTACTGCAACGCCTCTAGGGGTTGGGAGTGGGGGGCACTGTTTTACAGTGGTTCTCCTCCTACCTCTCAGGTTGTACACAGGTAGTGTTGGCAGTGGGGCAGAGATCGGCCCCGAGGCCCCTCCTTTGTGGGGTGGCCCAGGGGTCAGTTCTCTCGCCCCTTCTGTTCAACATCTACATGAAGCCCCTGGGTGAGATCATCCATGGTTTTGGGGTGAGGTATCATCAATATGCTGATGATACCCAGCTTTTCATCTCCACCCCTAACCAACCCAGTGATGCCCTCGAAGTGATGTCCCGGTGCCTGGAGGCGGTGCGGGTTTGGATGGGGAGGAACAGGCTCCGACTCAACCTGGCTAAGACCGAGTGGCTGTACATACCAGCACCTCGAGTTAGCCAGGATATTCCATCTTTAGCTATGGGGGAGAGGTGTTGCCCCCCATAGATAGGGTACGTAACTTGGGTGTCCTCCTGGACGCACGGCTGAGTTTGGAGGAGCAGATGGGGGCCGTAGCCAGGGGGGCATTTGCCCTGGTTCACCTGGTGCACCAGTTGTGTCCCTATCTGTACCGAGATGCCCTACGCACAGTCACTCATGCACTCATTGTCTCCCATCTGGACTACTGCAATGCTCTTTACATGGAGCTGCCCTTGAGGACCACTTGGAGGCTTCAACTTGTCCAGAATACAGCAGTGTGCGTTGTGATGGGAGGATCCTGATACTCCCATGTTACACCCCTTCTGTGTGAGCTGCACTGGCTACTGGTTGCCCTCCAGGTGAGATTCAAGGTGCTGGTGTTGACCTATAAAGCCCTTCATGGCATTGGACCAGGGTATGTGCGGAGACCCTGCTGCCAATAACAGTCTCCGACATCCCATGCGCTCCCACCGACAGGGCCTTCTCCGGGTGCCGTCGACTAGGCAATGTCAGCTGGCAGTTCCCAGAAGTAGGGCCTTCTTGGTGGGAGCACCCACCCTATGGAACCAGCTCCCCCTAGAGCTCCGAGTGGCCCCTGACCTCCATTCTTTCCGCCGTGGCCTAAAGACATGGCTGTTCCAACTAGCCTACCTGGACTGATGGGGGGGGGAAGGGTTTTTAGCATAGTTTTAATTGGAATGTTTATGAGACCTTGGGTTTAATAGTTTTTTAATATTTGTATATTTGTATTACTGTTTTTACTTTGTAAGCCGCCCTGAGTCCTCAGGGAGATTGGGTGGCATATAAGTCTAATAAATAAATAAATAAATAAATAAATAAATAAATAAATAAATAAATAAATAAATAAATAAATGGTGCAATCATACAGTGAATGCTGCAATCATTTAGCCACCCATGGTCATCTTGTTTGCCTACAGGTAGTCCTCGACTTGCAACTATTTGGTTAGGGAACCATTCGAAGCTACAACGGCAATGAAAAAAGTGACATATGACCGTTTTCCACACTTACAACCATTGCATCCCGATGATCACGCGATCGAAATTCAGATGCTGGGAAATTGACTCACACTTGTGACGGTTTCAGTGCCCCACAGAATTATTGGATCACCTTTTGCTACCTTTTGAAAAGCAGAGTCAGTGGGGAAAGCCAGGTTTACTTAACAACTGGGTTTCTAACAACTGCAGTGGTTCATTTAACAAATGTGTCAAGAAAGATTGTAAAACGGGGCAAAACTCACTTAACTGTCCTGCTTAGCAACAGACATTCTGGGCTCAATTTTGGTCATAAGTTGAGAACTATCCGCACTTGGGTTGTTTCCCTATAATTTAGGGTGCTGTGTAAAGCCAGCAAGCAGATTAGTTAATGGCTCAGTATAAACTGTAGGAATGCAAAAAATGGGTTGGAAAACTAGAATTGAGTAGAGTAGAGCAGAGCAGAGCAGAGCAGAGCAGAGTAGAATAGAGAGTTGGGAGGGACCTTGGAGGTCTTCTAGTCCAACCCCTTGCGTAGGCAGGAAACCCTATACCATTTCAGACAAATGGTTGTCTATTCTCTTCTTTAAAACTTCCAGTGTTGGAGCACACAACTTCTGGAGGCAACTTGTTCCACTGATTAATTGTTCTAGCAGGAAATTTCTCCTTAGTTCTAAGTTGCTTCCCTCCTTGATCAGTTTCCATCCATTGCTTCTTGTCCTGCCCTCAGGTGCTTTGGAGAATAGCTTGACTACATCTTCTTTGTGGCAACCCCTGAGATATTGGAACACTGCTCTCATATCAACCTTAGTCCTTCCTTTCATTAAACTAGACATACCCAATTAACTGGGTTAACTCAATTAATCAGATTAAGCTTGCTGTATGGCCATATGTCCAATGTCGTATAGCAAGAGGAACCTGAGAGGTGGTTCCATTACCACCACCACCCCAAATATTGAACTAGCAAGTTCAAAGTGTCCCCAGAAGTGTCAAGGAAGATGAAACACTCAGCCTCCCCCCATGGAAAATGTGGCTTCGACCATGAACACTTGAATGTTCTTTCAAAAGCACCTGCAAAATTGATAATGAGTGCCACAACAGTGAAACAGCACTGAGCTGGGTGCCCAGAGACCCAATTAGTTTCCAAAGCAATTGAAGAACAGGAACAACCAAAGATAATCTTGCCAAAAAGAAAAATGTAAACAACTCTAAAAGCAATGGGTCGAAATAAATTAAAAAAAACCTCTTTTTTCCCCAATGACAAACTTTTAAGCCTTTTGAGCTTGACAAGATTAATGACAAATAACGCAGGTGTCTTTGCCATTGTGATGTCCTACAAGCGTGTTGAAAGTCTCAGAATCTCCAGGGAAACTAGGTGTAGAGAGAATAGAATAGAATAGAATAGAATAGAATAGAATAGAATAGAATAGAATAGAATAGAATAGAATAGAATAGAATAGAATAGAATAGAATTCTTTGTTGGGTAAGTGTAATTGTATATGCTCTCAGTGGTATATAAAAGAAAACGTTTTTAAGAAGAGATTGGATAATCATTTTTCGGAAGGGGTGTAGGGTTTCCTGCCTGGGCAGCCGAGAATATAATACAAAGAAATGATTAAAAATGCATGTTAGGCGTGTAGGAGGGTTCTATAGTTATTTTATTCCTTTTTTATATATATGAAAAAGGTGTAGGTGGATTGAACTGTTAAACCAATATATTCTTCAGGGTGGAACATTCAGTTGTTAAAATGACGATAACTTTGACTAATGAGATGAGAATATGCAGAAGAGTGGAAAATTGCTGCACACAAGCATATAATGTACTGCAGGAGGAAATGATGTCTCACCAGCTGGAACCGAAAAATCCACTTTGGTTTCAGAGAGGACAAAGGACAGCAAAGTGGACCATGAAGTTTATTTCAACTCACTCTCCACTTAGCAGAGGTCATAAAGATATCATTGAATTGAAAGGGTTTTGCTCCTCTGTCTCTCTCTCTCTCTACTGCTTTGAAATGTTAAGGTCCTTGTAAAATGTAGGGAAATCTTCTTGCTGGGTCTAAGCTTGCAATTCTATAACTGTGGGGCAACCAGATATATATCTGAAAACCCATAATTAAGAAATGAAGATGATGGCCATTGGTTATCTTTTCTCTAGCCTTTGGCATTTATGTTTTCTGTACCCTGGGATTTCAAATTTAGCTACAGGTAACCAGGGGTAGCCTGCTGGGGGTTTGCAGGGGTTCAGGAGAGCCCTGAGCTAAGATTCTGTGCAGTTCGGAGACCCCCCCAAATCCCACTCCTGGCTGGCCACACCCAGGGAGGGAAAAATGCCCCCTCCCTGCTGTGGTGCAGGAGGCTGAGTAGGCCACGCCCACCATGGCCACGCCCACCTAGCAACCAAGCAGAGAACCCTTTGCTAACATTTTTGAAGCCCAGCCCACCAGTGGTGGGGTTCAAATTTTTTTTACTACCGGTTCTGTGGGCATGACAGGGGAAGGATACTGTAAAATCTCTAGTCAGAGGTGGTATTTGCCGGTTCTCGAACTACTCAAAATTTCCACTACCGGTTCTCCAGAACTGGTCAGAACCTGCCAAATACCACCTCTGCAGCCCACCCCTGCCGGTAATCCTTGACTCATAACCAGATATGAGCCCAAAATTTCTGTTGCTAAACAAGACAGTTGTCCCAAAGGTGCTTTTTCAAGAGGCAACTGGACTTTCTGGTTTTTCTTTGCAGATGTTTTGCTTCTCATCCAAGAAGCTTCAGAAGAGGTGAAGAAGCTCCTTGGATGAGAAGCGGAATGTCTTCAAAGAAAAACCAGAAAGCCCAGCTGCCTGTTGAAATAGCTCCTTTGGGACAACCATGACCTGGATGATTGAGAATCTCCATAGACATTAATCAAGAACAGTTATTAAGTGAATTTTGCCCTGTTTTATGGCCTTTCTTACCCCAGGTGTTAAGTGAATCACTGCAATTGTTAAGTTTGTAACTAGGTTGTTAAGTGAATCTGGCTTCCCCATTGATTTTGCTTGTCAGAAGATCACAACAGGTGATCACATAACTCCGGGACACAGTAACTGCCATAAATACATGCCAGTTTAATATGATTCTATACCGCTTCCCGTTCAGACAATCTTGAAGCTGCTCACTCCAAGTGCTGAGCTTGGGAAGTGATGAACTGGTTATGGTAGACAATTCAATGTTTCTTAGGCGACAAGGATGGTTCCTGCAGTCTTAAAGTAAGCAATGGTATGTGAAACTTCAAGTAGAAGGTTTTTGTTTGTTTGTTTGTCAAACATGTACAAGATAACAAGTCTATGTATGAACATAAATATGAACAAAGGAAGTAAATACAGATAAATGAGGACAGTAAGACAGGGATGGTAGGCACACTGGTGCACTTAAGCACGCCCCCTTAAGGACCTTTTAGGAATGGGGTGAGGTCCATGGTAGACAGTTTGAGGTTGAAGCTGTGAGGGTTAAGGCTGTAACAATGGAGCCTGCTAGGGCATTCCAGGCACTGATCACTCTGTTGCTGAAGTCATATTTTCTGCAATCAAGTCTGAAGCAGTTTACCTTGAGTTTGTATCCATTGTTTGCTTGTGTATTATTGTGGTTGAAGCTGAAGAAGTCGTTGACAGGCATGACATTGTAGCAGACAATTTAGTGCACTATGCTTAGATCGGACTGCAGGCGGCGCAGTTCCAGATTGTCCAAGCCCAAAATTTCAAGGTTGCAGTGTTTTCCTGTGTCATGCAGTGTCCTATTCAGGATAAAACAAATGCATCAATTAAAATTGGGTGGGGGGAGGAGCTTTAGCCAAAATGAGAGGATGGATGCCCAAATCTGAGTCACAGTTTTGATCCCTCTGGCCTCATGGTGCAAAATCACATTAGGAACTCAAAGGGACTTAATAATTGTTCCTTAAGTATTTGATTGCACCCTCTCCTGGGGACAATGAATTGACAGTATATGGCCCCAGTTATGCTCAGAATAGAAGTTGTACCCAGACTGTGGCTGAAAATACTTTTAGTGCATAAAAAAAATGAATAAGGGCACCTCTAAATCATAGAAATGCTGCACAGCTATGGCTGATATCTGTGCATTTTGAGGAACACATGGAATAAGAATAACAGAGTTGGAAGGGACTTTGGAAGTCTTCCTATATTCAGTGGGATTCAAAAAAAATTACTACCGGTTCTGTGGGCGTGGCTTGGTGGGTGTGGCAGGGGAAGGATACTGTAAAATCCCCAGTCAGAGGTGGTATTTGCCGGTTCTCTGAACTACTCAAAATTTCCGCTACCAGTTCTCCAGAACTGGTCATGAATACCACCTCTAGGTGTTTAACAAAAAAGTAAGATAAGTCATTTCTAGCACTTAACTGCAATGCATGGCTTAAAGAGCTAAAACTCACTTTAGGCCATTTGGAGGTAGTGGGCAGCAGCATCTGCCTAATCAGGATTGCAATGTGTCCAACCTTCAATTTTGAAGGAGAGTGGGCTTGATTATTCATGTTGGGCTCAAGAGAATTGATACACAAGGGTGGTGACAAGATCATATACCCTGCCTAGCTTCTCTGTCAGCACCAATTTCTTCATTTTCCATCAAACCTTTAAAATAACATTCTTATGGAGCTTATGTACTGTATATATAAGACCAAGTATCTATTGTAGAGTTCTAGTCACAATTGATGTCTAGAAATAAGTTGAAATGCAAATTTTCTAAAATCAATAAAAGTTACCTATACTGTAGTATACAAAACCAGCTTAGAACTATATTTTTATGAAACACTGCAAAACAAGAGTGTGATCAATAATTGACATCCAGCCAAAATGTTTCATGATTCAACCACCTTAAGAGGGTATTATGTAATTACATAGAATACAATTTGCTTGTTATCCTAAGGAGGCTAATGGATCTGTCATTAGCATACAAATCCAGCTCCTTTTTCCTGAATGGAACTATCTATGAAGCCAACCAGTCTTCTTTGCAATCAGTTCTTTACTGTCTATAATTGTGATGGGCTAAACTAAGCTGGATTCCTAGAAGGGAGAAAGTGCATTCCGGAGGAATAAAAGATAACTCAGCCCAGATACTTTGTGTGAGAGAAAGAAGGTGAAGGCAGTCCCTCCTTAATAATTCACAGGCTGTATTGTAGAGGCAGATAGTAGAATGTTTAATCTGTCAAGATTCTATCTTTAGGTGTGGAAACAATACAGAACTCACCACATGTCATTTTGGGTTTTGGAGCCTGAGGAGAACAGAGTTTCTCAATCTAAGGATTCGAAGAAACTTTAAGACACATGGATGTCAACTCCCAAAATTAAAATGCATCTTAAATTTGCGAAGGTTGAGAAACGCTGATCTCTAATGTAAAAAGGGAGGCCAAAATTGGTCTACCAAACCAAATTGCTTCAACTGGTTTCAACAGTAATGAGACTATTGCTGGAGCTTTACCAAGCATAAATCATTTAACTAGATCAGTGTTTATCAACCTTGGTAGCTTGAAGCTCTACGAACTTCAACTCTCAGAATTCCTTAGCCAGCCATGCCAGTTAGGGAATTCTGGGAATTGAAGTCCACACATCTTCAAGCTGCCGAGGTTGAGAAACAGATCTACTATTTCTGAGACTATTACAAAGGGGGCTATTGTAGCAGGGTCTAAGACAACCTGCTGTGGCCAACTCACCATGGCCAACTCACCACAGGCCAACTCACCACAGGACAATTCAAAGCTATGTTAATTGCTTCATTCAGTTACTTTTACTAATGGTTGACTACATTTTCATCTAAATTATTGTAGCTCTTGTATTTCTGGATTGGCTTTTATTTATTATTATTGGCCACAATTCCATTGAAATTAATTTAATTTTTGTATTTGTTGATTTGTCCACTGCAAGTTGGCCATAGTGAGTTGGACGCAATGAGTTGGCCATGGTGAGTTGGCCCATTCCAACTATACAATAGAGTCACCTTATGCTCAGGTTGAGTTCAACTGGTTCCACAGGCTGATGTAAAGTCTCAGATGATTGGATGGGAGACTATCAAGTGCCAAAAACATGGCAAATGTTGGGAGGTACCCACACCTGTTCTACACTTTAAGGCAAGAATGATAGTTTGTTCTAGTGGTTAAGACACTAAGACAGAAACCAGGAGACTGTGAATTCTAGTCCTGCCTTAGGCGTGAAAGCCAGCTGGGTGACTTTGGGCTAGTCACACACTCTCTCAGCCCATTCTACCTCACAGGGTTTTTGTTTGGAAAATGGAAGGCAAAAGGAGTATTAGATATGTTCACTGCTTTGAACCACTCAAAATAATAAAGGTGGGATAAAAATCTAATAAATAAAATAAATCCAGCAACCTATTTGCTCATTCATTTGTTTTTAATTTTAATTTATGAATCTTCCAAGAGTTGCAGAAGGGAATCACTATAATGGGCTGGATTAATAAATTCAGATCTTTTTGGTTGGGGGAAGAACAGCAATAGCCCTTAGACTTATGTACTGCTTCAGGGTGCTTTTACAGCCCTCTCTAAGCATTTTACAGAGTCAGCATATTTCCCCCAACAATCTGGGTCCTCATTTTACCCACCTCGGAAGGATGGAAGGCTGAGTCAACCTGGAGCTTGGTGAGATTCAAAACCAACACTTAAGAAGAAAGGTACATTGGAACCTCGGGTCGCGAACACTCCTGTTTGCAACCAAATCGAGTGGTGAACAAAAAAATCTACCTGATTTTGAATCACATCATGATTCAAAAATCAGGTGGTGAACAAAATCGGTACAGAAAGATACCCTTTCTGCGCCAATTTCCCCTTCGCTTCCTTTTTTTTTTACCGTGCACATGCAGTAAAAAATTGTACTTCCAGACACGACCAATTTGGGTCATGACCAGAATCTGGGAACGGATTACGGTCACGACCCAAGGCCCCACTGTAGTAGAAAGAAAGTCATTAAACAGAAATAGAAATAGGAGGTATATAGGTAGTCCTTGACTTAGAACAATTAGTGGCTGCTCGAAGTTACAGCAACCCTGGAAAAAGTGACTTATGACCAATTTTTACACTTACATCCGTTGTAGCTTCCCCACAGTCACATGATCAAAATTTAGGTGCTCGTTCTTATGACGGTTGCAGTGTCCCAGGGTCATGTGATTCCCTTTAGCGAACCATTTGATTGTTAACTCATAAAACGTTCTGATGCCTGTTTTAGTAGTTGCCATAAAAAGGGTGGGAAAGCAAAAATACATTCCAACTCTTATCTTTAAAAGATTGTAACTAAAATACCAGAGTTTTTGCCCACTAATACATTTAATTGGAGAACGTGAATGATGTCACCCAGCCTGTGAACGTGCTCAATTGGAGAATCTGGTTTATGAGTGGGGGAAACAGGGTCACAGGTGACTGTAAATTATGTATGCCAGAATTGGCTTCATACAGGGCAGTGCCAGTATGTTGCCTCTATTAAATCCTTTGAAGTGTTTTGAAATTTGGCTTGAGAATCATGATTTAATTAGGATGATTGCTGGAATCCTGACACTGACAAGCAAAGTCAATGGGGAAGACAGATTCACTTAACAACTGTGTAACTAACTTAATGACTGCAGTGATTCAGTTAACAACTGGGGCAAGAAAGATCATAAAATGGGACAAAACTCACTTAACAACTGACTCACTTAATAACCACAAATTCTGGGCTCAATTGCAGTTGTAAATCAAGGGCTTTTTCAGACCATACCTTTTTTGCCCCAACACCGAATGTTTAAAAAGCCCACCACTCCCCTTTGTTTGCTTGTGAGACGCTGGGCAGGAGTCAGTCCAAATACTTGTTATTCTTAGTGTTTCAGTCGGCTTCATAAATGCACAATCCCTCTGCTTGCCCTCTGCCAAGAAAATGCAATTAGCTCTTGGCTGAGAATCTCAGCCATGGCTAAAGGGATGGAAAGGAAAGGCCAATGAACCATTGAAAATCGGCAGGGCTGTCCATCAGCCGAGATGAAGCTGATCTTCCATTCTTGGTGGAACAAGAACTTCAGACACTTGCATTGTTCTCGGTGCTTTCGGGCTAGCAAAGAAGCATCCTTGAAAAAGAAATGCGTGAGAGCCAGGGGAAATTAGAACAAGCCCTGAAATAGTTTCTAATAGATTTATTCCCATCATGCAGGATATTAACTCAAGCAGCCACTGACTCAGGAAATGAATAATCGAATATATCTTACTTTATATAGGTGGACCTTTTAAAGTAGCTCTGCCAGGAAGGATTTAATACAGCGCTAGCCTCTAGGATTGTATTCCAAAGAACCCCGAATGCCCTTTGATGGCTATCAAGGTTCCTTGGCAAGATCAATACCGTCAGGACAGCGTCACCGTTTCTAATTATCTTCCCTTGCAAAAAATAGGGCGATGAATTTATGGCCTCCGGAAATGATTGAACTACGGTTCCCAGCATTCCTCATCACTTATTAAGCTGTCTGGGGCGTTAATAAGAAACAGTTGGCTTGAGGAGGAACAGTTGGGTTATCAAGGAGTTCGCTGATGAAGAAAAAGTAGAGGAGGAAGAGATGAGAGAGAGAGAGAGAGAGAGATGTCTCTGTTTGGGTGGAGAAGTAGAAGATGAGAGTATGATAGTAGATTCTGGAAGAGTAGATTTGGAAGATTAAGGATACCATATGTGAGATCAACTATTACCTAGAATAGTGTGGGACGACAGGGAGGGCCAAGGGCAGGAGTCAAGAGAGGAATCAGCCTAGAATCATTACATTCCCACAAATGGTGTAAGTCAGAGGTGGTGTTCAGCCAGTTCTGACAGGTTCTGGAGAACCAGTAGTGGAAATTTTGAGTAGTTTGGAGAACTGGTAAATACTACCTCTGGTTGACCCCGGCCCCATCTATTTACTGCCTCCTGAGTCCCAGCTAATGTTCTTTTGCTGCCCTGCGCAGGAGAATGGACCTGGAAAGCAGGTTAGTGGGGTTAGGAGGGAATAACCTTCCCCAGGAGGGAAGGGAATGGAATTTTACAGTATCTTCCCCTGCCATGCCCACCAAGCCATGCCCACCAAGCCACACCCACAGAACCAGTAGTAAAAAAATTTGAATACCATCACTGGTCTAAATCCAATCCCACTTGAATTCCATTACCTCTTACCTAGCACCAATTTAGAGCTGACCATTAGTTTGCTAGATTCTTGTGTATAAGCATGAGCAATAAATCAGCTTAACAGGAACTTAATGGTTCTGATTCTTTGCATCTGACAAGTAACTTTCAGTTTTTAATGAAGAATCACTCTTTGGCCAATTCTTTTTCTAGATTTATCCCCAAACCAAAGCCTGATTAAAGTTCTTCTGCTGTGAATATTAAGCAAGTATTTTTGTGCCAAGGTGGCAAAAATATTGTTGGAGATTACCCAAGGGAAGTGTCAAGCATGTCATCAGTCTCGAGTTCCTACATGTCCACAAAAGATCTATGTCCAGCTCACCTTGAAGTCCATTGATTCTTATCTACCGCCAATTTACTTTGACTGTTAGTAGTTCAGATTCTTGTAGAGAGTAAATTAGCATGTGATAAACTTGTAGCCATTGGAACTGCCTTACTTTCTGATTTCTTGCCCCTGACGAATATAGCATCTTGCAACCTAGCTACCCTCCCTTTTCCTGGGGCTAATTTATGACTTTTTTCACCATGGTCCACTCACTTCAATGATCATTTGTCCTTCACCCAAATATCTTAAATGTCTTTGAAAAAATAA
>CM019151.1:176262023-176347001 GCA_009733165.1 Naja naja | reverse complement strand
ACACTGCTGGCTAGCAGACACCTGCTTGCTATAATATGAGCTTAGGAGCTTGAACAGACAAACCAAAAACGCAGTGACATTCTTCACTAATGGGACCCGATATGACTCCTGTGTTGATATTCTGGAGCAGGCAGATACGATAAGGAGTCTTGCAAATAACCATGCCATCTTTAGACAGGACCAACAAGATCATGACTTTGCATCTGGAAGTCTACTGGTATCAGTGCATTTCATGGAGCAGAAGTCTAATATGTGGAATGAGAAGTCACAGGAAGTCTAAACTTGTGATGCCACATTCTGAGCCAGATGCAGCTTTGGATGCTCTCCAAGGGCAGATCCATGCAGGATATTGCAGTACCTCCCGGAGGTGAGAGATATGAGCAGCTATGATCAGAACCTCAATCAATCCAATCATTCCTTCCCAGAGGCTTTGCACAGGCATTTTGCTGCCTGAGGCAAAGGACGATGTGGTAGCACTTTTCCCATCCTATTTAAATTAACATTGAGTTCAACAATGATGATAGGATAACATCCTCCCACTGCACCTAAGGTCATCAGGTTATATATATAAAACATACATGAACCAATCTGCCTACATCTCTAGAATCTATTGCTTGAGGACCGGCACAATCTGTCTAAAGAGAATCAGAGCTGGAAGGGACCTTGAAGGTCTTCTAGTCCACCCCCCCTGCTCAAGCAGGAGATCCTAACCCATTTCAGACAAATGACTGTCCAGTAAAAACTTTCCAGTGATGGAGCATCCACAACTTCTGAAGGCAAGTTGTTCCACTGGTTAATTGTCGGTTGGGAAGTTTCTCCCACTTTTCAGGTTGCTTCTCTCCTTGATTAGTTCCCATCTATTGTTTCTTGTCTTGCCCTCTGATGCTTTGAAAATAAATGGACACACACAACATATCCCTCTTTGTGGCAGCCTCTCAAATACTGGAATACTGCTATCATGTCCCCCCCAGCACCATATTCATTTTTCATTACCACATCACCATCCTGAAGTGTCCATAATATGAGACAAAAGGCAGAATATTATACCTCCTGGATGAGAAAAGGAGAAACATGCTCTTCAAAAACAGCCCCACCTTTATTAATAGCCCGAAAGACTGGGCCATCCTATCTACAAGACAAAAGGCTTCCAGTTCCAGGGTGATGGGATTAAGAAATTGTCCTCCAGGACATAACAGGATTAGCCCTCTACCCATCTAGCAGCAGAGCTCACCACATGGCATCTGGTGATATTACATCACCCAGCACAAATTTATCTCAAACAAACTCCTAGGATTTGCACATGACCCTACAGTAACCAATATGATACATTTCTTGCACAGGAACAGGAAGCTCCAGAGCAACTCACTCACTCTCCACTCCATGTGTTCAGCTGCACCAGGACCATGTGGTTAATTGTTCTGCTCCATTAAACCAGCTTTCCAAGCAGCCTCCATGTTTCCAGTGTCTTTCTCCCCACCTGAACTGAACCCAGATGGACATTTCTTCCAACATAGTCAAGACTAAGAAGTCAGCAGAGAACCAAATTAGGTCCTTAATTACAGCCAGTGATTGTGAACATCTCATTCATTTCCCTCATTATGTTCTTTTCTTTATGTTATCTTCTTTCTTTGATTCATCTAAAATCCAATTATTGATTACTATATATTGGCACTAGGGAGGGGTATATTTAATTGGATTCTTTTGCAACCTGTATATGTTCAGTTCCTTGAACTTTCCTAGAGTTCATGGTAATTTCTTTGCTTGACAGACAGTTTTCCTTATTATGTGTTAGCAAGACAGATTTCCTTTGGAACTTGTGACTTAAGTTATAAAGAAACTGATGAGATGAGAACAAGGGAATCAAACTGTCTAACCTCATTATTTGTTCCCCATGCAAACAATCTGAATCAATTAGAATATAATGCATTTGCTCTGAGAAAGAACTTTGATTTATTAAAGGAAGAAGGTTCTAGGGCAAAATCTTTAAATGCTAAAGTAAAAAGAAATTCCTGTGCTTCAATAAATTTGGAGATAACGCTGGATTAATAATAGTACATGCCCTAGATACAGTGCTCTGAAAACTTTTCTAAAGAAATCTTGAGATCTCTTCAGAGCAAACTAAGGAATCATAGAACTTGAAAAGCATGTTGAGGCCACTGTGTTTAATCCCTGCTCCACACAGGAATCCAAATTAAAGCTTCCAGAAGCTCAAAGTTACTTACACGTTCATTTTAGCTACACAATAACTGCCCTGTAAAAGCAGGTTGGGCTTAGGTAGAATCAATGGCTCAGAATCATCCTCCCCGCCCCTCCCGGGAGTCCCCACACAGCCCGTTTTATATGCAGGTAAGTGCAGCGGCGCGAGGTTCGGGAGGTAAAAACAGGCCTCCTGGAATTTCGGGAAGGCCAGAAATAGGCCTGTTTCTGGCTCCCAGAGAGCCTCCGGAGCCCAGGGAAGCCATTTTTGCCCTCTTGGAGGCTCGAAGAAAGCCTCTGGAGTCCGGGGAGGGCAAAAATACCCCCCCACCGAGGTGCAGGAGGCCGACTAGGCTATGCCCACCAGGGCCACGCCCATCCAGCAACCGTCAGAGAGCCCTTTGCTAAAATTTTTGAAGCCCATCCCTGCATTCTTTTTATTCTGGAATGCAAGTGTTTTGAAATAAACTGCATTGGTCTCCTTCCTGTGTATCATCCTGAAAATATTGAAAAAACTGAAGCAGTTTGGTAACAGTAGCTTCATGGCTGTATTACTCAGTGCGTTGTGGGTTGCAAGAGCACACCTGCAGAAGCTCTCTTGTTGATAACGATTTGTCTTTGAATATTTGACACCAGGGATCGAGGAGGTCAGCTTAATGAAAGCAAATGAGCCTCAGTGAAGGTGTGTTGTATTGGAGCTGTTATTTTTTACCCAATACCATCAGGAAACCTGCTGCCTTCATGGCTATTTGCTTTAAACCCTAATTAAAATTGCTGGCTTTCTATGTTATTTCTCTGCTCAGAATTTCCTATTTGCTGGAAAGGTATTAATCATTGGATAACAAGTGCCAGATTAGGACTTGTGTACAGTTTTATATTCGATTAGTCAGAATAGCTGAGGAGAGGTGATTCTTCCTCAGTAATCTCAGGAACAAGAAGTGCTGGTGAGCTTTCTTAATCAGACTAGTGGTGTTAATCTGCCAGGACAAGTCCTCAGAGGTGGATCCCCAGGACCTTGAAGCTGGTGACACATTCTACCATTCTCCTGTTGATGTATATAGGAGAGTGGGTGTGATCATTCTTTTTCCTGAAGTCCACAATGAGTTCTTTGGTCTTGTTAGTATTAAGTAGTAAGTTATTGTCAGTGCACCACGTAGCTAGGCACTGCACCTCCTCCCTGTACTCTGAATCATCGTCATCATTGATGAGTCCGGTCACCTAATCAAGGAAATATATATATTTGGATTTAGGCAAAGTATTGGTAAATAAGATTCAGACTAGAGAGATAGGATAAAATATTGCTGATTAGGATTACTTTGAACTTACACATAGAGACTCAATAACAAATGTTAGGTTATATATAAACTATATATGTGATATAGAAATCAGACTTGAAAGTATATTGGGTTAATATTTTTATTCATAAGAGACACTACCCTATTAAATTAAAATAGAATTTAGATATCTAAGAGAGAGATTAATTAATTGGACTACCGATCAATTTCAATATATAGGACTTACCATCGACTGTTACCATTGAATGTTAATTTGGGATATAATTAATATATTACAACAACAAAACAAATCTTAAAAGAAATGACGTCTACAACAACTACAACTCTGAAAACTGGAAGAAAGGCCATTCGACACTGACAACTACATCAGTAACATCTTCACCCATGTCACAAAAGACAATTGAAGAAACAATACCACTGGAGAAACAAGCTACCACCTCGAATGCCAATATCCAATCGATCCTGCTTACTCTACAAGAATCAATGTTGAAGCTGCAAGAAACAATGATGAAAAATCATAATGAGGCAAGAGCAGACATAAATGAATTAAAAGAAGAGATGGGGAAACTAAAAGCAGAAATGAAAGCAGATATTTCTAAAGTAGAGGAGAAAGTTGGAATAATACAGCAGGCCTTGGAGAAAAATGAAGCAACCATAAAAGAGGTAGGGAAAAGGACAGAAAAAACTGAAAGGAAATTGGAAAGGGTAGATGAAAAACTTAAGAATGTGAGTAAAGAAATGGAAGTCTCACTGGTCTACCTAGAGATGGACAAGGCTGCTACATATTTGAGATTCCAGAACATAGTGGAATCAAGAGAAGAAGATCTGGAACAGGTAATGGCAGAATTACTGGCGGGATTATTGGAAAAGGACAAAGACTATATCTTGAGAGAGTTCGATAAAGTTTACAGAGTTAGTACAAATTATGCGAGATGCCACAAATGCCCAAGAGAAGTCCATATATGATTTGCAAGAAGGAGTGTCCGGGACATCATATACAAGATATCAAGAGAAGAACCAATCACATATAAAGGTAAAGAAGTTTTGGTTCTCAAACAAATACCAAGAAGAGTAAGAGAACAAAGACGAGATTATAAATTTTTAGCGGCCCATCTAAATCAAAAAGGAATTGTATTTAAATGGCTAATCCCAGGGGGGATGTTAGTTTCATGGGAGGAAAGGAAAATCAAAATAGACTCTATGGGAAAAGCCCAGGAATTTTATGAGCGGTTGGTAGGCCCGGAAGAACAGAGCAGTAAGGACGAATTGGAAGTGAACTCCCAAGAAGATCAAGATCAACACAAGAATAGTGATGGAACTTTAGGAAATCAAGAAAATAATCAATTACAACAGGAGAGAGAAGAAGGTAGGATACATTTTCAGGCACAAAGAGAAACCAGAGCAGTCACAAGACAAAGAGGAAACATAACTAAATAATGGAAGAAGAAAAGAAAATATTATCAATCAACATAAATGGTCTAAATTCTATGATAAAAAGGAAAAGGACAATAGCTAAATTAATCAAACAAAATGCTGATATAGTTTGCCTACAAGAAACCCATATAAAGAAATCAGACAAAAATATTTGGAATGCCCAAAATTAGGGAAGTTATTCACCGTACCAGCAGATGATGGGAAAAAGAAAGGGATCACAGTGTATGTTAAAGAGGATATGAAAGTATATTTAATATGGTCAGATCCTGATGGAAGAATTCTGGTTTTGCAGATCTGGATCAATACTATCCCAATTCTTTTAGTGGTAATTTATGCCCCGAATGGAAATCAAAAGAGTTTTTTAAGTATCTATATGAAAAAATAGTAGGATTGGAAAAAAGAAATATTTGTATCATAGGGGATTTCAGTGCTATTGCTGATTACCAAAAAGACCAAAGTAATATGGGGAGAAACAGGAAAAAAAGAGAGAGCTACCAAAAATATGTATGGAAATGATGATGGAGTTAAATTTGATTGATATATGGAGAAGGTTAAATCCTGAGAAAAAACAATTTACATTCTACTCAAACCCTCACCAAATATGGACATGAATTGACATGGCATGGATGAATGGGGAAATAGCAAATGAAATAAAAGGATTGAAATCTTACCCAATGAATGGGCAGATCACAATCCAATTCAGATAATCTGGAAAGGTAGGAAAAAACCAAAGAAAAGGTGGACGTTAAATACCCAGTTAATTAGAGAAAAAGAATATATGAATAAGCTTAAGGAGGAATTAAACTATTTCTTAAAGGAAAATAATAATGGAGTAACTATGAAACAAAACATTTGGGACACAATGAAGGCAGTAATAAGAAGTATAACCATCTCTTATAATGCCAAGAGGAATAAAGAAAAATATGCCCAGCAAAACAAATTACAACAAAAAATTAAGGAATTAGAAACCCAATTACAAAGTACCCCAAAGGATTCAAGATTGCAAAATCAGATGACAATAACTAAACATAAACTGAATTTAATTGAACAAGAGAGAATGATTATAAATTTGAATACAACTAGACAAACTTATTTTGAGCATGCCAACAAGCCAGGGAGATGGCTGTCCTACAGACTTAAAAAGGGAAAGAAAAAGATTGATTTACCAACTAATAGATGGAAATGGGGATACACAACGGGATAGAACAGAAAAAGAAATTGCCCATAAGTATTTTGAAGATTTATATAAAAAGGAGGAGGTTAAGGAGGAAAGGATAAGAAACTATTTAGATAAAATGAAAGATAAAGCAATTGGGGAAGAGATGAAAGAACTATTAAACAAAGATATTACTTGGTCCGAATTGAAAACAGCAATAGAGAACCAGAAAAATAGTAAATCTGGGACCAGATGGGATCCCAGGGAACTGTACAAGGCAATAGGAGAACAAATAGGACCTCTTATGGTGGAAGTTTTTAATGATGTCTTATTGGCAGCCAGGATGCCGGACTCATGGAGGGGGGCATTGATCTCACTGATCCTGAAGGAAGATTTGGATTCCCGATATATACAAAATTATAGGCAAATTTCCTTGTTAAATACTGACTATAAAATATTTGCTTCCATTATAGCAAACAGATTAAAAAGAATTTTGAATGAGCATATACATGAAGATCAAAATGGATTTCTCCCAAACAGACATATTAGGAATAATTTAAGAATAGTATTAGATGTTTTAGAATTCTATGAAGCCCACCCGGAAAAACAAATAGCCCTCATGTTTTTAGATGCACAGAAGGCCTTCAATAACTTAAATTGGCAATTTTAATTCAAAAATTTATAATATGAATTTAGGCACCAAATTTGAAAATATTATAACTACTATCTATGACATACAACAGGCGAATATTATAATAAATGGGGAATAAAAATTCAATAAGTTCAATAAAAATAGAGAAAGGAGGTAGGGTTGTCTGCTGTCACCCCTGCTCTTCATATTAGCGTAGGAAACATTATTAACACGAATTAGACAGAATCCAGATATAAAAGGATTAAAGGTTAAGAAAGAAGAATATAAGCTGCAAGCGTTATGGATGATATGACTTTTTTTATTGAAGAACCAATAGAAAGAGGACAAAAATTGATGAATGAGCTAGAACAATTTGGAGCAGTTGCAGGACTAAAAATTAATAGAATAAAAATGAAATTAATGACTAAAAATTTAACAGGAAAACAGAAGCTAGAATTAGAAAAGGTTATGGGATTACAAGTGATAAAGAAAGTTAAATACTTAGGAATATGGTTGACAGCACATCGTAAGACACTAAAGGAAAATAATTATGACAAATTAATGCAACAGGTAAAGAAGGATTTAGAAACATGGGTTAAACTGCAACTTTCATTATTAGGTAGGATTGCTACAATTAAAATTCTCCCAAAATTCCTCTATATATTTCAGACGATACCAATTAAAGTACACAAAAAGTATTTTGAAGAACTCAACAAGACAATCGCAAAATTCATTTGGCAAGGAAAAAAACAGAGAATAAATTTAAAGGCAATGCAAGATATGAAGAGCAGGGGAGGGATGGCACTTCCAAACTGGGAGTTGTACTATAGTGCGGCCTCCTTAGTATGGTTGAAGGAATGGGTGAACTTAACTAATAAGAGAATATTAGTTCTAGAAGGCCACGACTTACAGAGGGGGTGGCATGCTTTTTTATGGGACATCAGGAAAACTAGCCAGAGATATTTCCACAGACACCTAATTAGAGATTCATTACTGACTAATTGGAAGAAAATAAGGAAAAAACATTATTTAAAGATACCGATCTGGATTTCAACAATGGAGGCGATGATTCACCCAAATAATCTGGACATTACTAAGATGATTAAATATAAGGATCTATTGGATGCAAGGAAATTTGAAACTGTGGCAAGATCTTCAAGACCAGGAGTACAAACTGATCGATGGGCATATCTTCAAATCCAGAGTAGATACAAACAGGATAAGAAAGAATTTGGAATCAATAATAAACTTCAGCAACTAGACAAAATTCTATTAGGCCCAGAGAAAAAAAATATAACAAAATTTTATAATTACCTGCTAGAGGCAGAATTAGAGGAAGAAATTGTCAAAGGGAACATGATAGCCTGGAGTAGGAATATAGGACGTAGTATCACTTTAACTGAATGGGAGAAGGTCTGGAGTAGAAATAATAAAATCACAAAATCGGCAGCGTACAAGGAAAATGCCTATAAAATGTTTTATAGATGGTACCTTTCCCCCTCAAGACTAGCAAAGATGCACCCCAACATGGGTCCGAATTGCTGGAAATACAAAAAAAAAAAGGAGGGAACATTCTTCCCTATGTGGTGGTCTTGTACAGAGGCTCAAAGATATTGGCAGAAAATTAGAAGATGGTTGGAGGAAATGACAAAAGAACAGATCGAATTTAAACCAGAATTCTTTCTATTAGGGATCTTTATTAAACAATTCCCAAAAAAAGTGAAGTATACAATAGTACATATTTTGACAGCGGCCAGATTGGCTTTTGCACAATGTTGGAAACAACCTCATGTTCCATCAGAGGAATTGATTATTCAAAAAATATCAAATTGTGCAGAAAGGGACAAATTAACTTTGGCATTAAAAGATAAAGAAACATCAATTATTATGATAGCTGGAACTGCGGGTATGAATGGATAGATCAAAGATAGATAACATAATAAGTTGTAAAAGAAGATATGTTATAATTGTAGTAGTGATTATTTATTCGCATTAAGGATTAATTGTACATATGGCATAAAATAAGGATAAAAATAAGGTCCCACAAATTGTCAAGGATGAAATTGTTTTTAGTTGCTTCTTGACTTTTCTTTCTACTCTTTTTTCTTTGTTTCTTTTTCCTTTCTCACATTTATGTACGTGTTGTTTGTCTATTTTAATTCTAAAATTAATAAAGTTTATTTGTAAAAAAATTGTGTGTGTCATGAATGAGGGAGCCATCTTTTTCTTCACCTCAAGCAAGAAGCACCTTGGGCCGGTTATCCCATTTATTTATTGGACTTATTGGATTTATTATTATTATTATTATTTTATTAGACTTGTATGCCGCCCTTCTCCCAAAGGACTCAGGGCAGCAAACATATAAAAAGAAATATATTTACAATAAAAAGATATTAAATAAAGAACAAGTCTATAAATACAACAAACATTAAGACAGTTAAAATTACGGTAATAAACAGTAATATTAAAACAAACCCGCCCCCAGGTCAATTCAGGCCGGCCTGCTGAAACAGCCAAGTCTTTAGGTCTCAACGAAAGGAGTGGAGATCAGGGGCCAAACGAAGATCCGCAGGGAGCTGATTCCATAGGGCGGGCGCTCCCACAGAGAAGGCCCTGGGAACCGCCAGCCGACAATGCCTGACCGACGGTATTCCCAGGAGGCCCCTCCTGTGGGAGCGCACGGGGCGATCGGAATGTGATGCTGGCAGGAGGCGTTCCCGCAAGTACCCTGGACCCAAGCCATTTATTTATTTTATTTTATTTTATTGGACTTATATGCCGCCCCATCTCCAAGACTCGGGCTGCTCACAGTTAAAACATACAAATACAATAAATAATTTAAAAAGAAATTAAATCACTATAAGGTCCAATAAAACCGAATTAAAAATTAAAACTATCCCATACCCCCGGTAAGGTAATCACAGCCCGACTTGGTCAAATAGCCAGGTCTTCAAATCATGGCGGAAGGTGCGGAGGTCAGGGGCCAGGCGGAGGTCCAGAGGCAGTTGATTCCATAAGTCGGGGGCCGCCATAGAGTAGGCTCGCCATCGGGGGACCGCCAGCCAACATTGGCTTGCCAACGGGACCCCGAGGAGCCCCTGCCTGTGTGCCCGTACAGTGCGGTTGGTCCCCGCTATCGGTAGGAAGCGCTCCCTTAAATATTGTGGACCCATGTCGTGTAGGACTTTGAATGTTAAAGCCAAAACCTTGAACCTCACCCGAGCGCTAACCGCAACCAATGCAAGCCGCGCAGAGGGGGTAATATGGGAGAATCGGGTAACTCCCATCACAACCCGCGCGGCAGCATTCTGCACCAGCTGTAACCTCCGGATGGTGTGCAAGGGCAGTCCTAAATAGAGAGCATTGCAGTAGTCGAGTCGCGAGGTAACAAGGGCATGAGTGACTGTACGCAGGGCATCTCGGTCCAGAACGGGCGGCTGGCGAACCAGCCGGACCTGGGCAAAGGCCCCCCTGGCGACGGCCCCCACCTGCTCCTCCAACTGGAGCTGCGCGTCCAGGAGGACCCCGAGGTTCCACACCCTATCCACAGGGGGCAACACCACTCCTCCTATGGTCAACGATGGACACTCTTGACTGGACCAAGATGCCGGTATGTACAGCCACTCAGTTTTGGCCGGGTTGAGCCGAAGCATGTTTCCGTCCATCCAGATCCATACCACATCCAGACAGCGAGTCATCACGGAGAGGGCATCACTGATTTGGTTTGGGGTGGAGATGTATAACTGGGTAACATCAGCATACTGGTGGTACCTCAACCCAAAACCACGAATGATCTCACCCAGTGGTTTCATGTAGATATTAAATAAAAGGGGGGAGAGGACCGACCCCTGAGGGACCCCACAAGTGAGTGCCCTCGGGCTGACCTCTGTCCCCTGTCAACACCGATTGCAGCCTGGAGAGGTAGGAGGAGAGCCACCAAGAACAGTGCCCCCACTCCCAGCCCCTCAAGGCCGCAAAGGATACCATGGTTGATGGTATCGAAGCAGCTGAGAGGTCTAATAGGACCAGGACAGAGGAAAACCCCTGTCCCGGTCCTCCAGAGATCATCCATCAGTGCGACCAATGCCGTCTCGTGCTGAAACCAGGCCGAAGCCCGATTGGTACGGATCTAGGTAGTCCGCCTAGGAGATAGTGATCTGTCCATGATAGGGGTAGAGTAACTGGAGATCCACCCCCAGATCACTACACCACTGCCCGAGATAAAAACCAGGTCGAGCGTGTTCCCCCCCTCATGGGTGGGTCCCTGAATCACCTGGGTCAGGTCCATGGCTATCATGGATGCCAAGAACTCCCGAGCCAATCCAGACGCCACTCCCAGAGAGGGCAGGTTGAAGTCCCCCGGGACAATAAGCCTGGGAAACTCCATCGCCACCCCCGAGAGGGTATCCAGCAGCTCGGGAAGGGCCTTTGCAATGCAGCTGGGAGAGAGGTACATCAACAACAGGCCCAACCAACCACCTGGGCCCAACCTCAGGAGGAGGGACTCACACCCGCCTATCTGCGGGACAGTGGCCTCCCTTGGAAACAAGGTCTCCCTAATAACAATGGCAACTCCTCCACCCCTTCCCTGGGCTCATGACCGGTGCAGCACCCGGAAACCTGGGGGACATAGATCACACAGCGGGACACCCCCCCTCCGATCCCAACCAGGTCTCCGTAATACATGCCAGATCCGCAGCCTCCTCCTCAATAAGTTCACAGAGGAGGGGGGCCTTATTAGCTACGGATCTGCCATTTACATACACCAATCTGAGCCCAGGGACCACGCCTCCCAAGACCCCAGGGGAGCGGGCAGAGACCTGAGGGTCGGAGCGCTCCACCGCTCGTAAACAGTGGGGGCGTGCTAATGATGAAAGCACTAATTTGATGAATCACTTGTCTGCAACAGGATATGGAGTCTAGCAGGCAAATGAGAATGTGTTTACTAGCATGCTTTCTAATAACTATTCCTTGCTTGATTGCATTTACCCATTAAAGGAACACAGGGATTAAAAAAACAAATGCATTACTCTTTTTTGAGAGGATGCAAATTGCCTCAGCCCTTACCTGATCTTTGCTTAATCATGATTGCCCTTCTTTTGAGCAAAATCCCTTCCTGTGACAATGACATACAGTATTTACAGAGTTTCTGTTTGTGTGGAGCATCTATTCTGTCCAATAATGGCTTATTACAGCTGTTCTGTTACTGGTCATTACCTTCAGTGATTTTCAGCATTAATTTCCAACTGTTTGGGGATATGCCACTCAATAACCTGAGGCGCAAACAAATGATATTTTCTATTAATGGAGTTGGAACTATATTCACCCTCATCTGAGGGCCATTCCAAGTACATTTTGTAAAGTTAGAAATCAGTTAGGGTCTCATTAAAGTCCACTTGCTTTTTTTTCCTTGTCGGGTTCTCACCAAGCATGACATTTTCTGAACAGTAGCCAGGAAAAGGCTATCATAAAAGCTTTTGACAGCTCAAAGTGACAGGAACCATCACTCTATGACAGGTGTGCACAGCGGCATCTTCAATGTGTCACAACTTTGCCTCTTTGGGCCATGTGTAAAAGGTTGGGAAGCCGATTTTTTTTAAAAAAAGGGTGAGGATTGTGTTGTCATGTTGCAATGTTTATGTCAGCCTGACACACTTCCCACCCAGGGTCTCACTAGGAACTGTCAATAGTTTAGTGACCAAGCATCATAGCTAGGTGTGGGGGGCCATATTACATACATACAAAGGCCTACATTATTCAAAATAAATATTATTTATTTATTTTATTTTATTTTACTTGGATTTGTATGCCACCCCTCTCTGAAAGGGCTCGGGGTGGCTCACAAATAAAAAACACAGAACAATAAATAATTTAAAAAGAAATTAAACCTAACAAGCCAAGCTGAATAAAACTCATTAAAACCAATTTAAAATCCCACCCCTCCCAGGAGGTCAGTCCAGCCCGGCCTGTACAAACAACCAGGTTTTCAGATCGTGGTGGAAAGAGGAGAGATTGGGAGCCAACCGGAGCTCCAAAGTTAGTTGATTCCATAAAGCGGGAGCCGCTACAGAATAGGCTCCTCCCCGGGGCACTGACAGCCAACATTGTTGTGTGGACGGCACCCCGAGGAGACCCAGCCTGTGTGCTCGCACAGGGTGATCGGTATTTGATATCGGCAGGAGGCGCTCCCGCAAGTACCCCGGACCCTTGCCTTGAAGGACTTTGAATGTTAATACCAACACCTTGAATATTAGAGGTCTTTATTGTTTTTTTTTTACTTCTAAAGTGGTTTTCTTATAGTAATATTTTTTCTGTTGTTTTGTAAGTAGACCGACTGCTTCTGTATGTATTCCTTGTGTAACCACATTTGATCAAATAAAGCTATTCTGTTCTATTCTATTCTATTCTATTCTATTCTATTCCAATGCCAACATTGTTTAATAAGAATAAACTGACACTGTTCCTTTTGTAACTGACTTGGATGGCTAAGGAAAGTCTAGAAACCAATCTCCTGATTGGTATGCCTTTCAAACTTTTTAAAACAATGCCTTTCAAACTAGCTCTCCTGTGTCCAAGGTGTTCTTCCCAGTCTTCCAGTTTAACTCCCTTTTTCTCATTATTCCCACAATCCAGTCACTTGGTTCCACCTATAGAAATGAACTGGTGTCTCCTGTTTTATTGACAAATATAATCTCCAATCCCCTTAGCTACCTGACAAACTGAAAAAACAAATGCTAGGTCTGTCATGGGATGGCACAACCCTCAAGACAATGTAGAAAAACGTCATTTGTTTTTAATCTTGAGCTTGGGTCAAAATGGCAAGTTCTATTCTAGGTTTGAGATAAAGCAGAGGATCGAATGGGTTTTCTCTCTAGCTTGGAACAGTTAAGAAACTAGTTTGAAATTGGGGCACTGTGCACACCTCCTTCAGATATGCAGAGGGAAACTCTGATTGACAAGAGAGAATAACTATTTCAGGCAAGGGTATGGAGGACAGAAGGAGCAAGTACAACAGCTAGCTAGATCTTACGTGTTGAAGTATATGACCTGCCGGCACCTTGTATAACATTTTGAGTTTACATAGGAATGCACAATCTCAAACACCTTCTGTAGTCAGGCACATACTAAGTACCCAAGGAAAACCTTGGGCAAGGTAATTATGAAAGTTTGTGCTTCCATTATAATTCAGAAGTTGGAAGGAATATTCATCACATTGAATGTGGTTAACCATTTTTGTGGTTCATAATAGAGTACATACCCAAAATAATCCACTAAGCTTAACATATTGTATAAATGCAAACACCAGCTCTTTCCCTAACCTTGTTAAGTATGTTGTGTGCTTTTCTAGTCATGTTTTTTTACACTTACAATTTTAGATTCTGCTTTATTTTTAATTCTTGGCTGCCTAGTTGTGACTAAGATCTTGTTTACGAGTAGAACCTTAATAGCAATAGCAATAGCACTTAGACTTATATACCACTTCACAGTGCTTTACAGCCCTCTCTAACTGGTTTACAGAGTCAGCCTATTGCCCCCAACAATTTGGGTCCTCATTTTACCCACCTCAGAAGGATGGAAGGCTGAGTCAACCTTGAGCCTGGTAAGATTTGAACTGTCAAATTACAGGCAACCAGCAGTCAGCAGAAGTAGCCTGCAGTACTGCACTCTAACCACTACATCACCACAGTTCAATCATGGAATATTTTCCAGAACTATGTCTATTCAATAGTGTTCAGCTTGTTTCTGTCTTGTTGGTTATTATGCTTTGACACTTTTAACTTTTGATTGGACTCCTGCTAGTTGCTACAGCTAGATTGACTCATGTTAGTCCCCTTTTCCAAGTCTTTCCTTCTCTGATTCAACTTATACTACCTAGATAGTCAGTTAGAATTATCCCTGGTGTAACTCTAACAATTAATTCTAAGTGATTGCTGCTATATTGTTAAGGCTATGAGAAAGTTATTGTACTATTGTATCCTTATGCATTGGCATAATAAATTATGTTCTCAGCTCAGAAAAAGTGTAGGTTGTGGGGATGGAAGAACTGTAAGTTAAAATGTTGAGATCTGCTGTTCTTCAAATTTTCCAAATAATGACTGCAAAAATGAATAGGCATGTGAAAGCATGTTAGAGCTATTAACATGTGGCACCAATAGCAACAGATTGCAAGGTTTGCTTTATAAAGCCTACTGTAGGAATTCTAGATCTGGAAATTATTAAGAAAAAAGACAAACCAATAGTTGGTAGCTGAACAACCACAGCACAAGAGAAGCGAGCACTCCGCAAAGCCAGAGCTGCAAATGCTGCAACAATGGTGCCCACACATGTTTGCCCAACATGTGGCATATTCCATGCCCGTATAGGCCTTACCAGCCACTGGCGGACACACAGTGGACAACCCACAACCCATTAGATGTCAAGGTCCTCTTTGAACACAATGGACAAACATCAGAGATTGGCAGTCCAGATTTGATAGTCTAACTTACCTCAGTAGATACCTGATGATTATTCACAGTAGCTTTAGATCTCTCTTATTGCAGATAATGAAGTTAACCATAATTTTTGAAAGCCTATGCCATTGTAAAGCTATTAACACCCAATCTGTCACAAACTTAATTTACTGTGGAAGTCTCTATGTTTTCATGGAGACAATTACAATGATGCTGAATTCTCAAAATGGTATTTTCATTTGAGATGCATGCAACTATACATAAGTAAGTAGGCTGTCCATATATTGTCCTCATAGGGCATTTTTAAAGTCAAGGGATAGGAAAAGACAAAGAAATGGGGCAAAAAGGCAAATTATAAGATAGCACTGAGTGGGAAGCAGAAAGGAGTGAACTATATGAATTGTCTTTTTTCTACTCATCCATTGCTGAGAACTGATGTAAATTAGATTTTTTACTTCTGTTTCTCATCGTAAGGCAGCTGCAAAGGAGATGAAGAGCAGAAAGAGAAGGAATGCTCGTTTGGTGTTCAATCAGTTTATCAGAGAACAAAGGAGCGATAAGTTTCAACTATTTGAGAAATTCTTGGTTTGCACTCTTATTTTAGCCAGTGCAAAATCTCTTAAATGAAAACTAGCCTCGAGATATTCTGCTTTGGCTCTTGTCTACCCCGATTTTGCTTTTGAGAAAATGACATAATAAAAGCAATTTTATACATATATTAAAACTCCTTCCCAAAATTTAAAAAAAACCAAATCTTTACCCCCTGGCATCATCATTTTGCCCTCTGGTATTTTCAGATGTTAAGAGTGAGCCTCAGCCACCATAGATATGCCAACCGTTGCTCTACAGATCCAGATCCATAGTAACATTAATCACGGTGCTTGTCAAAAAGACCCAGACTGTAATCTGATGTATCTATAAAAAAAGGTTGAACTTAGATCATTAGAACTGAATTTAGAGAATACTTTTTTAAACATTAATCAAAGTGACAGATGGCTTGCAGAACAGCAGGTTAGACAGAAGGAGCAGCTAGTTGTAATTAAGGAGTCCATTGAGGATAATACTACTTCAGCATGGAACAAAGGGCTCTATGTGTCTGAAAATAGGTTAGACCCAGCTGATACTACGGGATGATAAGAGTATAAAGTGGATTGTTGCAAAGTGAATTTCATATTAAAACAGCTTCATTTACACAGAAGAAACATAGTTTTCCAGATTTCACAAAATCCTTTAGCAGTGTTAGCTGCGTTCAACAAAACCTGTCTTCCAAGAGAGTATCCTTACTTTTAATTTTTAAGTGGAAAGGTTCAAAATTTCTCCAGAAGCAAGACACCTAAGAAGATGGGTGGAGGGTGGGAAGCAGAAAGGAGTGAACTATATGAATTGTCTTCATCTAGTGAAAAATAAGAATACATAGTTTGGTACATCTCTCTTGGCAATGAAAGTCTAGGTAGAATCGAATGATCTATAAGACAAATCGGCTTTTAGGCAAGAATCCGTAATATGAGCAGAGCACACTTTGAAAGAGGAATTTCAGTACCATGGACAGTTCATATCCATTTTTAGAACATTTATGGCTTGCTCTAGCCTTCAGGTGTATTGAACTCCCATTATCTTAAGCCAGTATCTGTTATAGATGATCTTAACAAGGTTCATCATAATACAAGTTCTGTTCAACATCATAAATGTTTTAGAAAAAGAATACCAGTGGGTCTCCCTCCCAATATGCAATGAGAACAATCTCCCTAACGTTCATTGAGGGGAAGTCTAGGATCCCTCGCTACCTTCTGAAATATATTTTGGCAGCATATATTGAAAGACAACAGGGAGCTTCCATAGATTTTTATTGAACTGAATTCCCCAGACTATACTGAAAGTCCGGATATAAGCAAAATAGGAGTAATGCTTTTCCTATGTAAACATGAAATGCCCATGACAATGTGGACAACAAGACAGTTTTGTTGGTCTTTCTCTTGGCTTCCTTCCTTCTTTTTCAGCTAAGCACCAACTATGTCTTCATAGATTCATTGGAAATAGAGCAGGGCTACAAAATCAGTTGGTTTGGTGGAAAATCATATGCAGGTTAGAAACTAGGCCTACTATAAACAAAGATGTTGGTGGCTCTCTTTTCTATTGAACATACAGCATTTGCTTTTTATTTTAACATGGCAATGAATAGAATCTACAAGTTCAAATGTTATCAGGTTATCTTTGGAGGCAGAGACCAAGCTGCAGAGCTGATAGAGTCCCATTCTCTCAACAGTGTTCCTCCTTTATTTGGCATCACAGGCAACATTATGGAATTAAAGCTACTGTTTTACTCTCCTTAAGGCACCATTGCTAGAATAAAAGTTTACAACTGGAAAATGAATTTTATTCACATGCACATTGGGAGGACAATCAAGATTCCAAGGAAAAGTTTAGTAATGCTTAATTCCCTCTAAAAAAATTCCACTGATATCTTCCTACAGTGTAAAACAGAAATTCCAAGCAACTGGTAGAAGATAGAAAATAAAACTGTGACTGCTTTGTAGTTAGCATTTTCCTTGAGTAAAGAATATGTTTCTATGTGTATTTATACAATGCTTATACAGATAGAAGAGAATATTTGTAACTTTGGGGTTCTTTGTGCTCACTGAGTTTAGTGGTTTTCTTATAGTTTGTTTCATTACCAAACTAGGTAATGTCATCAGTTTGTTCTTATTTTTATATTCTAGTGGCTTTCCTTCTCAGTGTTGGTGAAAGCAGTCATAGTGGTTCCTTTATTAGGCTGCTGTTTACTATTAATTTGCCTGTCTGCTTTGATGGTTCCTTGATTGAGGTATTGTTTACTTCTTGATTGTTGATCTAGTAGTATTAATCCTGGTGTCTCTGCTCTTACACAAAGCATTCTGTAGGCACCAAAGAACAAAGAACGCTGTAATGTTTCCCAACCACATAAAAACATACTTGTGAAATAAACACGATTAGAATATATATATATATATATATATATATATATATATATATATATATATATATAATATATATATCTTGGTGTATTGGTCTTGTCCGTGTAAGATTGAGGATACCTTGGCAAGCGTTTGAAATCTCATCCATCATCTTCAGGCTGGTGTCTTCAGCTTCGTTCTCCTGGGAGAAGTGTGTGATCGTGGCTGTTTTTCCCTTTTAAACTCTAGAGTTGGATGTGTTGTTACTTTTTGATTGGTTTGTGGAGTTGATGTATGCAGATTGGATGGCTTTTTCCTGAGACCCTGTGTGGCTGAGGTGCTGGCTGTGTGTCTCTCAGCCTTTTGTGTTGTAACGACCTGGGTAATGGGCTGTGTGATGACCTTCTGAGTTCTATTGTTGTGACGTCCGGGGTGTGGTGCTGTAATCTCCTGGGTCGTTGTCTGTGCTGTGATTACAGCACCACACCCCGGACGTCACAACAATAGAACTCAGAAGGTCATCACACAGCCCATTGCCCAGGTCGTTACAACACAAAAGGCTGAGAGACACACAGCCAGCACCTCAGCACACAGGTCTCAGGAAAAGCCATCCAATCTGCATACATCAACTCCACAAACCAATCAAAAAGTAACAACACATCCAACTCTAGAGTTTAAAAGGAAAACAGCCATGATCACACACTTCTCCCAGAGAAGCTGAAGACACCAGCCTGAAGATGACGGATGAGATTTCGTTGAAACGCTGCAAGGTATTCTCAATCTTACACGGACAAGACCAATACACCAAGACCTACATACCTTACCCGTGAAAATCTAAAACAAATATATATAGATATATATATATATATATATATATATATATATATATATATATATATATATATATATTCTAATGCTGGAAGGGTGACCAAATGCCAACAAATAATTTGATAATTCAGAAAGTTCTTGACTGTACTGAAATGAATCGACTTACACAAAAACTTAGAGATAAGGTAGACTCAAAATATACTACAGCTTGGGGGAAATGGTACAATTGGGTGAAGGAGAAAAACCAGGAAATTAAAAGATAAGGATTTGAAAACTGAAGTGGTTAAACTAAGAGCATATACCAAAAATAGAAAATGAATATTAGTAAAATTGTTTTCAATAAATAATCACACCGTCTTAGCTGATAAGAAATATATATGTTTTATGTCAATATTTGTATTTATTTATTGGTTTCGTTTGTAACAAAACGTGGTATTTTATACACTGTATATATTTTTCTTTCTAATCTTTAATGAAGTTTATTTTAAAATTTATGTGTGTGTGTGTGTGTGTGCGTGTGTGTGTAAAAAAGCAACTAAAATGTCAGAGGACACATGCCACCAAATGTCAAGGAAGCCTTCAGTGGACTTCCCAGGGTTAAGTGGCAGAAGCATTTTTTGCAGAAATAAGGTTTTATCTCATGTAAAGATCACACCGCCTGCTTTACCAGGTCAGTTAAAGATCTGGTGGTTTAGGAACATGCTAGCTTTGGATAGTGTTTATTTATTTAAAACATTTATATAGCCAGCCACCTTAGAACAAACTCAGAGTGGCTCCCAATTCAAAATTAAAATAGCATTAAAAAATCATATTAAAACTCATAAAAACAAAAACTTGGCACCAAGTCAAGTTTCCAATGTGCAATCGCCTCATCTTATGTGAGCACTTGGGGGAGAAAAGCCAGATCTTCAGTGCTTTTGGAAGGCTAGGGGATGGAGGCCTGCCCAACTTCAGGAGGAAGGGTGTTTCATGGGGTAGGGTCTCCCATGGAAAGGGCTCACTTCCCCCCCAAGGGTTAATTTTGGGGTAGTAGATTTAGAACTTTGCAGAGTAGCTGGCAACTCTTCAGTATTCCAGCTTGTGTCCCTGGGGCCACATTGAACTGTGAAAAGAAAGAAAAATTGCTTTGGCTGATGGTCCTAAGGACCAGGGATATTAAGAAGCAAATTTTTTTGCTTCAATGGACCTAGAACACAGGTCCAGGGTGGGATTCAGCTGGTTCAGGCTGATTCAGGTGAACTGGATGCTAAATTTACATCTGGTTTGCCGAACCGGTAGTTGAATCGACCAGCTGGCCCCACCGCCCCACTGCTCCCTCCCAGGAGTCTCCACATGGCCCATTTTGGATGCAGGTAAGTGCAGGGTCCATGCAGATGCTCTGGGAGGTTAAAAAATGGCCCTCCCAGAAGTTCTGGAAGTCTGGAAATGGGCCTCTTTTCAGCTTCCAGAGGGCCTCCAGAGCATGAGGGCCCGTTTTCACCCTCCCAGTGGCCTGAGGGAAGCCTCCAGACTCTGAGGAAGGTGAAAAATGGCCCTCTGGAAGTTCCCGAAGTCTGGAAATGGGCCTCTTTTCAGTTTCCAGAGGGCCTCTGGAGCCTGGGGCGCTGTTTCATCCTCCCAGAGGCCTGAGGGAAGCCTCCAGACTCTGAGGAAGGTGAAAAATGGCCCTCTGGAAGTTCCGGAAGTCTGGAAATGGGCCTATTTTCAGCTTCCAGAGGGCCTCTGGAGCCTGGGGCACTGTTTTCACCCTCCCAGAGGCCTGAGGCAAGCCTCCAGACTCTGAGGAAGGTGAAAAATGACCCTCTGGAAGTTCCAGTAGGCCACGCCCACCATGGCCACACTTACCCAGCAACTGGGCAGAGAACCAGTTGTTGGGATTTTTGAATCCCACCCCTGCACAGGTCCCCTGTCCCCAAAGTTCTGGGATATTTCAGCAAATTAAAGTTGGCGGAGAAAGTATGGGAGGATATGTCAGGGATATTATTGTCAATCCTGAAGAACCCTGGCCAAAGCCATCTTGGAGCTTCAGTGCTGCCACCCTGGAGCTGAGGAATAGGGAGAGGGGATTAGAGATAGCTGGGGTTGTGTAGTCAAAATAAAATACTTTCTCTTGGGAACCAAGGACATTCTCACACCTGGCCAGAGAAAGGAGGAGTGATATCACCAGGCAACTAGACAGCACCTTGATTGGACCATGTGACTGATTGTTTGCGGTTGAGGAAAAAATGTTTACTTTTAATGAGGTGAAACCCGCAGGAAACTTCAGAGTCGGTTTTCACCAGGTATGTGCCACTATGATATTTCCAATAAAGCTATTCTTTGTAGAATCTACTTGCCGTGGAGTTTTGCTTGAAATGGACCTATTACTTGGAACCCTGACAATTATATTCTAAACACAGTATAACGAGGATTCTATTATTATATTTCTTTTCAATGCTGCTTGGCAACGCCTGCCCACCTGTATTCTTATAGTTGTCTTCCCATTCTGATGATGGGACAATAATTGCTAGCATCACTGTGAAGTTTTCAGCCTTCTATAAGTTGGTGTAACTTTCTCAAACCCTTAAAATGCACATATACTTTTATTACCCCAGTATATGGCTTGGTCTTCACCATTGCATACCCATATTGTAATCCTTGACTTATAACTATAATTCAGCCCAGAATTACAGTTGTCAGTCAGGCCAGTTGTTAAACAGATCGTCTCGTGGGCAACTTACCTTTACAACCTTTTTGGGTGACAGTTCTTCACGGTTGTAAGGCAAACGCTACAGTCATAAAGCAAATCCCATTGTTCCTGGAGGAAACTGACTATCTAGACCCGTATCAATCAGGCTTCAGGCTTGGGTACAGCACGGAGACGGCATTGGTCACACTGGTGGATGATCTCTGGAGGTCGTGGGACAGAGGTTATTCCTCTGTCCTGGTCCTGTTAGATCTCTCAGTGGCTTTTGATACCATCGACCATGGTATCTTACTGCAACGCCTCTAGGGGTTGGGAGTGGGGGGCACTGTTTTACGGTGGTTCTCCTACCTCTCAGGTTGTATGCAGGTAGTGTTGGCAGCGGGGCAGAGATCGGCCCCGAGGCCCCTCCTTTGTGGGGTGGCCCAGGGGTCAGTTCTCTCGCCCCTTCTATTCAACATCTACATTAAGCCGCTGGGTGAGATCATCCGTGGTTTTGGGGTGAGGTATCATCAATATGCTGATAATACCCAGCTTTTCATCTCCACCCCTAACCAACCCAGTGATGCCCTCGAGGTGATGTCCCGATGCCTGGAGGCGGTGCGGGTTTGGTTGGGGAGGAACAGGCTCCGACTCAACTTGGCTAAGACCGAGTGGCTGTACATACCAGCATCTCAAGTTAGCCAGGATATTCCATCTTTAGCTATGGGGGGAGAGGTGTTGCCCCCCATAGATAGGGTACGCAACTTGGGTGTCCTCCTGGACGCACGGCTGAGTTTGGAGGAGCAGATGGGGGCCGTGGCCAGGGGGGCATTTGCCCTGGTTCACCTGGTGCACCAGTTGTGTCCCTATCTGGACCAAGATGCCCTACGTACAGACACTCAAGCACTCGTTGTCTCCCATCTGGACTACTGCAATGCTCTTTACATGGAGCTGCCCTTGAGGACCACTTGGAGGCTTCAACTTGTCCAGAATGCAGCAGTGTGCTTTGTGATGGGAGGATCCTGATACTCCCATGTTACACCCCTTCTGTGTGAGCTGCACTGGCTACCAGTTGCCCTCCAGGTGAGATTCAAGGTGCTGGTGTTGACCTATAAAGCCCTTCATGGCATTGGACCAGGGTATGTGCGGGAGACCCTGCTGCCAATAACAGTCTCCCGACATCCCATGCGCTCCCACTGACAGGGCCTTCTCCGGGTGCCGTCGACTAGGCAATGTCGGCTGGCAGTTCCCAGAAGTAGGGCCTTCTTGGTGGGAGCACCCACCCTATGGAACCAGCTCCCCCTAGAGCTCCGAGTGGCCCCTGACCTCCATTCTTTCCGCCGTGGCCTAAAGACATGGCTGTTCCAACTAGCCTACCTGGACTGATGGGGGGGGGGAAGGGTTTTTAGCATAGTTTTAATTGGAATGTTTATGAGACCTTGGGTTTAATAGTTTTTAATATTTGTATATTTGTATTACTGTTTTTACTTTGTAAGCCGCCCTGAGTCCTCAGGGAGATTGGGTGGCATATAAGTCTCATAAATAAATAAATAAATAAATGAATGAATGAATGAATGAATGAATGAATGAATGAATGAATGGCTCAATCATTGCTGAGCACACTGGGTTGTATCCCAAAAATTGTGTATCCCAAAATTGTATTACAAAATTGTAAGCCGCCCTGAGTCTCCGGAGAAGGGCGGCATATAAATGTAATTTAAAAAAAAAAATCATACAGTGAATGCTGCAATCATTTAGCAACCCATGGTCATCTTGTTTGCCTACAGGTAGTCCTCGACTTGCAACTATTTGGTTAGGGAACCATTCGAAGCTACAACGGCAATGAAAAAAGTGACATATGACCGTTTTCCACACTTACAACCATTGCATCCCGATGATCACGCGATCGAAATTCAGATGCTGGGAAATTGACTCACACTTGTGACGGTTTCAGTGCCCCACAGAATTATTGGATCACCTTTTGCTACCTTTTGAAAAGCAGAGTCAGTGGGGAAAGCCAGGTTTACTTAACAACTGGGTTACTAACAACTGCAGTGGTTCGTTTAACAAATGTGTCAAGAAAGATTGTAAAATGGGGCAAAATTCACTTAACTGTCCTGCTTAGCAACAGACATTCTGGGCTCAATTTTGGTCATAAGTTGAGAACTATCCGCACTTGGGTTGTTTCCCTATAATTTAGGGTGCTGTGTAAAGCCAGCAAGCAGATTAGTTTATGGCTCAGTATAAACTGTAGGAATGCAAAAAATGGGTTGCAAAACTAGAATTGAGTAAAGTAGAGCAGAGCAGAGCAGAGCAGAGCAGAGTAGAATAGAGAGTTGGGAGGGACCTTGGAGGTCTTCTAGTCCAACCCCTTGCTTAGGCAGGAAACCCTATACCATTTCAGACAAATGGTTGTCTAGTCTCTTCTTTAAAACTTCCAGTGTTGGAGCATTCACAACTTCTGGAGGCAACTTGTTCCACTGATTAATTGTTCTAACAGGAAATTTCTCCTTAGTTCTAAGTTGCTTCTCTCCTTGATCAGTTTCCATCCATTGCTTCTTGTCCTGCCCTCAGGTGCTTTGGAGAATGGCTTGACTACATCTTCTTTGTGGCAACCCCTGAGATATTGGAACACTCATATCAACCTTAGTTGCTCTCATATCAACCTTAGTCCTTCCTTTCATTAAACTAGACATACCCAATTAACTGGGTTAACTCAATTAATCAGATTAAGCTTGCTGTATGGCCATATGTCCAATGTCAGATAGCAAGAGGAACCTGAGAGGTGGTTCCATTACCACCACCACCCCAAATATTGAACTAGCAAGTTCAAAGTGTCCCCAGAAGTGTCAAGGAAGATGAAACACTCAGCCTCCCCCATGGAAAATGTGGCTTGACCATGAACACTTGAATGTTCTTTCAAAAGCACCTGCAAAATTGATAATGAGTGCCACAACAGTGAAACAGCACTGAGCTGGGTGCCCAGAGACCCAATTAGTTTCCAAAGCAATTGAAGAACAGGAACAACCAAAGATAATCTTGCCAAAAGAAAATGTAAACAACTCTAAAAGCAATGGGTCGAAATAAATTAAAAAAAACCTCTTTTTTCCCCAATGACAAACTTTTAAGCCTTTTGAGCTTGACAAGATTAATGACAAATAACGCAGGTGTCTTTGCCATTGTGATGTCCTACAAGCGTGTTGAAAGTCTCAGAATCTCCAGGGAAACTAGGTGTAGAGATAATAGAATAGAATAGAATAGAATAGAATAGAATAGAATAGAATAGAATAGAATTCTTTGTTGGGTAAGTAAAATACACATGCGCATGTCTAGAAGAATGGCGGCTCGAGCTTAGGCTCCGCGGGGATGAGAGTCATTCTGTAGTCCGTTAAGGAGTTGGGGTGGCTGGCGATCCCCGGTGGTCGCCTCCGATGGTGGAAGATCTCAGGCGCCGGCTGGTGTTTTTAGAGCCGACCGCGGAACGTCCTTTCTGCGGTTCCCTTGAAGCCACCGGTGTCCGACTTCTGCTCGGCAGCGCTCCGCATTGCCGGCGTGGGCCCAGTCAGCTGCTTGCTGCTTGCTTCCGGGCTGAGCTCGCCAGGCCCACGGGACGGCGCGGCGGTGGTGGGCGCCCAAGGAACGGCGCGACAGGCTGAATGAGTCAGCCGATTCGGGACTTTTGGAGCCTGCTGCACCCTAAGGAACGGTGCGGCAGTGATGGCGGCGGCGGCGCCTCGGGAATGGGATGGCGGGCTGAGCAGCTGGCTGATTCCCAGCTCAGCCATGGAGACCCCCGCCCTGGAGACTGGTGCATTGATCGCAGCTTGAAGAACGGCGCAGCGATGAGCTTCAAGCTGTGGGGAGTGAACTACGGGAGTGGAGACCAGTGGAGCCTCCACCCCGACCTTGGAGGTGGCGCGCTGCGCCGGAAGACCGGCGTTTTTAGGGGTGACGAGGCTAGGAGTGCGGGACTGGCTGAGGATGCTGGTTTCCGCCCGCCTGGCCCAGCTGGATCTCGAGCAGAGCCGTTGGTGGCAGCAACGGCGATGGCGCAGGAGAGAGCGGTTTGGTGCTGGTAGCCGTGGGCGGATCATGGCTGGAGCAGTGGTGCTGCCATGGACGCCCAATTGGAGGTGTTAGTGGCAGAGGCAGCGATGGTGGAGATGATGGACTGGCCAATGGTGACTCTGGGCCACGAGTTGGAGATGGTGTGGCCTTGGGACTGCGGCCAGCCCTGGCCTCCTTGTCATCTGCTCTGCTCTGGCTGGACTTTTAAGATCTGCTTCTTGTTGCCCTCCCCCCCTTTTTCCCTCCCTTTGCCTGCCTTTTGGGGCTATTCCCCCTTCCCTCTTTTTTCACCCGATGGATGGTTTGGTGAGAGAGGTGTGGAAGCCCTGCCTACCACTGTGTGAGGGTGGTGGATCGGGTTTGCTAGTCCCCTCCCTGGAACCAACCCCTGTGATTCATCTTACCACCCGGACATGCTTACCCAACAACTCCGCGGTGAGAGCTGGCGACCGCCCGAGGAGGGCCTTTATTATTGGCCCGGATTGCGGTGAGAGAGCAATCCTGATCTACTCTCTGGGACCATTCAGCGGTAGCATGGATGCGGGATTGGACTGGGTGCCTCAACATCCTAACATCTTTCAACATCTTTTAACATCTTTGTTAACGGACTTGTTTCCATCTTTTGACTCCTCCCTTATATGTGCAATATAACATCGTGGGTCTATTCGTCAACGGACCTCTGGGCCTTACGGGACGCTCCTCTCCCGGGCTTGGCCTGCCAGGCTTTCTACAGTGTACCTCGAGGATGGGTTATGGAACCCAGAGAGTTGGCATTGGGTAGGGTTTGGGGTGGGGGTCCTGGGAAGGGTGGAGGGGTAGGTTCCAGGCCATTAGTCAAATTTCTTATTCGATTTTTAAATGGGTTAGGGGGGAGGGTTTTATAGGTGTCCACTGTAGCCCCAGTCAGGATCGTGGTCGGGGTGTGGGAGGGGGTGGCGGGGCTCCAGGCGGAATAGTGGGGCTTTGATCCCTAGGGTGGTTGGAATGGGAAGGAGTCGACGAGGAAAGGGGCCGTATCATGTTAGGGGAGCGCCCCCGCTGTATTCAAGCCGTGATGCTCTGACCCCTTGGCCTCTTCTCAATCTCTGGGGTGTTGGGATCCAGGGCCCCTGGGCTCCGCTGGTGTATTTTAATGCCAGGTCCGTGGGGAATAAGGCACCTCTCCTCCGGGAGGTTATTGAGGAGGAGGCCACGGACCTGGCTTGTATCACCGAGACCTGGTTGGGGCCAGAGGGCGGAGTCCCTCTGGTTGATATCTGCCCCCAGGTTTTCGGGTTATGCACCGGTCTCGACCCCAGGGAAGGGGTGGAGGGGTGGCTGTGGTTATTCGGGAGACCTTATTTCCAAGGGAGGTCCCTGCCCGAGATAGGCGGGTGTGAGTCCCTCCTCGTGAGGTTTGGGCCAATTGGTCGGATGGGCTGCTGCTTACATACCTGTCCCCCAGCTGTGTATCAGCCGCCCTGCCTGGGCTGCTCGATGCCGTCTCGGGGTGGCGGTGGAGTTCCCTGAGCTTATGGTTCTGGGGACTTCAATCTGCCCTCCCTGGGTGCGGGGTCGGGCTGGCCCGGAATTCATGGCTTCCATGGAGTCCATGGGTCTGACCCAGTTAATAGAAGGCCCACTCACGGGGGGCAATATGCTCGACCTAGTTTTTGTCTCGGAGCAGTGGCGTAGTGGTCCGGGGATGGTGTTATTGCAACCCACCCTGTTCCATGGTCAGACCACTATCTCCTAAGGTTGGTCTTCCATCAAGCCACCCCACACGCTGGGATGAGGAGCCACTGAGATGGTTCCGCCCCAGGCTGATGGACCCTGAGAGGTTCCAGACAGAACTGGGGTTTTTTCCTGCATCCCTCACCCACAGCCCTGCCGAGGTCCTTGCGGCCGCCTGGCAACAGTCGGCTGCGGGGCTCTTGACAGGGTTGTCCCCATGCGCCCTCACTGGCAGAGAGTATCCCCGGCTCTGGTATCCGACCGAGCCCAGTTGAGAGCTCATATTAGGACTTACCTGGTAGCTGTGGGCGAGCGAGAAATCTTACTTCTCCGCCCTCATAGCATCTGCAGATAACCGCCCAGCCGCCCTGTTTGGGGTTGCCCGCTCCCTCTTACAACTGGGGAGGCGGACCCTCTGAGGTAGAGCTGAGGAATTTGGTCTTTATCTGCAGGACAAAATCGCCGGATCCGGGAAGGGCTGCACTCGGACTTGCAGTGGTCTGATGAGGGGAGGCGAGTGGTCTGGCTAATGTTATCTGGACTGAGTTCGATCCTGTTTCTGAGGATGAAGTGGACAGGATTATGCGGCTGAGTTCCACCACATGTTTATTGGACCCGTGCCCTTCCTGGTTGGTTTATGCTTCCAGGGAGGTCACGTCGCGGCTGCTCCGGGCAGTTATCAACGCCGTTAAGGGAGGGCTGTTCCCTGCCGCCTTGAAAGAGGCGGTGGTGAGGCCCCTCCTGAAGACCTGCCCTTGACCCAGCCGAGTTGAACAACTTTCGTCCGGTCTCCAACCTTCGTTTTTAGCGAAGGTTGTTGAGAGTGTGGTGGCCCAGCAATTGCCACTTTTCCTGGATGAAGCGGACTACCTGGATCCGTACCAATCGGGCTTCCGACCGGTACAGCACGGAGACAGCATTGGTCGCGCTGATGGATGATCTCTCTAGGGCTCGGGACAGGGGTTTTCCTCTGTCCTGGTCCTGTTAGATCTCTCAGCGGCTTTTGATACCATCGACCATGGTATCCTGTTGCGGCGTCTCGGGGGTTGGGAGTGGGAGGCACTGTTTTACGGTGGTTCTCCTCCTACCTCTGGGGCGTTAGCAAACAGTTGGCAGGGGCAGTCCCGAGGTCTCTCACTTGTGGGGTACCTCAGGGGTGGTCCTCTCGCCTCTCCTGTTCAACATTTATATGAAGCCGCTGGGTGAGATCATCCGTGGCCGGTGAGTTATCATCAGCGCTGATGATACGCAGTTATACATCTCCACCCGGCCACATCAGTGATGCTCTCTCCGTGATGTCCCGTTGTTTGGAGGCGGTGCGAATCTGGATGGACAGGAACATGCTTCGTCTCAATCCAGCCAAGACAGAGTGGCTGTGCATACCGACATCCCGGTCCAGTTTGGAGATTCCATCTTTGGTCATGGGGAGGAGGTGTTACCCCTGTGGACAGGGCACGGAACCTGGGGGTTCTCCTGGATTCACGGCTCAAGTTGGAGGAGCAGGTGGGAGCCGTGGCCAGGGGCCTTTGCCCAGGTCGGCTGGTTCGCCAGTTGCGCCCATACCTGGACCGGGATGCCCTGCGCCCGATCACTCAGGCTCGTTGTCTCCCGGTTGGACTACTGTACGCTCTCTATCTAGGACTGCCCTTGTGCACCACTCGGAGGCTTCAGCTGGTGCAGAATGCGGCTCTTGGGTTGTGATGGGAGCCTCCCGATACTCCCATGTTACACCCCTCCTGCGTGGCTTGCATTGGCTTCCGGTTGCCCTCGGGTGAGGTTCAAGGTTTTGGTTTTAACATTCAAAGTCCTACATGGCATGGGTCCAGGATATTTACGAGCGACTTCTCCCAGCCTCAAATACCAGCCGCCCGATGCGGTCGCACAGGCGGGTCTCCTCGGGCTGCCCTCGCGACTCAATGTCGTTTGGCGGGGACCGGGAGGGCCTATTCTGTGGCAGCCCCCACTCTATGGAATCTTCTTCCGCTGGAGCTCGGCTGGCTCCGATCTCCGCACCTTCCGCCGTGAGCTAAAAACCTGGCTGTTTTACAATCTGGGCAGTGTTGACCCTTGGGGTTGTTTACGTAATTTTGGGGTTTTAATAATAATACTAATATTAATTCGGCTTTAATTTAATATATTTTTAAGTAACTTATTGTTGTATTCTATTTTAGTTGTGAGCCGAGTCCCTCGAGAGAGGCGACATATAAGTCGAATTAATAAATAAATAAATAAATAAATAAACAAGTGTAATTGTATATGCTCTCAGTGGTATATAAAAGAAAACGTTTTTAAGAAGAGATTGGATAATCATTTTTCTGAAGTGGTGTAGGGTTTCCTGCCTGAGCAGCCGAGAATATAATACAAAGAAATGATTAAAAATGCATGTTAGGCGTGTAGGAGGGTTCTATAGTTATTTTATTCCTTTTTTATATATATGAAAAAGGTGTAGGTGGATTGAACTGTTAAACCAATATATTCTTCAGGGTGGAACATTCAGTTGTTAAAATGACGATAACTTTGACTAATGAGATGAGAATATGCAGAAGAGTGGAAAATTGCTGCACACAAGCATATAATGTACTGCAGGAGGAAATGATGTCTCACCAGCTGGAACCGAAAAATCCACTTTGGTTTCAGAGAGGACAAAGGACAGCAAAGTGGACTATGAAGTTTATTTCAACTCACTCTCCACTTAGCAGAGGTCATAAAGATATCATTGAATTGAAAGGGTTTTGCTCCTCTGTCTCTCTCTCTCTCTACTGCTTTGAAATGTTAAGGTCCTTGTAAAATGTAGGGAAATCTTCTTCCTGGGTCTAAGCTTGCAGTTCTATAACTGTGGGGCAACCAGATATATATCTGAAAACCCATAATTAAGAAATGAAGATGATGGCCATTGGTTATCTTTTCTCTAGCCTTTGGCATTTATGTTTTCTGTACCCTGGGATTTCAAATTTAGCTACAGGTAATCAGGGGTAGCCTGCTGGGGGTTTGCAGGGGTTCAGGAGAGCCCTGAGCTAAGATTCTGTGCAGTTCGGAGACCCCCCAAATCCCACTCCTGGCTGGCCACACCCAGGGGAGGGAAAAAATGCCCCCCTCCCTGCTGTGGTGCAGGAGGCTGAGTAGGCCACACCCACCATGGCCACGCCCACCTAGCAACCAAGCAGAGAACCCTTTGCTAACATTTTTGAAGCCCAGCCCACCAGTGGTGGGGTTCAAATTTTTTTTACTACCGGTTCTGTGGGCATGACAGGGGAAGGATACTGTAAAATCTCTAGTCAGAGGTGGTATTTGCCGGTTCTCGAACTACTCAAAATTTCCACTACCGGTTCTCCAGAACTGGTCAGAACCTGCCGAATACCACCTCTGCAGCCCACCCCTGCTGGTAATCCTTGTTATAACAGACATATCTGTTATGAAACCAGATATGAGCCCAAAATTTCTGTTGCTAACAAGATAGTTGTCCCAAAGGTGCTTTTAAGAGGCAACTAGACTTTCTGGTTTTTCTTTGCAGATGTTTTGCTTCTCATCCAAGAAGCTTCAGAAGAGGTGAAGAAGCTCCTTGGATGAAATGTCTTCAAAGAAAACCAGAAAGCCCAGCTGCCTGTTGAAATAGCTCCTTTGGGACAACCATGACCTGGATGATTGAGAATCTCCATAGACATTAATCAAGAACAGTTATTAAGTGAATTTTGCCCTGTTTTATGGCCTTTCTTACCCCAGGTGTTAAGTGAATCACTGCAATTGTTAAGTTTGTAACTAGGTTGTTAAGTGAATCTGGCTTCCCATTGATTTTGCTTGTCAGAAGATCACAACAGGTGATCACATAACTCCGGGACACAGTAACTGCCATAAATACATGCCAGTTTAATATGATTCTATACCGCCTTCCGTTCAGACAATCTTGAAGCTGCTCACTCCAAGTGCTGAGCTTGGGAAGTGATGAACTGGTTATGGTAGACAATTCAATGTTTCTTAGGCGACAAGGATGGTTCCTGCAGTCTTAAAGTAAGCAATGGTATGTGAAACTTCAAGTAGAAGGTTTTGTTTGTTTGTTTGTCAAACATGTGCAAGATAACAAGTCTATGTATGAACATAAATATGAACAAAGGAAGTAAATACAGATAAATGAGGACAGTAAGACAGGGATGGTAGGCACACTGGTGCACTTAAGACGCCCTTAAGGACCTCTTAGGAATGGGGTGAGGTCCACGGTAGACAGTTTGAGGTTGAAGCTGTGAGGGTTAAGGCTGTAACAATGGAGCCTGCTAGGGCATTCCAGGCACTGATCACTCTGTTGCTGAAGTCATATTTTCTGCAATCAAGTCTGAAGCAGTTTACCTTGAGTTTGTATCCATTGTTTGCTCGTGTATTATTGTGGTTGAAGCTGAAGAAGTCGTTGACAGGCATGACATTGTAGCAGACAATTTAGTGCACTATGCTTAGATCGGACTGCAGGCGGCGCAGTTCCAGATTGTCCAAGCCCAAAATTTCAAGGTTGCAGTGTTTTCCTGTGTCATGCAGTACCTATTCAGGATAAAACAAATTCATCAATTAAAATTGGGTGGGGGGAGGCGCTTTAGCCAAAATGAGAGGATGGATGCCCAAATCTGAGTCACAATTTTGATCCCTCTGGCCTCATCGTGCAAAATCACTTTAGGAACTCAAAGGGACTTAATAATTGTTCCTTAAGTATTTGATTGCACCCTCTCCTGGGGACAATGAATTGACAGTATATGGCCCCAGTTATGCTCAGAATAGAAGTTGTACCCAGACTGTGGCTGAAAATACTTTTAGTGCATCAAAAAAAATGAATAAGGGCACCTCTAAATCATAGAAATGCTGCACAACTATGGCTGATATCTGTGCATTTTGAGGAACACGTGGAATAAGAATAACAGAGTTGGAAGGGACTTTGGAAGTGTTCCTAGATTCAGTGGGTTTCAAAAAATTTTACTACCGGTTCTGTGGGCGTGGCTTGGTGGGTGTGGCAGGGGAAGGATACTGTAAAATCCCCAGTCAGAGGTGGTATTTGCCGGTTCTCTGAACTACTCAAAATTTCTGCTACCAGTTCTCCAGAACTGGTCATGAATACCATCTCTAGGTGTTTAACAAAAAAGTAAGATAAGTCATTTCTAGCACTTAACTGCAATGCATGGCTTAAAGAGCTAAAACTCACTTTAGGCCATTTGAGGTAGTGGGCAGCAGCATCTGCCTAATCAGGATTGCAATGTGTCCAACCTTCAATTTTGAAGGAGAGTGGGCTTGATTATTCATGTTGGGCTCAAGAGAATTGATACACAAGGGTGGTGACAAGATCATATACCCTGCCTAGCTTCTCTGTCAGCACCAATTTCTTCATTTTCCATCAAACCTTTAAAATAACATTCTTATGGAGCTTATGTACTGTATATATAAGACCAAGTATCTATTGTAGAGTTCTAGTCACAATTGATGTCTAGAAATAAATTGAAATGCAAATTTTCTAAAATCAATAAAAGTTACCTATACTGTAGTATACAAAACCAGCTTAGAACTATATTTTTATGAAACACTGCAAAACAAGAGTGTGATCAATAATTGACATCCAGCCAAAATGTTTCATGATTCAACCACCTTAAGAGGGTATTATGTAATTACATAGAATACAATTTGCTTGTTATCCTAAGGAGGCTAATGGATCTGTCATTAGCATACAAATCCAGCTCCTTTTTCCTGAATGGAACTATCTATGAAGCCAACCAGTCTTCTTTGCAATCAGTTCCTTACTGTCTATAATTGTGATGGGCTAAACTAAGCTGGATTCCTAGAAGGGAGAAAGTGCATTCCGGAGGAATAAAAGATAACTCAGCCCAGATATTTTGTGTGAGAGAAAGAAGGTGAAGGCAGTCCCTCCTTAATAATTCACAGGCTGTATTGTAGAGGCAGATAGTAGAGTGCTTAATCTGGCAAAATTCTATCTTTAGGTGTGGAAACAATACAGAACTCACCACATGTCATTTTGGGTTTTGGAGCCTGAGAACAACAGAGTTTCTCAATCTAAGGATTCTAAGAAACTTTAAGACACATGGATGTCAACTCCCAAAATTAAAATGCATCTTAAATTTGCGAAGGTTGAGAAACGCTGATCTCTAATGTAAAAAGGGAGGCCAAAATTGGTTTACCAAACCAAATTGCTTCAACTGGTTTCAACAGTAATGAGACTATTGCTGGAGCTTTACCAAGCATAAATCATTTAACTAGATCAGTGTTTATCAACCTTGGTAGCTTGAAGCTCTACGAACTTCAACTCTCAGAATTCCTTAGCCAGCCATGCCAGTTAGGGAATTCTGGGAATTGAAGTCCACACATCTTCAAGCTGCGAGGTTGAGAAACAGATCTACTATTTCTGAGACTATTACAAAGGGGGCTATTGTAGCAGGGTCTAAGACAACCTGCTGTGGCCAACTCACCATGGCCAACTCACCACAGGCCAACTCACCACAGGACAATTCAAAGCTATGTTAATTGCTTCATTCAGTTACTTTTACTAATGGTTGACTACACTTTCATCTAAATTATTGTAGCTCTTGTATTTCTGGATTGGCTTTTATTTATTATTATTGGCCACAATTCCATTGAAATTAATTTAATTTTTGTATTTGTTGATTTGTCCACTGCAAGTTGGCCATAGTGAGTTGGACGCAATGAGTTGGCCATGGTGAGTTGGCCCATTCCAACTATACAATAGAGTCACCTTATGCTCAGGTTGAGTTCAACTGGTTCCACAGGCTGATGTAAAGTCTCAGATGATTGGATGGGAGACTATCAAGTGCCAAAAACATGGCAAATGTTGGGAGGTACCCACACCTGTTCTACACTTTAAGGCAAGAATGATAGTTTGTTCTAGTGGTTAAGACACTAAGACAGAAACCAGGAGACTGTGAATTCTAGTCCTGCCTTAGGCGTGAAAGCCAGCTGGGTGACTTTGGGCTAGTCACACACTCTCTCAGCCCATTCTACCTCACAGGGTTTTTGTTTGGAAAATGGAAGGCAAAAGGAGTATTAGATATGTTCACTGCTTTGAACCACTCAAAATAATAAAGGTGGGATAAAAATCTAATAAATAAAATAAATCCAGCAACCTATTTGCTCATTCATTTGTTTTTAATTTTAATTTATGAATCTTCCAAGAGTTGCAGAAGGGAATCACTATAATGGGCTGGATTAATAAATTCAGATCTTTTTGGTTGGGGGAAGAACAGCAATAGCCCTTAGACTTATGTACTGCTTCAGGGTGCTTTTACAGCCCTCTCTAAGCATTTTACAGAGTCAGCATATTTCCCCCAACAATCTGGGTCCTCATTTTACCCACCTCGGAAGGATGGAAGGCTGAGTCAACCTGGAGCCTGGTGAGATTCAAAACCAACACTTAAGAAGAAAGGTACACTGGAACCTTGGGTCGTGAACACTCCTGTTTGCAACCAAATCGAGTGGTGAACAAAAAATCTACCTGATTTTTGAATCACATCATGATTCAAAAATCGGGTGGTGAACAAAATCGGTACAGAAAGATTCCCTTTCTGTGCCAATTTCCCCTTCGCTGCCTTTTTTTTTACCGTGCACATGCAGTACAAAATTGTACTTCCAGACACGACCAATTTGGGTCATGACTGGAATCTGGGAACGGATTACGGTCACGGCCCAAGGCTCCACTGTAGTAGAAAGAAAGTCATTAAACAGAAATAGAAATAGGAGGTATATAGGTAGTCCTTGACTTAGAACAATTAGTGACTGCTCAAAGTTACAGCAACCCTGGAAAAAGTGACTTATGACCAATTTTTACACTTATGTCCGTTGTAGCTTCCCCACAGTCACATGATCAAAATTTAGGTGCTCGTTCTTGTGACGGTTGCAGTGTCCCAGGGTCACGTGATTCCCTTTAGCGAACCATTTGATTGTTAACTCATAAAACGTTCTGATGCCTGTTTTAGTAGTTGCCATAAAAAGGGTGGGAAAGCAAAAATACATTCCAACTCTTATCTTTAAAAGATTGTAACTAAAATACCAGAGTTTTTGCCCACTAATACATTTAATTGGAGAACGTGAATGATGTCACCCAGCCTGTGAACGTGCTCAATTGGAGAATCTGGTTTATGAGTGGGGGAAACAGGGTCACAGGTGACTGTAAATTATGTATGCCAGAATTGGCTTCATACAGGGCAGTGCCAGTATGTTGCCTCTATTAAATCCTTTGAAGTGTTTTGAAATTTGGCTTGAGAATCATGATTTAATTAGGATGATTGCTGGAATCCTGACACTGACAAGCAAAGTCAATGGGGAAGACAGATTCACTTAACAACTGTGTAACTAACTTAATGACTGCAGTGATTCAGTTAACAACTGGGGCAAGAAAGATCATAAAATGGGACAAAACTCACTTAACAACTGACTCACTTAATAACCACAAATTCTGGGCTCAATTGCAGTTGTAAATCAAGGGCTTTTTCAGACCATACCTTTTTGCCCCAACACCGAATGTTTAAAAAGCCCACCACTCCCCTTTGTTTGCTTGTGAGACGCTGGGCAGGAGTCAGTCCAAATACTTGTTATTCTTAGTGTTTCAGTCGGCTTCATAAATGCACAATCCCTCTGCTTGCCCTCTGCCAAGAAAATGCAATTAGCTCTTGGCTGAGAATCTCAGCCATGGCTAAAGGGATGGAAAGGAAAGGCCAATGAACCATTGAAAATCGGCAGGGCTGTCCATCAGCCGAGATGAAGCTGATCTTCCATTCTTGGTGGAACAAGAACTTCAGACACTTGCATTGTTCTCGGTGCTTTCGGGCTAGCAAAGAAGCATCCTTGAAAAGAAATGCGAGAGCCAGGGGAAATTAGAACAAGCCCTGAAATAGTTTCTAATAGATTTATTCCCATCATGCAGGATATTAACTCAAGCAGCCACTGACTCAGGAAATGAATAATCGAATATATCTTACTTTATATAGGTGGACCTTTTAAAGTAGCTCTGCCAGGAAGGATTTAATACAGTGCTAGCCTCTAGGATTGTATTCCAAAGAACCCCGAATGCCCTTTGATGGCTATCAAGGTTCCTTGGCAAGATCAATACCGTCAGGACAGCATCACCGTTTCTAATTATCTTCCCTTGCAAAAATAGGCGATGAATTTATGGCCTCGGAAATGATTGAACTACAGTTCCCAGCATTCCTCATCACTTATTAAGCTGTCTGGGGCGTTAATAAGAAACAGTTGGCTTGAGGAGGAACAGTTGGGTTATCAAGGAGTTCGCTGATGAAGAAAAAGTAGAGGAGAGAGAGAGAGAGAGAGAGAGATGTCTCTGTTTGGGTGGAGAAGTAGAAGATGAGAGTATGATAGTAGATTCTGGAAGAGTAGATTTGGAAGATTAAGGATACCATATGTGAGATCAACTATTACCTAGAATAGTGTGGGACGACAGGGAGGGCCAAGGGCAGGAGTCAAGAGAGGAATCAGCCTAGAATCATTACATTCCCACAAATGGTGTAAGTCAGAGGTGGTGTTCAGCCAGTTCTGACAGGTTCTGGAGAACCAGTAGTGGAAATTTTGAGTAGTTTGGAGAACTGGTAAATACTACCTCTGGTTGACCCCGGCCCCATCTATTTACTGCCTCCTGAGTCCCAGCTAATGTTCTTTTGCTGCCCTGCAGGAGAATGGACCTGGAAAGCAGGTTAGTGGGGTTAGGAGGGAATAACCTTCCCCCAGGAGTGGGAAGGGAATGGAGATTTTACAGTATCCTTCCCCTGCCATGCCCACCAAGCCATGCCCACCAAGCCACACCCACAGAACCAGTAGTAAAAAAATTTGAATACCATCACTGGTCTAAATCCAATCCCACTTGAATTCCATTACCTCTTACCTAGCACCAATTTAGAGCTGACCATTAGTTCGCTAGATTCTTGTGTATAAGCAAGAGCAATAAATCAGCTTAACAGGAACTTAATGGTTCTGATTCTTTGCATCTGACAAGTAACTTTCAGTTTTTAATGAAGAATCACTCTTTGGCCAATTCTTTTCTAGATTTATCCCCAAACCAAAGCCTGATTAAAGTTCTTCTGCTGTGAATATTAAGCAAGTATTTTTGTGCCAAGGTGGAAAAATATTGTTGGAGATTACCCAAGGGAAGTGTCAAGCATGTCATCAGTCTCGAGTTCCTACATGTCCACAAAAGATCTATGTCCAGCTCACCTTGAAGTCCATTGATTCTTATCTACCGCCAATTTACTTTGACTGTTAGTAGTTCAGATTCTTGTAGAGAGTAAATTAGCATGTGATAAACTTGTAGCCATTGGAACTGCCTTACTTTCTGATTTCTTGCCCCTGACGAATATAGCATCTTGCAACCTAGCTACCCTCCCTTTTCCTGGGGCTAATTTATGACTTTTTTCACCATGGTCCACTCACTTCAATGATCATTTGTCCTTCACCCAAATACATCTTAAATGTCTTTGAAAAAATAATAATAATTTTGGAAGCAATGTGTAATGCAGATAAAATAATTCTGGTGGAAAATGTGGGTTTCCCGGCTGTAGAATTTACTATGCATGGGCTAGATTTTTATAAGCCTATTTGATGCTATCTGTGACTAGAACAATCACTAAATAATGTATTGCAAGGGCAAGTGTGTTTATTTCCTTTACGGCATGCCCTCTGTTGATGTGCTCTTAATGGAAATAAGTAACTGCACATTATTCAAGGCTTACCTGCATCTGGTTCTCTCCAGCCTTTAGGTTTAAAATAATCTACCTTCCTAACAGTGTGAGCATGGCTTAAAAAAAATCTCCATTAGCTGAGGTTACTTAAATATGTGCAATTTTTTTCTAACCAAAAAGGCTGGAGGTAAAAATCAGGGTTTTTTTTTCCTAGCTTGCATAATAATTCTCATCTAACTCTGCTCTGCACTTATCCTTCAGTAATTAAACATTAGAAAATTGGAGGTACATTGCACATTTTAATTGCCAAGTAATTTACCCTGAATCACTAGAAAGTATTTTTTTCTCTCACAGTACTAATTGGTAAAAGAATTAGCATTTTGCAAAAAAAAAAAAAAGTATCCATTCTGTTGTTTTCTTTCAGTGTGATGAAAGATAATTTCGTTGTAAAGCATCTCTTAAAAAGGTGTTTTAAAGCATCTTTTAAGCCAGAAGAAAATGTCGATGAAATTTAAATGCAGAGAATAGCAATAGCACTTAGACTTATATAGCGCTTTACAACACTCTCTGAGCAGTTTACAAATGTCAGCATATTGCCCCCAACAATCCTGGTCCTCATCTTACCAATTTTGGAAGATTGGAAGACTGCGTCATCCTTGAGATGATCAGGATCGAATTCCAGGCTGTGGGCAGAGTTTGCCTGCAATGCTACCTTCTAGTGTAATAGGACAACTCGGCGTGGCCAATTCACCAAGGCCAGCTCACCACGGCCAACTCACCACAGTCAACTTGCCGCAGAGAAATTTAACAATTCAATTAAATTATTTAAAATAAATGAAAATATATTTCAGTTTTGTCATTCACATTTCATTCTGTCCGTCCTCTTGCATCTTTTCTTTAACAATTCTGTTCCACCATTTCTTTGATGTTAATACAACTCTTGTCCTTAGCTATCCCACAGCAAGTTGTCCTGTGGCAAGTTGGCTATGACAAGTTGGGTGTGGCGAGAACAATCATCCAATGGAACAGCTTGCCCTGAGAAGTTGTGGGTGCGTCATCACTTGAGACTTTCAAGAGGAGATTGGACTGCCATATGTCAAAAATGGTGTAGGGTCTCCTGCTAGGCAGGGGTTTGGACTAGATGACCTACAAGGTCCCTTCCAACTCTGATTATCTGTATCTGTACCCCCTACTGTAGGGGTGTAGACCAGCACCTCTTGCTATTTTTTGGCTTTGTTCCAGAGGTGATATTCAGCAGGTTCTGACCAGTTCTGGAGAACCGGTAGCGAAAATTTAGGGTAGTTTGGAGAACTGGCAAATGCCATCTCTGACTGGAGATTTTACAGTATCCTTCCCCTGTCATGCCCACCAAGCCATGCCCACAGAACCGGTAGTAAAAAATTTGAATCCCACCACTGGTTTGTTCCTCCTGTTTTAGCCTTTATACCATTCCGCTCTTCTTCCTATTCATTCCTACTTCTCTTTTCCTTACATTTCTTTTCTAGTTTCCTGGTTGGCCATTTTTTAGTAAAAGGCCACAAGGAATCTGCAATCTGCAGCACTCCAGATGTTGCTCATGCGCACTGCCCAATATTCTTGCTATGTGGCAAGTTGGCTGTGGCAAGTTGGCCATGGCAAGTTGGCCATGGCAAATTGTCATAGACTTGCATTCTAGCCACTGCACCACCAGGGCTCTTAGTAATAATAGCTCTTCTTACCATTATACAGCTTTGAGTTGGCCAATGATAGTGGGTGACTCTCTTCTCATTGCAATAGCCCTGGCTTCCAGATTTTTTCTGTGGCCTCTTTAGCTTCTGGCCACATTATTTGAGTCTCGAAGTGAAACATCATACAGAAATTCCTCTCAGGAGGCATTTTTGGATGAGGAATTATCAACTTATCACAATTGAGCTCAACATTTCTGTTGTTCAGCAAAGCAATTGTTAAGTGAGTTTTGCCCCATTTATTATGTTTTTTTTGTCACAGTTATTTATTTATTTATTTATTTATTTATTTATTTATTTATTTATTAATGGGACTTATATGCAGCCCCATCTCCGAAGACTCGGGGCGGCTCACAAATAAAAACAACAGCAACAATAAATAATTAAAAACAGATTAAACTAAATAAGCCCCATTACAATTACAAATTCATCTCATAAAAACTATCCCATAAAACTATCCCATAAAACCATCCCTCCCAGAAAATCACAACCGGATTGGTTAAACAACCAGGTCTTCAGGTCATGGCAGAAGGTGCGGAGGTCAGGGGCCAGACGGAGCTCCAGGGAAGTTGGTTCCAGAGGTCTGGGGCCGCTATAGAATAGGTTCATCGTTGGGGGACGCCACGGCATTGGCCAGCCGATGGGACCCCAAGGAGTCCTTGCCTATGTGCTCGCAGGCGGTTGGCATTCGATGTCGGAGAGCTCCTTAAATATTGGGGACCCATGTCATGAAGGACTTTGTATGTTAGCACTAAGACCTTGAATCTCACCCAGAGTGCAACCGGCAGCCAATGAAGGCAGCGCAGGAGGGGGGTAACATGGGAGAACCGGGAAACTCCCATCACCACCCGTGCCGCCGCAGTTGTTAAGCAACTCACTATTCTATTCTATCACTGTTGTTAAGCAAATTATGAGTTACTAATAAAGGAGAATATTTGTAGCTCAGGGTTGACATGAGGATTCCTTGGTGATCTCTGAGCTTGCTTGTTTTCTTGCAGACATTTCACTACCCACCTAGGTAACATCCTTAGTGCTGGTAAGGAGTGACGTTTGCTGTCAGTTTATATTCTACTATAATATTCTAGTAAATCGACAACAAACTGCACTCTTTACTAGCACTGATGATGTTACCTAGTTGGGTAATGAAAGGCCTGCAAGAAAACAAGCAAGCTCAGAGAGTACCTAGGACCCCTATGATTATCTGTTCTTAAGTAAAACTCGCTTCCCCCACTGACTTTGCTTGTCGGAAGCTGGTTGGGAAGGTTACAAATGGGGATCACATGACCCCAGGACAGTGCAACTCTCATAAATACATGCCAGTTGCCAAGCGACTCAATTTTGATCACCTGACCATGGGGATCAGTGGTGAGATTCAAAAAAATTTACTATTGGTTCTGTGGGTGTAGCTTGGTGGGTGTGGTGTGGCTTGGTGTGCATGGCTTGGTGGGCATGGCAGGCGAAGGATATCTCCATTCCCTCTCCATCCCACTAACCTGCTTTCCAGTTCTGTTCTCCTGTGCAGGGCAACCAAAGAAGACCCAGACGATCAGCTGGGACTTGGGAGGCAGAGAATAGATGGTGGCAGGCCAGTCAGAGGCAGTATTTGCCAGTTCTCCGAGCTACTCAAAATTTCTGCTACTGGTTCTCCAGAACTGGTCAGAACTTGCTGAATACCACCTCTGATGGGATGCTACAGTGGACATAAGTGTGAAAACTAGTCATGCCACTTTTTTCATTGCCATTATAACTTCAGACAGTAACTAAACAAATGTGTGCAATTCATTGACTACCAGTATGGGCAGCCAAGGAGCCATGCAACAGAATATGCAACTCCCAGCCAACGATAAGAAGCCACCTCCATCACTTTCGAACCAAGTACATACAAAAATTACCTCAGGAAGAAAAATAAATTCTCAAGCTTTTGAAAATGCAACCTAAAATTATGAGAGAAAAATGTGGGGCAAAAGTTTGCCTCCAGCTTCTTTAATTCAGCCCTTCCTTCCACTTATCAGTTAGAAAATGTGAATTATGATTTCTTACTCGGAGCAGTTCTGCTGCATCTACCTGCCCTTCCTTGACGGAAATTGATCTTGATGGATGAGAACAGCCTCCTGCACAAGCTGGAAGGAAGTCTCCCAGGAAGAATGTCCTGAAACTGCAGGCCAGGATACAGTCAGGAGACTCTCATCAATGTGATGCAAGTTCTTGAAGCCAAGCCAACCTGCCTGACATTTGGTTCAACCTTCTACACTACAGAGTAGTCCTCAATTTATGACCACAGTGGAGCTCAAACTTTCTGTTGTTGAAATGAGACAGTTGTTAAGCAAATTTTGCCAAATTTTGCCTAAATACGAGCCAGCAGTGTGCAGCAGCAGCCAAAAAATGCAATCCTAAATTGCATTAACAGAGGGATACAATCAAGATCAAGTGAGGTACTAATACCACTCTATAAAGCCTAGAGTACTACATCCAATTTTGGTCACCACACTATAAAAAGATGTTGGGACTCTAGAAAAAGTACACAGAAGAGCAACCAGGATGATTAGGGGACTGGAGACTAAAACTTATGAAGAACAGTTGTAGGAACTGGGCTTGGCTAGTCTAGTGAAGAGAAGGACCAGGGGAGACATGATAGCAGTGTTCCAATATTTGAGGGGCTGCCACAGAGAGGAAGGGGTCAAGCTATTTTCTAAAGCACCCGAAGGCCAGACAAGGAATAATGGATGGAAACTGAACAAGGAGAGATTTAACCTGGAAATAAGGAGAAACTTTCTGACAGAGCAATGGAACAGGTTGCCCTCAGAAGTTGTGGAAGCTTCATCATTTGAGACTTTCAAGAAGAGATTGGACTGCCATTTCTCAGAAATGGTGTAGGATCTTCTGCTTGGGTGGGGGTTTGGACTAGATGACCTACAAGGTCCCTTCCAACTCTGATTATCTGTTATCTGCCTCATTTTATGAACTTTCTTGGCACAATTGTTAAGTGAATTGCTATAATTGTTAGTAACTTAACACGGCTGTTTAAGTGAATCTGGCTTACCCATTGACTTTGCTTGCCAGAAGCTTTTGAAAAACATAATTCACATGATCCCAGGACACTGCAACCATCATAAATATGAGTCAGCGGCCAGTGCATTTTGATTTCATGGGGATGACTGTAGCAGTGTGGGAAATGGTCATAAGTCACTGTTTTCAATGCTATTGTAACTTCGAATGGTCACTAAACTTTGAATGGTCGCTGTTGCGAGTCAAGGACTACCTGTATAGGAGGGTGCCTTGAGCAATGAAGAGATTATGAGCATTTATTCCTAACTGCTGATTTATCATCTTGCCACAGATGCACCTGATTAGAATTACAGTTCAACAAAAGGAATTGCCTTGTCCTGTAATCCAATTTGGAAATGCACGCAGCGTTACATAGCTTTACATAGCTTTCCAAGAAAAGAAAGGCTCTAAAGAAGCTTTGCAGCAGGTTTAATACTTGATATAAGCCTGGTCAAAAAATAAAACACTGAAGGTCACCTCGGATGTTAGGTATATATGCTGAAGACCTATATCTGCATCACAGTTATTAATCAGTTTGTTAGATTTAGACCCCGTGTTTCCTCCAAGACCAAAGACAGCCCCATAACATTTCCACCAGGGGTGGGATTCTACCGGTTTGGACCGGTTCTATAGAACCGGTTGCTACGATTCTGCACAGTTTGGAGAACTGGCAAATCATGCCCCAGGCTGGCCTCGCCCGTCTCCACCCGCCCCTCCCCTCCCTGCCCAGTCAGTCTGTAAAGTATTTCTTTTTTTCCTCTCCTGACGATCAGCTGTTCTGATAATCAGCTGAGCCGGGATCCCCCTCGCTGTCTTACTGCTTCTCCCAGGAGGCTTCCCTGAGGCTCAGGAGGCAAAGGATGGGGCGTGGGGGCACTGCCCCCCCGTGCTCCATTTTTTGCCTTCCCGGACCCCAGAGAAGCTTCATGGGAGCAAAAAATGCCCTCCCCCAAGAAGGCTTCCCTGAGGCCTAGGAGGCAAAAAAAATTGGGGTGTGTGTTGCAAAAGGAAGGAAGGAAGGAAGGAAGGAAGGAAGGAAGGAAGGAAGGAAGGAAGGAAGGAAGGAAGGAAGGAGCCACACCCACCCAGTCACATGGCCATGCTCACCTAGCCACACCCACAGAATCAGTTGTTAAAAAATTTGAATCCCACCCCTGATTTCCACCCTTATTTTATCCCCACCCATCACAATGCTGTATGGTAGGTTGGAATGAGAGTGAGTGTGTAGCCCAAAGCCCAACTGAAAAAGACTTAAGAAGACTTCCAAGAAACCAAGTACCAAGAATTACCCATTACCAGCTTAGCCCTTATAGTTAGTTTTCCAGTTTTTACAGCCCTCTCTAAGCAGTTTACAGAGTCAGCATATTTCCCCCAACAACCTGTTTTACTGGTCTCAGAAGGATGGAAGGCTGAGTCAACCTGGAGCCTGTTGCAATTTGAACTGCCAAATTGCAAGCAGCCGGCAGTCAGAAGACCTTGTACTGCACTCTGACCACTGTGCCACCATGGCTCATGCTTCAACCTTTCAACTCTCACATGGATTTTTAGCTGATGTGTGTCATTCATTCAGAGGTTAGGGTCGGAGGCTGTGAAGGCACGAGCATCATTTAAAGAGGTAGGACTTACAGAAGGGACCTTGGAGGTCTTCTAGTCCAACCCCCTGCTCAAACAGGAATCCCTGTACCATTTTAGGGAAATGACTAATCTCTTCTTAAAAACCTGCAGTGTTGGAGCACCCACAACTTCTGGAGGCAAACCATTCCCCTGATTAATTGTTCTAATTGTCAGGAAATTTTATAACATGCAGAAGAATAAAATAACAACTTAAGGTGCAGCATCCGGCTTAAATAGATCTAAGATATCTTGACTGACATGGTGGGTTTAAAGCCTTGGTAAAACTCAGCATGGGATGGCTTGATGGGAAGGAAATTGTCAGGATATGCACACTTGTTAACTCAAACTCTCCCTCAACATTGCATGCAAAACTGGCCAGTGTCTAAATTTAGATTGGAATTGCTGTGCTTAGCTTTTAGGGAAAGATGGCTGGTGGAAAGCTGGAGATAAAAGCCAAAGATGAAGGGAGCCAGGCATTGGTACAAGCCGCAATGACCAGTTTGCTTGAGGACATTGTGCAAGTAATGCTAATTCCATAATTTGCATGGCACCTGGGATGTCAAATCCCACAATAGTGTCATGACTCATGGGATGTCATTCACTTCCATGGAAACAGGTAGTCTTTGACGTATGATGATTGGGCTTAACCAGCAGTGGGATCCTACCTGTTCCACTACTGGTTTGGTGATGGCGCTCGTGCACATGTGCACCTAACGCACGACCACTTAACAGCTTTCCACACACCAGCTGAGGCCTGCAGCGCCAATCAGCTGAGAGGATAAAGAAGAGAAAAGGACAGGGGCAGGTGGAAAAGCCAGTCCTGCACTTTTCTCCTCTCAGCTGATTGTCGGAGGCTTTTTTTTACTATCGGTTCGGGTGAACCAGGCCGAACCAGTAGCATACCACCACTGGTCTTAACTCTTTTCCTGTCCGGGAAAGCCTTGCCAAGTTTGGGTTAAACAAATTCCACTTTTTAGAAATATGCAGGCTTTTAGGATGAGACTATACAACATCAATTAGCTAGCTAGCTAGCTGGTTAGTTACTTAGTTATTTAGTTAATTACAAGCAATGTAGACATAGTACACGTAGTCCTCGACTTACAATCACAACTGAGCCCAAAATTTATCTTGTTAAGTGAGTTTTGCCCCATTTTATTACTTTTCCTGCCACAGTTGTTAAGCGAATCACTGCAGTTGAAAATTTAGTAGCCTAGTTGTTAAGTGAACCTTGCTTCCCTCTTGACTTTGATTGTAAGAAGGTCGCAAAAGGGGATCACATGACCCTGGGATACAGCAAAAGTCATAACTATGAACCAGGTGCCTAGAATCTGAATTTTGATCACATGATCATGAGGATGCGGCATAGGTCGTAACCATGAAAAACGGCCATAAGTCCCATTTTTCAGTGCTATTGTAACTTTGAACAGTCACTAAATGAGCTGTTGTAAGCCAAGGACTATCTGTATAGAAAATAAAAATAAAAAACAATAACCACCCACCCACCCATCCCCGGCGACAACACACACTCAAAAGAGCCATTTTGTTGTGGCCTGTCGGTGGCTGGCAGAACTGGCAGCAGAGTGAGGAGGTTGGGGAGGCACCTGGGCCAGTCTTGGAGGTTGAGGAAGGCTCGGACAAGGGATCTGCATCAGAGGCAGAGATGGGGCCAGGGCAGGCTGGCAGTCATCAGCTGCTTTTGTGCTCAGATAGCAGTGAGGTTGGGGAGCAGTTGGAAGTGATTCCCAGCCTGCGCAAGTGCAGAGCTGCTAAAAGAAAGGAGCAATTAAGAACTCAGGGTCGATGTGGGAGCAAGGCCACAGGTGGACTATGAATGGCCCCTCCCATCAGCATTAAAAGAGGAGCAAAAGGGGAGGGGGCTTTTGCAGGAAACAACTCACTCATTTGGTCGTTTGTTCCAGCCTCATGGAGAATTGTCTGTAAACCCAGCCTTCCCTGCCAACAGTGAGCGTGGAACTATTTACCAGGCAGCGTTCCAGGATTGATAAAGCTCTGAAATAATTAGTCTACCTTCGCGAGACTGTTTGCCAAGCTGTTGGCTGACTGTGAATGACATTATTCACATTGTTGTAAATAAAGAGGTTTTTGCTGGGACTCAGAATTGACTGAGTGCTTTTTGGTGAGGACAGAACACATTTGATGGGCTCCATCCCACTCTGGGTTCCCCAGGCCACAGGCAAAACCAAATCTTCAGGGCCATATGAGAGAGTGTTAAAATGGCTGCCAGTCTAATTTCTGGAGGGAAAATATTCCAAAGGAAATTGTCCAGATAGAGAACTATTTATGGCCTGTGAATAGTGTGCCAGAAGCCACAAATGGCAAAAGAATGGGAAAAGAGGAGATAAAGGTTGTACTGGCTTTATGCTAAGTTCAGTTAAATGTAATTAATTTCCACTGATACATTTAACAAAATGTCCCATTCTGTCACATATGAATTACAGTGTGGGATCATTCTGAGGTTTCTGGCAGCCACATCTGTGGTTTGAATTAAAATGTGGAGTCTCACATTGTGTATTTTTGACCGGATTCCTAAAACTGTACTCATTCAGAATGTGGGGGGAAATTTAGATTTGTCCATCCTAAAATGCCCTTTTGTGCATTTGCATTCTAATACACATACATAGAAATGTTAAAAATGTGTAACCATAGATTAAAAAAAATAGACAGTACTACCGTGTTTCCCCGAAAATAAGACACTGTCTTATATATTTTTTGGCTCCCAAAAACACACTAGGTCTTATTTTCGGGGTAGGTCTTATATATTTATGGTGCCAAATAGTGGGTGTGAGTGTGTATTGGGGCGTGTTTCGCGGGTGCACAGTTGCTCCCTGAAAAGTCTTCCTGGAACTGGAGATTTACACTAGGTCTGATTTTCGCGGTAGGTCTTATATTAGGGCAGGTTTAGAAAATAGTGCTAGGTCTTACTTTCGGGGTAGGTCTTATTTTCGGGGAAACACGGTAGGAAGCAATTCAAACTGCTGTGTACAGTCATTACACAGCTCTGTGGGGTTTTTTTTATCTATCTGATTTTTGTGTTGCTAGATAGACCATCCCTTTAGATTTGGCTGAATACACATTTTCCTTGAACAAAAATTGGGTCCAAGGTCCCAGCTCATCGAGCTGCTTTATTATTTGTTGTTTTTCAAAACCGTGTTGTTGTAATCCTCCTTTAATTACAGCGATACAATCGTGACCAATTTCAATATCCTGGGTTTTTATCTGGTGAGCTGAAATCATATGGTAGAGATGCAGAGATGAGGTGTTGAATGAGGTGTGACGTAAGCTCTGGAAATTGGATATTTGTCTCCTCTGAATTGCTCACAGCCAAATGGCTTGTCACCTAATGCTGCTTTTACATGCATAGGCTCAACTCACCCTATCTTAATTTCCAGCGATGTTTCTGGGCTCCACAGAGGACTTACAAGCATTAATAGAGAATGAAAATGGTGATTGCAGTTAAAGTTGTCCTCTAGATTCAAAAGGCAAAACGAGATTTGGTGAGCACATAGGGAGTCTTCGACATATGACCCACAATTGAACCCAAAATGTCTGTGGCTAAGCAAGTCTGGTAATCTGTTAATTGGTCTGTGGTTAAGTGAGTTTATGACCTTTCTTGCCACAGTTGTTAAATGAATCACTGCAGTTGTTAAGTTACTGACATGGTTACTAAGTAAATCTGGCTTCCCCATTGACTTTGCTGACCAGAAGGTGCCAAAAAGTGATCACATGACCCCAGGACACTTCAACCGTCATAAATACATGCCAGTTGCCAAGTGTCTGAATTTTTTTAAAAATACTTTTTGTTAAACATTTTCCAGCAATTTATAACATATCAACACTTTCAACATTACAGCATCAGCAATATTCATATTCATATATTAGTTACTGTGTTACTTTTGTATCTATTGTCTAACCAAGTGTACCAGGCACCCCAGACCAGATAATACTCAGATTCACCTCTATCTTTTAACTCTAGGGTCAGCCTGCCCATCTCCGTGCAGTCCAAAATCTTTCTTATCACTGTCCCCTCAGACGGTATATTATCCTGTTTCCAGTACTGTGTGTACACAATTCTGGCTGCAGTTGTAAAACAACGTATTTGTCTGTCTTAGTATAATCTCCCCTTATTATTCCCAATAAAAACAGTTCCGGTCTAAATTCAATTTTTTGTTTCATTATTTCCCTTACCCACTTTTTAATTTATTTATTTTTATTTATTTATTTTGTCAATCGCTTACAAGGATAAACATAGTTGTGAATACATGAAATGAATACATATAAGAAAAATAAAAGAAACAATAGGACAGGGACGGTAGGCATGTTGGTGCACTTATGCATGCCCCCTACAGACCTCTTAGGAAAGGGGTGAGGTCAATAGTAAACAGTCTAAGGTTAAAGTTTTGGGGGTTTGGGGAAGAAACCAGAGTCAGGTAGAGTATTCCAGACATTGACCACTCTGTTGCTGAAGTCGTATTTCCTGCAATCAAGTTTGGTGCGGTTAACCTTGAGTTTGTATCTATCGTGTGCTCTTGTATTGTTATGGTTGAAGCTGAAGTATTCATTGACCAGAAGGACATTGCAATGTATGATTTTATATACTATACTTAGATCAGATCGAAGGCGGCGTAATTCTAGGATTTCTAGGTCTAGAATTTCAAGTCTGGTGGCATAAGGTATTCTGCAATGCGTAGAGGAGTATAGAACTCTTGTGAAATATTTCTGAACTTTCTCAACTGTGTTAATGTCAGATACGTGATGTGGCTACTCCAGTAACTCTTGGCTTGCCTGAATTTTGATTACCCTTGCTTGTGACCATTTTTTCACATTTAAGACCATTGCAGTTTCCCCTTAATAATAGTCATAGGGTACAATAAGCAATCAAATCATACTAGGAAACAGTCAATATAAATCATAAGGATACAAGCGACAAGTTACAGTTATACAATCATAAGTGGGAGGAGATGGGTGAAAGGAAGGGAGGATTAATAGTAATAGTAATGCATAAAATAAAATTATATTTATAAAAAAATCATATTTATAAAAAATCATACTAGGAAACAGTCAATAAAAATCGTTAGAATACAAGCAACAGAGTTACAGTCACACAGTCATAAGTGGGAGGAGATGGGTGAAAGGAAGGGAGGATTAATAGTAATAGCGATAGTTAATGCAGATTTAGTAAACAGTTTGACAGTGTTGAGGGAATTATTTGTTTAGCAGAGTGAGGGCGTTCAGGAGAAAACTGTCCTTGTGTCTAGTTGTTCTGGTGTGCAGTGCTCTATAGCATCGTTTTGAGGGTAGGAGTTGAAACAGTTTATGTCCAGGATGTGACGGGTCTGTAAATATTTTCACAGCCCTCTTTTTGGCTCGTGCATTATACAGGTCTTGAATGAAAGGCAGATTGGTAGCAATTGTTTTTTCTGCAGACCTAATTACTCTCTGAAGTCTGTGTCTTTGTTGCATTGCAGAGCCAAATAGATTAAAAGGTGTTATTTTCTGAGAACCTCCAGGGAGCTCTGATTTTTAGGGGGTTCATGCCCTCTGGGTCTTCCAAATAAGTTCCAAAACAGTGGCCCTCAAGTTTTGGGGTACCAGGGACTGGTTCCATGGACAGAAGTTTTTCTGTGGACTGGAGGGGTGTGGATGCTGCCTACATCCCACTTCACTTGTTTGCACAACCTATGCCACAGCCCAATGCCAGTTCACCGACCGGGGGTTGAAGACCCCTGTTCTAAAATTCTCCATTTAAAAAAGACCATTTTAGCAATTTTCCTTGTATATAAATAGGAGTTTGTTACAATCAAAGGGATTCTCTAAGGTAACTGAAGAATCTCAGCTTTTGTATCAGCCCTCCAAATTAACATTATTGTGGAGGCTGGGAAAAATTGATCTCTTGCACCTGGAAGTGTGAAATTATAGAAGGTCTCCTTACCAACTATATAGGATACAGAATCATAGTCCTGGAAGAGATTTTGGTGATCTTCTAGTCCAACCGCCTGCTCAAGGCAGGAGACCTTATATCATTCTGGTCAAATTCTATTTTTGCAAACCTCCATCTATGGAGCACCCACAACTCCGGGATGCAAGCTATTCTATTCATTCTCACTGTCAGAAAAGTTCTTACTTCTAGGCTGGATTTCTCTTTAATGAGCTTCCACCCATTTAACTCTTGTCCTGCCTTCTGGTGCTTTGAAGAATAAGTCAATTTCCTCTTCTCTGTGACCCAACCCCCTAGTATTAGAAGACAATTATCATGTGTCCCCCTCATGCATTCTCCTTGAAAGATTAGACATACCTAGCTCCCTCAACCATTCATTATATGATTTAGCCTCCAGACCAGTCACCCACCCATCCATCCATTCATATAAATTAATACAAGCCAAATGCTATGATCCAATTAGAGATGGGGAGGATCCTGCGATTGTGGGGAGATCTGTTGTTAATCAAGCACCTCCACTGTGATTCTCTCCTATTGGAGCCCCAAGCTGGCAGAGCTAAGTCTTTAGGCTCTTCCAGAAGATCAGGGGTGTTAGACCTCAAACCATGGAGCAAGATATTCCAGAGGGCAGGTACTTATCACCTTTGTTACTCTTCTCTGCAGACTTTCCAGGATCTCAGCATCTTTTTCATATTGTACACAATACTCCAAGTGTGTCCTCACTACTGTGATATAAAGTGTTCTCATGATCTTGATGCTATCCCTCTGTTGATCCAACCCAGGACTGCATTGGTTATTTTGGCAGCTGCAGCATACTGCTGGCTCATATTTAAGTAGTGATCCACTAGGACCCCTACCTCTCTTTCACAATTACTGCTGTAGAGCCAGTAGTATTCCTATTCTGTACCTATGAATTTGTATATAATTTTACATAATATTTGTATATAATGTTTTTATAAAGCAGATTCAGTAGATGTAGCTGCCTAGATATACAAAATTTGCAGCACACTAACTAGGCTGTTGAATTAACACATTTTCTGGGGTCAGCTAATTCACTGAACCACATTCACTAACCCAATAAACTCTATTTGTGTGACACGGGACTAAACCAAGTCTAACCCTGATCCAAATTAGCCTGTGGTATAAATGCAGCTGTGCAGGTGCTGGGTCTTTTAACTCACCTGATTAAGTCTATTGTGCAAAAATAGCTAGTGAGTAATTCAATATGATGAATGTATGCTAGAAGGCAGATTAATTTTGTATGCCTGTTTTCTGAGAAAAGGCATTGGAAATCATCAGCTTTTCACTGAAGTGGGGGGGACATTATATTCAGCTATAAAGTATAATGTAATTCTAGCATTAGAACAATTTTTGCTTCTACTTATGCAATATAAACCAAATTAAATATTAAGTGATGAGGTTTATTGTTCTGGGTTAATGGCTGAAATATTTGTGTGAAAAGACTCAATTTTAATTTTTTAAAAGATATAGCCAGTTTAGTCTAATGGTTAAGGCACCAGGCTAGAAACCAGGAGACTTGGGAGTTCTAGTCCTGCTCAGGCAGGAAAGCCAATTGGCTGACTTTGGGCCAATCACTGGAAGACTGTGAGTTCTAGTCCCACCTCAGTTGACTGAATGACTTTGAGCCAATCACCTGGAGACTAACAACTTGAGGCTTTTTCATGAGGGCACCCAAAATGACCTGCCTGAAGGAGCCATTTTACAGACACATACAATTTCATTAAAAAACTTTACAAAGAAATATACAAAAGAGCAAAACATACAAAAATGCATCAGTGCAGAATAACAAACTAAACAAGGAACTTGAAAAAAATGAACTAAATATATCACATATATGTGAAGTAATAAACATTATAGTCCTCAATTTAGAACCACAATTGAGCTCTGCCTATATGTCTGACAGTGCCCCACCTATGTTATATGGTATCACTGATTTTGCTCTTCCCTGAAAACGTTAAATGTGAATTTTCTAGGCTCTCTTTAATTCTGCTGGTCATGAGAAAGTCCTCTGGGCTTTGCTATGCACCCATGCTAATCATGTATATGTCCTGGATTAAGGTCCAAAAATGTAAGTTATACACCAAATGCTTTAACAACATGACTGAAGGAAAGGAGAAACGTTTGAAGATAATTGTCTGTTCTCTAGGCATCAATGTTTTCAGCAATTTTTCAATATATCAAGAATCAGCTTTCAATGCCAAGAAATCCATTAAAGACAGTAGAAAATGTATCTGATGATCCTAACAAAAAAGAAAAAAAAGTGTTTTTTTTTCCTTAAAAAGCTATGAATTTCTCATTCAGAAGAAACCAATAGCCCTATTGATTAAAGACATTCTGAGATCAAAGAAAGAGAATCTGATGCAGATCTTACTGTTTTAATGACATATATTGATTTCTTGACTGCTGGGGTCTCATATCTAAAACCAATCTGTCTTCTATTACTGATTTCTTCCAGGAAATGTTTGTGACATCAGCTAGAGTAGCACTTTCTGGTGTTGCCTATATCTTAACAGTAAAAAAAATAATGCAATACATTATTGAATAGGCTTAAAGTGCAAACCAGGTTTCTTTTTAAATGTTAATAGGACCCATATAATGTGTTTGTGATGGTTATATTAAAAAGTGGAAGAATGGGAATAATGCTGAGTATAGCTCTTATTTTAGAATTCTGCAGTCTTCCTGGGCACTTTTTTCTTTCTGCATGGTTGTTGCCCTTTCATTTATACAACCTTTAAATAATCCCCAAGGATTAGACAGACTGTGCAATATAAATGAAAGATTTCAGATAATACTTTTATATGTAAAAGTTTTTTTAAAATCTGTTAAGAGAATTCCTAAAGGAATTTTTAATAGGTACATATTCATCTTCTGTCTCCTCATTTCCTTTCCATAAAACATTAATATTTGCAGCTACGCATCTGCATCTAAACCTTAAGAATTTGGAAAAAGTAAAAATAGCTTCTGTTCATAGCTGTATCTCTCTCTTCTCAGATTATGAAAGGTTTAGATAAATAAAGCCAATAAAAAGGATGGGGAAATAAATTCACAGAACATAATTCTCTGCCCATCTGAGTGTTGATCGTAGGTGAGGTGGTACTTGAGTCTTTTTGTTCCCATTTTGGCTTTCTGATTATCTTTTTTGAAGGGGATGTAAATGTTGTTTATCTCTATGAGCCTATTGATGGCCGATTCATCTTAAGTGCCAGGCTTCCAGGAATTCTCTGATGTTGTTGAACTTGGGATAGTCAAAATGAGTAAATATCTCAGACAAGTTCTTCCCTATTTTTCATGAAGATAAAGTGAAAAAGAAGGAAGCACAATCAGACTTGCAAAGCTCTGTTACTATAACAATAAAAACAGTACCAACCTATATGGCGCTGGTGTCCTATGCTGATCTTGTAGGGTTGACAAGAATTGAGGGGTTCATATGAATTATAACAGACCTTTGAAAGCCACAAGTACATATTTATTTATTTATTTATTTATTTATTTATTTATTTATTGGACTTGTATGCGCCCCATCTCCAAGACTCGCTGCTCACAGCTAAAAACATGACAATAAATAATTAAAAAAGATTAAACCAAATTGACAAGCCCAAAAATAAAAGCAAATTTACAATACTTAAAAATTTAAAAGCCATTCCCCCGCCCCCCCCGAGAAAGGGTAACAGCCCGGATTGGTCAAACAACCAGGTCTTCAAATCATGGCGGAAGGTGCGGAGGTCAGGGGCCAGGCGGAGCCCCAGGGGAAGTTGGTTCCAGAGGTCAGGGGCCGCGACAGAATAGGCTTGTCGCCGGGCGACCACCAGATGGCATTGACCCACCGATGGGACCCCAAGGAGTCCTTGCCTGTGTGCTCGCACAGGGCGGTTGGCACTTGATATCGGCAGGAGTCGCTCCCTTAAATATTGAGGACCCATGTCGTGAAGGACTTTGTATGTTAAAACTAAAACCTTGAATCTCACCCGGAGTGCAACCGGCAACCAATGCAGGCAGCGCAGGAGGGGGGTAATATGGGAGAATCGGGAAACTCCCATCACCACCTGCGTCACCGCGTTTTGCACCAGCTGCAATCTCCGGATGGTATGCAAGGGCAGTCCTAAATAGAGAGCATTGCAGTAGTCGAGTCTAGAGGTAACAAGGGTGTGAGTGACTGTGTGCAGGGCATCTCGGTCCAGAAATGGGCGAAGTTGATGAACAAGGCGGAGTTGGGCAAAGGCCCCTGGCAACGCCCCCACCTGCTCCTCCAACCGAGCCGTACATCCAGGAGGACCCCAGATTCGCCCTATCCACAGGGGCAACACCTCTCCCCCTATGGCCAAAGATGGATATTCCTGACTGGGCCGAGATGCCAGTATGCACAGCCACTCAGTCTTGGCTGGGTTGAGTCGAAGCATATTCCCGCTCATCCAAATCCATACTGCATCCAAACACCGGGTCATCAGGAGAGGGCATCACTGATCTGGTTCGGGGTGGAGATGTACAGCTGGGTATCATCCACGTACTGATGGAATCTCACCCCGAAACCACGGATGATCTCACCCAGTGGCTTCATGTAGATGTTAAATAAAAGAGGGGAGAGGACTGACCCCTGAGGGACCCCACAAGAGAGGACCCTCGGGCTCGACCTCTGCCCCTCCACCAACACCGATTGCGACCGCCCCGAGAGGTAGGAGGTGAACCACCGAAGGACAGTGCCCCCCACTCCCAACCCCTCGAGGCGTCGCAAAAGGATACCATGGTCGATGGTATCAAAAGCCTCTGAGAGGTCTAATAGGACCAGGACAGAGGAAAAACCCCTGTCCCGTGCCCTCCAGAGATCATCCATCAGCGCGACCAATGCCGTCTCCGTGCTGAAACCGGGTCAGAAGCCCAATTGGTATGGATCCAGGTAGTCCGCTTCATCCAGGAAGAGTGGAAACTGCTGATCCACCACACTCTCAACAACTTCGCCAAAAAGCGAAGGTTGGAGACTGGATGAAAGTTGTCTAACACGGTCGGGTCCAGGGCAGGTTTCTTCAGGAGGGGTCTCACCACCGCCTCCTTCAAGGCGGAGGGAAAAACACCCTCTCTTAATGAAGCATTGACAACTGCCGGAGCCAACCAGGTGGCCTCCCTGGAGGCATAAGCCAACCAGGAAGGGCACGGGTCCAACAAACATGTGGTGGAGCTCAGCGCGATAGTCCTGTCCACTTCATCCTCGGAAACAGGATCGAACTCTTCCCAGATCACACTGGCCAGACTGCTTGTATCCTGTTCCTCAGACCACTGCAAATCAGAGGACAATCCGAATCCGCACGATCTTATCCGACAGATATTGACCAAATTCCTCAGCCCTTCCCCACAGTGGGTCCACCCCTCCCTCCATACGAAGGAGAGAGCGGGTAGCCCAAAACAGGGCGGCTGAGCGGTTATCTGCAGACGCTATGAGTGCGGAGAGATAAGATCTTCTCGCCGCTCTCATAGCTACCAGGTAAGTCCTAATATGGGCTCTTAGCTGGGCTCGATCGGACTGGGAGCGAGTGGACCTCCACCTGCTCTCTAAACCCCTCCGACGGCGCTTCATCTCCCGGAGCTCCTCCGTATACCAAGGAGCCATCCGGGATCCACAGCGTGTGAGGGGACGCATGGGGACAACCCTGTCGAGGGCATCTGACGCAGCCTGTTGCCAAGCAGTCGCCAGATCTTCAACAGAGCTGTGGGCAAGGGAAGAGGGGAAAATCCCCAGTTCCGCCTGGAACCTCTCAGGGTCCATCAGGCGTCTGGGGCGGAACCATCTAAGTGGCTCCTCATCCCAGCAGTGGGGGGCAGCCTGTTGGAAGACCAGCTGTAGGAGATAGTGATCAGACCATGGAATGGGCAATGCCGTGAAAGTGGCTTGCCCTCTGTCACTACGCCACTGTTCAGAGACAAAACTAGGTCAGAGTGTTTCCCCTCATGAGTCAGGCCTTGAATCAATTGGGTCAGGCCCATGGCTTCCATAGAAGCCATGAATTCCTGGGCCAAACCTGACGCTCCCCCCAGGGAGGGCAGATTGAAGTCCCCCAGGACTATAAGGCCCGGGAACTCCATCGCCACCCCTGAGAGGACATCGAGAAACCCAGGCAGGGCCGCTGTCACACAGCTGGGGGAAAGGTATGCAAGCAGCAAGCCCACCCGACCATTAGGTATTAATACCAATTGCATCTTTTAGACAGCTATAAGTTGATTGACACAGAAGCCTACTTTCTGTTTCCTTTTTCCCCTTTTCTTTTCTTTTTTCCCTCTTACTGCTTTATAACTTTTCTTATAAATGATACGTTGTTTAATTCTAAAGCAAAGAAAAAGAAGTTTAAACTGTTTCCTCCAGTGTTTCAAAACCTCAGCAACTTAAAAACCTGTAGATTTCAATTCCCAGAATTGCCCAGCTGTTGTAGATCTTAAAGTTGTCAAGGTTGAGAAACACTGCTTGAAACTGATAACAGTCCAGAGTTGGAGGAATTTGACATTTTTATTTCCATCTGATTGTTTCATTCAACTGTGCACTGGTTTATAGATTTACTAGTCTCCTGGTCAGGAGTGGGATTCAGTTTTTTTAACAACTGGTTCTGTGGGAGTGGCTTAGTTGGTGGATGTGGCTTGGTGGTCATGTGACTGGGTGGGCATGGCCAACTTGACATCACTCATGTCAAGGGGTGCTTCTCCTCACCTGGCCTCTCATGACAGTGGGGATGCTGCAATGGTCATAAGTGTGAAAAATGGTCATAAGTCACTTTTTTCAATGCCATTGTAACTTTGAATGGTCACTGAATGAACTGTTGTAAGTCAAGGATTACCTGTACAAAAATACAAAAAGCTTTTTTGCTTGCAAAAAGCTGCCCTAAATACCAATCATTAGATTAAAAATACCTGCAAGCTGGAGTTACAAATCAGGCATAGTGCCAGGCACCTTGAGGAATGAAAATAGTTAAAATGCAGTGATAACTATCAAGCAGCCAACTCTTGCTCATAAAGTGAAACCCTTTAGCAAAGAGGTCATTTAAGCTCTCCAGAAAAAGCACACCCAGGAAAAGCAATCCTTAGATCCATTTGCACCACTTAAAAATACCAGCTGGTCTCACTCACCTCACAAGATATCCTAAGGAAATCACCCATATTTAAGGTAAGGTCACATGTCCCCCAGAAAGGCAGTAAAAAAAATCAGCGCTAAGCTTGCATCCTGCCTCTTGCAAATATACCCCAAAAGGACAGTGCCAGATAGTACTAAAGCCAGTGAAGGAAGACCCTCTTCCCAGATAGAAAAAGAAACCATGAGGCAGGAAAAAATTCAAACACAATACAAATAATTAAAGCACAAAAGTAGCTGTTGCTTGTTAAAATTATCCCGTCAATAAACACAGGATTAAATGTCACTAAGCACAGAATTAACCTTCACCAAAACCCAGTTTTAGACCAAAACTCAGAAAGCATATGTAAACTCATGTTTGAATGTCAATCTTTCTAGCTAGCCAAGAAGCCTTGCTGAATGTCACTCATCTTGGTTCCCTGTCACTAAAAGCTTTGCTTCATTTTTCAATTATTTCTTCAAAGTGCTGATTGTCCAGGAAAGTATTTCCTCCCAACAACAGTGTAAAAATCTTAAAACAACCCTTCCCCTTTAAGAAAGTCAAGCCCCAAAAGCTCTGGAGACAGTAAGTCTAGGCTGTCTGCCAAGAATATAAGAAGGGTCAAAAAAACAAAAACAAAAGGAGATTGCTTCTAACTACTGGTTCTCCGAACTGCTTAGAAAGTTAACAAGGGGTTCTATAGAACCTGATAGAATGGGTAGAATCCCACCCCTGCTCCTGGTGGACTTGTCTCTTTGAAAAGGAAAACCTACTATCAGATGTATGAGTCTGATGAAGTCTATGCACGTGTAATTAGGATACATGGTAAAAATTTGTGTAAAAATACCTGGAGTAATGTCTACAAATTCTGAGGATGGGATGGGATAGGATGGGATGGAGGGAAGGAAGGAAAGGAAGGAAGGAAGGAAGGAAGGAAGGAAGGAAGGAAGGAAGGAAGGAAGGAAGGAAGGAAGGAAGGAAGGGAGTCCTTGGTGCTGTTTGAGGTTAGTGCTTTCTTGCAGAAATTTCATTACCAAACTAGGTAACATCATCATCAGAGGGAGGGAGGGAGGGGAAGAGGGAGGGAGAGAGGAGGGAGGGAGGAAGGGAGCTTTGGTGCTGTCTGAGCTTGGTTGTTTTCTTGATAATGTTTCTTAATTTTTAACTATTGTAAATTTTAGTTTTTGTAATTTTGGGGCTTGCAAAATTAGTTTAATCTCTTTTTAAGTATTTATTGTTCCTGTTTTTAGTTGTGAGCCGCCCCAAGTCTTCGGAGATGGGGCAGCATACAAGTTCAAAAAATAAATAAATAAATAAATTATCAAACTAGGTATCATCGGAGGGAGAGAGGGAGGGAGGAAGGAAGGAAGGAAGGAAGACTATAAACAGAGCATAAACTTTCTCAGCGTACCAAAATCTTGCTGCAGGATTCAACCTTGGTTGTATATGACGTACCTTGAAAGTTCAGTTCTTTATATGTGGCTCTGTTCCAAGTCTAGATTATTTCTAAAGATTTGGGTAGGGAGACACAATGCCTGGGATATCACCTTGCATCTTCAGTGAATAAATATATCTTGGGATTTTGTGAAAGATATTCCAGATTTCCTAGGCATTTGAAATCTATGATAGCATTCCACAGGTCATTAGACCAGGTCTTAATAAATAAAATGGATAAATTTATATGCCACCCTTTTCTGAATGCTCTCAACAATAGACCCACGAGTTAGGGCACTCAAAAGGAATATGTAAACCTCACTTACAGTGAACTTCAAGATCATATGTAGGTTTCAAACTGTATTTTCTCAATCCCAGCCCAACATCTTAACAATTACCCTACCTTGGGTTTTAGTGATTATGTTCTTTAAAGCCTGCATTTAAGTAATAATAATCAGGGGCTTCAATGTAAAATAGTTCAATTGTTTTGCTTTCTGACATCTTTGAATGATTAAATACTTGGGTTGAGGGACAAGCCCTATCTAATTGTTTTGGAACTTTCAAATTAAATTTCTATAGCTGTAGTTTAATTAAAACCTCATTAAATAGTTCTTATAAGAACTGAATCTTCATTAAAACAGCTGCATAGAAAGACCAGTAGTCAGAAAGGTGACATGTTACTACCAATAATGGATCAAGAGGGAATCAGATGGTAAGTATAGCAATGACTTCAACAGTTGGCCAGTGGCCAAATTCTAATGAATGACTGCACTTTTGGTAGTTCTTGCTTGCTGGAAGGAAGCTGGTTTAAATAAATCAAGGTAGGAAAGGACAAGGTTGTTGTTGTTTTTTCCCCCAAAATGCATTTTTGGGAGCACTTAATTTTTGTGCTGGTCTGGCTCAGCAATTATGCATGTAACATCTTTCTTTAAAAAGTTAAAATACACCCATACACCATGAAAACATTAGGAGAAATAAAACTAAATGAATCATGCAAAGTAGGACTCTGTTGAGGTCAATCTCTGTAAAAACATTTGTTTGGGTTGCATAGTCTTTTTACCAGTATCCTTAAGAAAGCAGTGATTTAGAAATGCTAAATCTTTCCAATTTAATGGTTTGGTCTAATTTATGCTTTTTTTTTTGCATGAGTGGCTATTAAGGACTGGGATAGGAGATAATTTGAAATCTTGCTGTCAGAAACCTTCTTCCAAGGGTTCTTGGATGATGCTTGTCTCTGTTTCCTAGCTCAGGGAGCCAGTGTTTTCTGAAGACACTTCTGTGGTCATGTGACCAGCATGACTGTATGCGGAAGGCACACAGAATGCTGTTACGTTACCACCAAAGTGATACCTATTTATCTACTCTCATTAGCATGCTTTTGAACTGCTAGGTTTGAAAGAGGCGGTGATGAGACCCCTCCTCAAGAAGCCTGCTCTGGACCCAACCATTTTGAATAACTATCGTCCAGTCTCCAACCTTCATTTTTTAGCGAAGGTTGTCGAGAGCATGGTGGTTCAGCAGCTTTCGCTGTTCCTGGAGGAAACTGATTATCTAGACCTGTACCAATCGGGCTTCAGGCCCGGACACAGCACGGAGACAGCATTGGTCGCACTGGTGGATGATCTCTGGAGGGCTCGGGACAGGGGCTTTTCCTCTGTCCTGGTCCTTTTAGATCTCTCAGCAGCTTTCGATACCATCGACCATGGTATCCTTCTGCAGCGGCTCCGGGAGTTGGGAGTGGGGGGCACCGTTTTATGGTGGTTCTCCTCTTACCTCTCGGACCGCTCGCAGTCGGTGTCGGCAGGAGAGCAGAGGTCGTCCCCGAGGCCCCTCACTTGCGGGGTGCCCCAGGGGTCGGTTCTCTCACCTCTCCTGTTTAATATCTACATGAAATCGCTGGGCAAGATCATCCACGGTTTGGGGTGAGGTATCATCAATATGCAGATGATACTCAGCTTTATATCTCCACCCCAGACCAGATCAGTGGTGCTCTCTCCGTGATGTCCTGGTGCCTGGAGGCGGTGCAGGCCTGGATGGGGAGTAACAGGCTCCAGCTCAATCCGGCCAAGACTGAGTGGCTGTTCTTACCGGCATCTCAGTTTTCAGTGGATGTGCCATCTTTGGTCATGGGGGGGAGGTGTTACCCCGTGGATAGGGCGAGGAATCTGGGTGTCCTCCTGGATGCACAGCTCAATCTGGAGGAGCAAGTGGGAGCTGTGGCCAGGGGGGCTTTTGCCCAGGTTCATCTGGTTCACCAGCTCCGCCCTTACCTGAACTGAGATGCCCTTTGAATGGTCACTCATGCGCTCATCACTTCCAGAATCGACTACTGCAACGCTCTCTACATGGGGCTGCCCTTGCGGATTACTCGGAGGTTGCAGCTGGTGCAGAATGCGGCCGCACGGGCTGTGATGGGGGTACCCCAATACTCCCATGTTACACCCCTCCTGCGCGACTTGCATTGGTTGCCAGTTGCCTTCCGGGTTTCCTTCAAGGTGTTAGTAACAACTTATAAAGCCCTAAATGGCTTGGGTCCAGGGTACTTGCAGGAACGCCTCCTGCCAGCATCACACTCCGATCGCCCCATGCGCTCCCACAGGAGGGGCCTCCTGGGAATACCATCGGTTAGGCACTGTCGGCTGGTGGTCCCCAGGGCCAGGGCCTTTTCTGTGGGAGCGCCCGTCCTATGGAATCAGCTCCCCGTGGATCTTTGTTTGGCCCCTGATCTCCGCTCCTTTCGTCGAGACCTGGAGACTTGGCTGTTTCAGCAGGCCGGCCTGAATTGACCCAGGGGAGGGTTGTTTTAATTGTATTGTTTTACTGTTGTAATTTTAATTGTTTTAATTCATTTTTAGTAATTTATAGACTTGTATTTGTTTAATATTTTTTATTGTAATTGTATTCTTTTTATATGTTCACCACCCTGAGTCCTTAGGGAGAAGGGCGGCATACAAGTCTAATAAAATAAATAATAATAATAGGTTGGCAGGAGCTAATGCAAGTAAAAGGAGCTCACCGTCGCACACCGCTCAGGTCTCAAACTCAGGCTGTCAGCTTTCCAGATGACAAGCTCAGCATCTTTAACTGCTGAGCCATTGTGCCCCCTTAGGAAATAAATATGGTGGTTGTTGCTAGTCAGGCTGCTACCAGAATTTCCTGACTCACTCTACACTGCCTAGCTGTCCACATCTAGCTGGAGAAATCTGTGATGACCCAGGGTGGGATACAAAACAAACACAGTCACAGAAAACAGGTGAAGCCCCTTTTATTTCTTCACTTTGCTTCCAAGCTCCGAATATTCTTGATGGAAGACAAAAAAACTCCCACACAAACAGTTACAAGAAGAAGGAAAAAAGCAACACAAACCAGGCAAGATAAGGGCTGGAGGACGTCCACAGATAACACGCACTGGGAAGGACACCAAACTCAGAGAGGAACTATAAACTAGAGATATTTCCACACTTTGTTTCCAGCGTTCGCCCATATGCATGTCCGTCCTCTTATTCAGTTGTCACAGCTGCAGCCCGTGAAGAGGATCAAAGCTCCTCCTGAGAAGACCACGTCTCTCCCTTATCCTCTCCTCCCTGCGTGTCCTAGGATGGAGAGGGGATGGGCCTGGGTCCTCCTCTGACTGCCCAGCCAGCCTCTGCCCTTCCCCACCCTCCTCCACAACCTCCGGAGCCACACTTCCACTCCTTGTCAGCTGTCCCTCCTCTGACTCAGAGTCTCCACCAGGTGCATGACAAAATCTTTCATCAAGGACTTTTTAAGTACGAACAAATTTTAAGTTGAGAATTCTTTTTTCCCCTGTTAAAATAAAAGGTATTGTTATAGTTTTGAGTTTCTAAGTCAATTTTTAGTTAATTTTGATATCTATGGAGATTCTTAGTCATCCAGGTCATGGTTGTCCCAAAGGTGCTTTTTTCAAGAGGCAACTGGAGTTTCTTGTTTTTCTTTGAAAACCTTTTGCTTCTCATCCAAGAAGCTTCTTCAGCTCCGACTGGATGGTGGGGAATGGGAGGATTTATACTCCTTGCAGACAGCTGGTCATTTGCATCCTTTTAGAGCAGCGATTCTCAACCTGTGGGTCGCGACCCCTTTGGGGATTGAATGACCGTTTCACAGGGGTCACATATTTTCGATGGTCTTAGGAACCAAGACACTGCTAATTTTATGGTCGGGGGTCACCACAACATGAGGAACTGTATTAAAGGGTTGCGGCATTAGGAAGGTTGAGAACCACTGATTTAGAGAGTCATTGAGGCCACTTGGAGGTTTATTGTGTCCTCAAGGTCACCTAAGTAGTGCAAATGGGTATGGAGCTTTATTGGAACTGCTGAAAGGATTGTCTTGTAGATTGGAGATAGATGATGTCATATCCCTCCCCTCCTGTTGACAGAGGGCTATTCAATTTTGACATAGGTGGCTTCTTTGACCCCTCGTTCAAACCAGCAGTCCTCTCTGTCCAAAATGTCAACTTTGCTATCTTCAAAAGAGTGGCCTTTGTCTTTTAAATGGAAATGGACTGTTGAATCTTGAAACCCATCCTGATGGGTTTGTTCTCCTGCGTTGTGCCATGCATTTATGAAGTGGTTACTTTTGATAATTTCTCTTTGGAACTTGTTCCACTCTGTATAAAGTCCCCCCACATAGACAGACAAACATGAGGTGGAACATCACACATTTAAGACTAATGTTTCTTAGCCAAATATTTCCTAGAGGTTGTTCCTTTAACATGCTCTGTGAAAGCGCACCATTAAAAATAGATGCAATATCCAAAGTACATAATTTAGCCAATTAGCGGTTTTGCCTCCTGGTTTAATAATAGGTCTTTGTTTTGTGTTTAAAATTAAATTAGAGATCAGACTGATTCAGGGCCATCTGCAACAAGGCTTCATCAGAATGATGAAATGTGTTGTGAGATCTGCCCCTTATTTCCTATGTGTGTGAGACAAGTCTCAAGTATAAGAAGGGAACAGTTTGCATTTCCACAGTTTGCATGGCTGGTCATGTGTTCCCTGTGAACTGATTATATCTTTGAAAATTTTCCTATTACAGTATAAATAATGAGTTATTTACTTATATTTAGGATAGATCTATTGAAACTATGACTAATTGGGTATTGGGGAACTGGAGAGCCAGATTCAGATGTTTCCCCCCAACCCTATTAAATCATTGGATGTCTATAAGCCTAAATAATTTCATAAGCTGGCTGTTGTGAGGATAAACTTGGACACAATAAAATTACCTAATACTCATACTTCCTGGAAATTTCAAAAATTGGAACCTTATAGCACTGAAGGGCACCTCGCTGGCAAAATCTGAAGTCATATTATCAAAGTTTATTTTTGTCTTATAAATAAACCACTCTAGAAAGGCTGTGTTATTAGGAGAATAATTAGTATTGAAAAACATCGTAGTTGGAAGTTTGCTACTGTGGGGAACAGAGAAAATCCAAGCCATTTGTCAAGCATTTTGTTGGCGCATCATATGAGGACATTGTCATATTCCCAGTATGTTGTATTGGGATCGATATATTAAAGTACTGATTTTTAAAGCATCGTTTACCTTACTGCCTCTTTGTGGTACTGCCCTATAGTTTTGATTTTAAAAAGAAAAAGCCACATGCGTAACCCCAAGACTAGGTTCCAGCGACATGCTAGATTGGGCTAAAATTATTATTATTTTATGGGTAATCTGCAATTAGATTAGCAGTCAAACACAGATTGGTGAAATCTTAATACAGGTAATTCAAGTCCTAATCAAGGATCTGAGAAATATTAATTATTAAGTTTCCATATTACAAATTCATCTGCCAAGTTTTTAAGAGACTTCCTTTATGAAAAGAAAATGACATTACTCTTCCTTCATTCCAGAATATAACACTGGAAAGCTAAGATGCTGTCACAACTAATAGGTAGCAAACTTTGAAGTTTTTTTTTTAAAGCTTGCACTGGAGGCATTCAGAGCAAGAAATAATCAACTCTCTTCTCCCTAAATTGGATGCAGTTAATACTTTTTATGACATGAACATGCTGCAGATTATCAATAGTATTATACTTTGGGACATGGGAAGATAGATCAGTTATTTACAGTGCTTATAATAAAATGCCTGGCCTGATAACAGATAACAGCTAAACCAAGGATCTCAAATTTGCAGCTTATCTTTGGGCTGTGGGCAATTCTCCACCGATCACAACATATTAGGCAGTGAGAATGTTGGCTTGTAAATCCAGGGCATTAAGAACTGGGTAGAGCTGCAGGCTGGGAAGACATCCAGAGAGAAGAGTGGATCAGTCTCTGACCTCTATCGAACTTGATAGGCCTCCCAGCATCAGCAGGAACTGGTCAGACAGGCACACAATCACTACACTGAGGCTTGTCATGCTGGGGAGCAACACTGTCAGAGAATCCATATCTGTTCTCACACTCCATTACAGATGTTGCTTCTTAAGAAACACAGTTTAATTTACTTTATTGTCATTGCACTTAGTACGATGAAATCAAACACCATCTTCAGTGCACATCGTGACCATGAAAATAAACACAGACACACATCCTTCACACTCCACACATTGAATTGAAAACCCCCAACACTGCACCAACACTGAACTATACAGCAGAATTCAACAGAGCTACTGCCCTTGGATAGAAGCTGTTTTTCAGCTATTTGTCCTTGTTTTTATTATTCTGTACTGTCTGCCAGATGGTAATAGTTTAAAAAAAGGGTGCCTGGGTTTAGATGGATGTTTGAGAATGTTTTGAATTTTCTTAAGGCAGCAGGAGCTATAAAGCTCTTCCAAAGAGGGGAGAGGGCAACCAATGACCTTCTGGGCAATGACGTTAACCCTCTGGAGTGCTGCCCTATCTGCCACTGTGCAATTGGCAAACCATACACAGGTGCAGTAAGTTAACATAATTACTAAGATACAGAATGAATAATGGTGTCAGGTAGTGCTCCATTCAAAATCCAAGAAAGAAATACTTAGACTCCATGAATTAGAGAAAAGATATCTTTTACTGGAAATCAAGTGGTAGCAACAAAAGAATTCTGAATCTGAGAGAATGAGCGCGAAAATCACATATACAAAGTGATGGCAACGTTCCCACCCACAATAGTTCAAGTAGGCTACCCAATTAAAAGTTGTGGATAACGTCATGAGGGCATCTCCAGGTGGTGATGAGGCCTCTGTCCGTTGACCTTGACATATTTTGATAAAGAGCTGCGGCTGCGCATAGCATAAGACAGAAACCAAAGCAAGAAATCCCCCCAACTGATATAATTCTTCTTAACAAAACCTCCAGCTCACTTCCCATAATCATGTCCCCCCTCCTCCCCCCGTTACTTATGACAGCCAAAAGATGCAAAGCAAAAGAAGGAAATCTTGAAGGCTGACAAATGGGAAGGTGAGGTTTCACTATAGTAGATGGACCAGGAACCTAGAGTTGCCCAGGAAAAGGAGGCAGGCAAAAAGAAGACCAGGTCTAGCCACTCCACCACATGGGTTGCTCTGCTTAAAAACACTGGTGGTTTTTAAGAAGAGATTGGACAACCATTTGTCTGAAGTAATGTAGGGTTTCCTGCTTGGGAAGGGGTTGGGCTAGAAGACCTCCACTGTCTCTTCTGTTATTCTGCTAGACAAGGAGTGGGAAACCAAACAGTAAACACCTCTATGGGAATCTATAGTTTCTACTCTCTGCTGATAAGCCTCCATTGCCCGTCTTCGAGATAGTGTGTCTTCTATTTGGCCCTCAACCCAATGGCTACAAAACTAAGCATCTAACTTTTAGTAAGTGAGATTATAAGGTTCAGCATCCTAAATATGGGGTAGAGAAAAGGAATTAAATAAATATATTAAATATATTCACAGGCAAAAGCGCCGGTATTTTAGTCACAATCTTTTAAAGATAAGAGTTGGAATGTACTTTCACTTTCAACAGCTGCACTGCTCTTCTAGAATTCCTTACTCCCCCCCCTTTTTTGTTAATGGCAACTACTAAAACAGGCATAGGAATGTTTTATGAGTTGACATTTTTCACACATGCAATGATCTTGCCTCTTTCCCACCTTCTCCATTCGTATCATCAGTGTTTGATGACTTGGTAACAGCTGCCTTCTTCAACACTGTATATCAGCTCAACTGCAAAACCTGAAAAGGTACGAAAATAGATCCAAAGGAGGTGGGCCTTATATTATTAAGGCAAAGCAAAGAATTGAGTTTCTGATGTGACTTCTTTGGTTAAGCTGAACTCTTTTGCATATCAAAGGGCTTGTCTGCATGCCTCTCAGAAGGAACCCTTATTAGTTTTTGGGAGAGTAAGTTCCCTAGTTTTTGTACGTTCAGTAGTAGTTACAACAGGTTTTGATCATGCACTGGACACAGGTTCCAGGAATTGGGATTGATAGAGGACTAATTAAATCAAAGTAATGCAGCAGCTTTATTTCATTAGAGAAGGAACGCATTGTGTAATGAAGGGTCTTCAAAGGGGTGCTTTATTTAAATCATTATTGAAGCAAGGCTTTGCACTTCCCTAGGCATTAATTTGGCAGGAAAAGAGTCAGATGTCAGTTTATTTCTACCACAAAGTGTCTTTTGAGTGTATTTAAAAGTGGGGAAATTCCAAAGGCCTGTCATCATGTTGTTCCAGAGCCTGGCAAATAATAATTTTAGCACTGCACATTTAGTTAGCTATTTTAAGAAAAGTGAGTTAAGATCGTAGACAAGGTATATTACAGCTTTCATTCTGAGACATACTTATAATAATATTTACATCTTGCTGAGCTGTGGGGGCGCAGTGGTTGGAGTGCAGTACTGCAAGCTACTTCTGCTGACTGGCGGCTGATTGCACTTTGGCAATTCGAATCTCACCAGGCTCAAGGTTGATTCAGCCTTCCATCCTTCCAAGGTCGGTAAAATGAGCACCCAGACTGTTGGGGGCAATATGCCCTGTAAACCACTTAGAGAGGGCTGTAAAAGCACTGCAAAGCTGTATATAAGTCTAAGTGTGGTTGCTATTGGTTGTAAAAGTCGGCTTCATATCCGCTGGCCTTTTGCTGGAAACCGCTATTAAAACAGGCAATGTTTGAATATTTTAGAGTACGCACACTTTTTAACAAACCAGCTCTAGAAACCCAGGGCAGATGAAAAGCACTGAAAAAGGACAAGTTTTTAAGCTGATTTGCTAATCCTCTACTTGCGACCACAATTGAGCCTCAAATTACTGTTGCTAAGGGAGACATTTGTTAAGTGAGTTTTGCCCCATTTTACAACCGTTCCTGCCACAAGTGAATCACTGCAGTTGTTAAGTTAACCGTTGTTGAATAAATCTGGCTTCCTTATTGACTTTGCTAGTCAGACGGTCGCAAAAGGTGATCAGCTCACCCCAGGACACCACAACTGTCATAAATACGATATCAGTTGCCAAGCATATGAATTTTGATCATATGACCATGCTGCAATGGTCCTAAGTGTGAAAAATGATCGTAAGTCACTTTTTTGCCACTGTACCTTCAAACAGTCACTCAACAAACTGTTGTAAGTCGAGGAGTAGCCGTATTTCAGCTTCATATTGTCTTGCACACTGTCTAGGTCAGGCCCAGTATGGAGAAAGAGGCAGACTCCGAATCTCTCAGAGTAATACATTTATTTTGGAACCAAATACAGCTGGGTCCTCTCGTAAGGCTGGAAAAGGACTACATCCCATGGTTCAGTCAGCATTTACATTTTATTACTTATATAAGTAAGGAAATACAAGTTGATTACAGAGGAAATGCATATTATCTGTAAAACAAAGCATTTACCAAAATATCCTCAACTTGCTAATGGACATAAGCAGTGTCAGCAAAGTTTATTTAAAGAAGCTCATGTGTTTTCCAGGTGCTTTTTAAAGGAGGCCACAGAGCTGTTTCCTCTAAGGCAGGGCGGTCAAACTCCCAGATGCATTACACTCTGGCCATGCCCACACCCAGTTTAGCAAAGGGGGGAAATGATAGAAAACCCATTTTCACAAAAACTTTTTGTTTTTGTTTTTTTGGAGATATGATAAATGTTCCATGACTGTTTAGTTAAGATACTTTTTCTCCCGAGCCTAATAAAAACTGTAACAGCCTTCTACAGACACATCTAAGCACAACAGTCTTGCCAAAGAATCTTGGTGAATTTCGCTATAAAAAACAGAATGTCAGGGTTCCAGAAATTGCCCTAATTAAATCATGAGCCTCGAGCCAAGCTTCAAAAGAATCCCAAAATTTTATTAAGAGCAACATGTCAGCATTGTCCCATATGAAGCCAACTCTTGCCACATGTAATTTACGGTCACCTGTGACCCTGTTTCCCTGCTCCCTCCTGGGTGTGTCATAAATCAGGCTCTCCAGCAAAGCACATTCAAAGGCTGGGTGTCATCAATCACATTCTCCAATGAAGGATTTTCGACAGCAGAAGATCTGGTGCCTAGGTTACAATCTTTGTAAGATAAGTGTAGAATGTACTTCTGTTTTTTATTGCCGTACTGTTCCTTCAGATTTCCACTCCCCCACTCCTGCTTATGGCAACTCGGAAACAGGCCTAGGAATGCTTTACAAGTTGACACAGAATATGTGAGAGTCCTAAGAAAGACTCTTGGCAGCAAACTCCCTTAGTTAATTATGTGTCAGGTAGACTTGTACCTGCTGCCATTTTCTAGAACTTGTACCTGCTGCCATTAATTGCAGGCATTAAATCACTCCAAAATTTCAATTGCCATTCTCAGATCTTTTTGATCTGCTGTTCCATGCAGAGACTGGGGAAAGTTTGAAGCTGACTATGTTCTGGGTCAGTGGTTGCCAACCAGTGGTCCGGGGAGAAAATGTCCCCCCCCAAAGCAATTAATCCAGGCTGTGTGGGAACACAAGGCTGTGCTGCCCACATGGCCCACCCACTCGCTGGCCCTCACCCTTTGGTTGTGTGCAAACCTTACCTTGAGTAGAGCCACGCGAGATGGAACTGGAAGGTAAGACCAATGACGGGGGAGGGAAATCTGCCCCAGGGTGGCTTGCTGACATGGTGGGAAAGTTGGTTCCATATTCCAGAGCTGCAGTAGTCACAAGACTGGCCCTTTGGTCATCCCAGAGCACCTCCTCTAGTCCATGGCATGCCAGTGCACCCGGGTGGAGGAGCAGCTGCTCTGGGATGACCAAAGGGCCAGTCCTGTGACTACTGTAGCTCTGGAATATGGGACTGACTTTCCCACCAATGTCAGCAAGCCACCATCAGTCAAAATTCATATTAGTGGTCCACAGGATTTAAAATTATGAGTTTGGTGTCCCTGAGGTCCAAAAGGTTGGTGACCCCTGTTCTGGGTTGTAGTATCCTATTTTTACAGCCCTTTCCCCAATACACCTTCTACAGCAAAAACAACAGTGGGGTGGGGGGAATGGAATGTTGTGGTGTTATTGCAGCCACCCAGTGGATTAATGATGATTGATTGATTGATTGATTGATTGTTTCACAAGCACTAATATGAGTACCATGACTGTTTTCAGCCAGGAAAGGAGTATGTTTGAAGATGACTATGGTTCTGTGTTATAGCACCCTATTTTTCCAGCCTTTTCACTACCCAGTACAACTTCTGTGAGGATTTTGCGGTCTTCTACAGCAGAAATAACAGGAATGGTGGATTACCCTTGTGAAACAAAAAAAAATAGCATGTTATGGTATTACGATGATTACAGCCATCCAGTGGATTAATGATGATGATGATAAAGATTAATTGATGGATTGTCTGATTTACAAGCACTAATATGAGTATCATGACTGTTTTCAGGCAGTAGGTGAGACCTTGAAGAAAAAGTGGCTGTGGCTTCAAAAATGCAAGCTGATCTTTGCCTTGGTGGGTTTTTTTCCTCCTCCTGTGCTGGACATTTAAAAAGCATCGCATGTTTTCTAATGCATCTTTTCCAACTGATGAAACTTGCTTTTATTCCAACCTTCAGCACGAAAGGCGTGCGCTCTTTTGCCAGCACCGCATGTCATTTACTGCTAGCGCAACAACAGCCCCATATATATACTGTATATATCGCTTCAAAGGATACTGCCACAGAGGGAACCATACATAAAACTTGTGCACATTTGGCCAGATAATTTTTGTAACCGCTTAGCAAGCAGAATGTGCTTTTCATCAGATAAAATACCATATCCCGATTATAATTCACAATACTGTGCATTTTGCAGTTTGGGTATAATGAAAGTGTGCAACAGGGAAGAAGCATGCTTAGATTTGATGTATTTTATATGAGCATGGTTTGGACATGACTGGAGATTCTTGTATATTATTTCAAAATGTTAAGTTGGATACCGGTGTTATTCAGAACTGTGATTCCTTGATGGCACTTTATAAGTAACAAACAAAAAATGTGTTATTTTATACTATCAAGCAGGCTCAGCTTGACTTGGATGGAATGAAACAATATTGCCTTAAAATCTGGAATATAGATGTTGCTAATAAAGATACAGGTGCCACATTTGTGGCTTTCCATGTTTTTATTTCCAATGACGTTCTACATCATAAGTCCTACTTAGAAAAATAAGCAGATGAAATCATGGGAATAAGCAGAACCTAAATTGTATATAAAACTATACCGTGTTCCAGAATACTTCCATTCCTTGTACAGTGCATCGTAAGTCACATTAAGTGAATTGGTGTGTTGCCTTTATGGAAGAGAGTTATTTTTACCTGTTCTTGCCATCCAAATTGGTTTTGTTTGTTTCATAATCTTAGTTCTAGACTGCTAGTACCTGTCCCCATCTCACATTTCTCCAAGTTTCTTGCACAATAAAGGAGCCAGTCACCAGTAAGATTCCCAAAGATTCATAATCCCATGAATACCTTTATGGATTCCTTTTCAGCAACTTTTCAAATGATCCATCATTTAACTTTCCACCCCTGGAGCTGATGCAGAGTAGATGATTGTTCCTTTCTGCATACACTTTGCTAACAGTCTTGCTGAACAGGAAAGTGTCCATGTCTAAATTCCTGAAAATTACTACCAATTCAATACAGCATTTGAAAATTATTTGAAGAGGCCTAAAAATTTACTCAAGGAAAAAAATGGTCCTGTGAAATTCCAGCAAATAGAAGCCTTGAACCATCAGCCTTACTCTTTCATTCATGCTATGGTTAAGTAGCTATTTTAACACTGCTGAAATAGTTCTAGAGCTGGACTTCCATGTGTGTGCATGTATATATTATTTATATTTATATACACATACAAATGGCAATTTTTAATATCTAGTCAAGGTCCTTAGTGCTCTCTGAGCTTGGCTGTTTTCCTGCAGATATTTCAATATCCAAACTAGATAACATCATCTATATGTTACCTAGTTTGGTAATAAAACATCTGCAAGAAAACAGCCAAGCTCAGAAAGCACCAAGGACCCCACATTTCAACCCTGAGAGACAAATATTCTCCTTTATTGATAGTTGACCTCAAAGAACCCATTATAGCCCTATCAGGAGGTTAGAAGGATAGTTACAATTCAGGTCACTGAGCTGGATATTGCTGTTGTCTCCATGCAACGGATAATTCAAGAATAGTAGCCAATGCTTAGCAGAGCTAAGCTATTACCGTAATCTTTTGCTCCGGTTGACTTCAGGTGGCCTTTGACTTACAACCATTCATTTAGTAACTGCTCAGAGTTACCACAGAAAAAAGTAACCTGCCACTTATGTCCTCGCATTTACAACTGTCACAGCATCTCCACAGCCACATGATCAAAATTCAGGCTGCTGAAAGCCGGCATGTATTTACGGCAGTTGTGGTCATAAGTTGAGGACTACCTGCAGTCAGATTTGACCTGGCATTAGGGTGATCATAATTGCATTTTATCATAAATCAGGAAAACATCTGATCAACCACGTCCTATTACTGGACAGGACTTCGTCACATACACCCAGTACAATGATACATTCAAAGAAACTTCAGAGATCTACACGGTTCTACAATTGCATCTGTAGGAATTTAAAAGTTGTAATAGTGTTTTATTTATATAGGACCTCTCCGAAAGATACTTTTCTGTTGTAGCAAGAAAGACAGAATTGAAAGTCTGCAATATTGAACTAAAATAGTTTACGACGGGGGCATTAGCTTAAAACATACAAGATAATTGTTTAAAAACGAATGTTTTATTATAGTCATGCTGGGCATCTGAATACGGTGGGTCACCACTGGCATTAGATATCAAAGCCAGTTTGAAGAAAGTTTTTGCTGTCACTGGTATGGTTTTTCCCAGAGAAGTTCCTTGGTTCCTGCCATCTTTACTTTTGTAAAAATGAACTTTAGAACTGTTTTGTCTCTTAAGGCAACACATATTGTATCTGTGTTTTGTTATTGTGTTTTAAGAAGGGAGTCATTGCATTCTCTAGAGCAGAGGTCCCCAACCTTGGCAACTTTAAAGACTTGTGGACTTCAACTCCCAGAACTCTTTGCTGGCTGAGGAAGTCTGGGAGTTGAAGTCCACAAGTCTGAAAGTTGCTTTGCTGGCTGAGGAAGTCTGGGAGTTGAAGTCCACAAGTCTTAAAGTTGCCAAGGTTGGGTCCCCACTACTGGGTTGGGTCCCCACTACTGAGCCACAGCCTATTTGCAACCGGGTCGCATGAGTGGTGGGGCTGAAATGCACGTGCGCGCAGCTCAATTTGCTCACTCAAGTGGTCCAGTTCCCCTCCTCTTCCCCCACAGTCAAGCTGCAAATATTGGGGACTGCTGCTCTAGAGAGAATTAAATTAATTTCTCTTTCTTTCTCCCTCTTTCTCTCTCTCTATTTTTTTTTGCAAGTTTTGGTATGTCACTCTTGATGTCCTAGTAATCATCATACTTCTTCCTTTTTAACAATTCAATTTCAGAGGAAAATAATGGCATATGCCAATGGGTAGCTTCTTCTGCCCCAGTAAGAAATTAAGATACTTTTTTAAGCTAACTGTGCCATGCAGTTGATGGGTTAAACTTATCGTAAAATAATTGGCCAACTGAAGCTTCCATTACATGGCGGGTGATATACCGATCTCTGATCTCTTAAGAAAAGAAGAGAAAAAAGAGAAAATGGAGGGAAGCAGTAACCTGATAAATTTATATGACAATGTTAATGAGGCATTGATGCAGATTCTCTGAAGTCTTTCCAGGACTAACAACAATTAAAGTGTTCAGCATGATGGTATTCGCAAACAAGAATGGTGGGGTGGAGAGAAATGTTCATACTGATTTAAATTATTTTTAATTAATGCCACACATGGTGTCCAATCTTACAACTTTAACTTTGATGTGGCATCTTGTTAATCTAGCAAAAAACCCCTCATTAAGCACAATGTTTTGAAATATTCATATACGGGTAATCCTTGGCTTACCACCATTCATTTAACGATTTTTCAAAGTTACGACGACACTGAAAAAAGTGGCTTATGGCCGTTTTTCACACTTATGACTGTTGCAGCATCCCCATGGTCACTTGATCCAAATTCAGATGCTTGGCAACTGACTCATATTTATGACAATTGCAGTGACCACCTTTTGAGACTTTCTGGCAAGCAAAGTCCACGGGGAAGCCAGATTCACTTAACAACCATGTTACTAATTTCACAAATGCAGTGATTCACTTACCAACGGTGGCAAGAAAAGTCATAAAATGGAGCAAAGCTCATTTAACAAATGTCTCACTTAGCAGCAGAAATTTTGGGCTCAATTGTGGTCGTACGTCGAGGACTATACCGGTTACATCACTTTGTGTGTCTCACTGCAACTTGGAGAAATAAGCCTTCTTGTCCTCCACAACAATCTTAGATGAAAATTATCTGCTCTCTAGAGTTCAAGTTCTCTGAGATTCAGACTGGAGTGGAGGCTGATTTATAATTTAATCCATGGCAGTAAGTGGTCCAAAATATTCATCCTAAATATTGTACAAATGAAATTATTAAATTGCAGCCCACCAGGAAACCAAATATAGAAGAATTTGGCTATTTTTAGGGGGTGGGGAACTTCCTATGGTCTTTGGTGTGCTGTAAGATGTGCTTCTAAAATGACTTGGCCAGGAAAAATCCTAAAAGTAATATAATTTTAACCTGAACTTAATTCAATTATCCCAATGGATGTAAACATATCCTCTTACTGACCCAGGAAAATGACAATTTATCAGCAAATTCTGGAGACCACATTAAGGACATGTCCCACCAAAGATAGCTCCAAGATTTCTGGTCAGACACCATGAAAAAATTACTTTAAATAATCCATTGTATCGTCTATGGAAAACTGAAATGAGATTGAAACAAACGGTTATCACTTGGAAAGTAATAAAGTATGTTGGATTGGACATCATGCATCTATATATATATATATATTATATTTTATTGTTAACAGCTATGCCAACACCTGTATGATTGCTTAACTGCTTTAAAATGATCATTTTGTTTCCAGCACCAACAATTTGCTTCCACTATTTTACATGTTAGTTTAACTTCTTGCTTTTTTTTTTCTTGGTTTGTTTGGTGGGAGGAGACGAGGAAGGGAATTGAAACTGATGATGATAATAATGTCATATTAAAGCTATTTCTACATCTGTAACAGGAATGTCATACATTTCCTCCTGACACAAGTCATTGTTGATTTCACTGTTATAGGGAAAGGATCTAGGGCGGCAGATAAGGCTGTTGCCATGGTGATGAAGGAGATACCGGGGAGGAGTCTCGGAGGAAAACCCTCCTTACTATGAAATCACAGGTGGGCAGAATGGTCCGGATTTGAAGGAGGAAGCTGGCGTATTTCAATGCAAATGTAGATCAACCATTAGTAGAGCTACCATATTTTGGTTGCAAACACTCATCCATTAGGTGGCAGTAGAGAAGTATCATTTTAGTATCTATTTGCTGCCATCTTGTGGTCACTGGTTCTCTTCTGCTGAGATATGGTAGCTCAATCATTTTCTAGAAGGCTTCCATTCTTCTCGATTTCTATGTTCAATTAGTTCTCTCTTCCTCCTCCCTCCCCCTCTCTCTCCCTCTCTCCCTCCTCCCTCTCTCCCTCTTTCTCTGCTTTCTTACTCTTTCTGTAACTTTTTCTTTCTCCCTCTCTTTCTCTGTCCTCTCTCTTCTAACTTTATCACCACACTGGGAGAGAGCTATTTAAATCCACATATTCTTCATCCAAATTACAATGAAGACATATTGACAAAACGATAATAATAATAGGTGACAAATGTTAAATTTTGAAAATCACCTTGCTAATGTGTTTAATAGAAAATTTTCATCTGTATCCTTTAAAAAATTAAATTATATCCAGCGTTTATTTATAGCTGTATTTATATGATTTCTTCTTTGGCATTGCTCTCAGGGTCGACTTACAGTATTATAATATTATATGCAATATATTGTTACAATATTTTTCAAACAAGTATGAAAGGCATAAAATATAGTATAAAGCAGAAAAAAAATTACTTCTGGTTCACCATTTCACATATTCTGCATTAATGTTGGATTTTTTTTGAAGGCAGGTGTTCAAAGTAAAATGGCATTACGTAACAAGATTGTGCATGTTAGTCATTAGCAAAGCATCTAAAACTGTTCAAAGTTACCAGCTGTGATCCATTCTGTCCATAGTTACATAAAGCAGTGATATAAATGAACATTAATAACACATACTTGGTTTGTTGAGTTTTGTGCCATACTTCACAATATTTAATGCTTTTGAAATAGTCATGTTTACTGATTTCTATCACCCCTACCGCTAGCCCACCTCGTTCACACCATCTTGAATATGGAGGCCATTTTTCTCTAGAATGTTCTGTTTGCTTTGGCAAATGCGAGATCTTATCCAAGTTGTACCCAATTGTCTTCAGTTTTGCAGTTTGCAGATCTCAGCTTCAGAAAAGCTAGGTTATACATTAACAGATTCAATGAAACATGGGACAACTGAAAAAGAATTTCTTCAAAAGCTAACAATCCAACAAGCAATCTAATGACCAATCTATTTTGTTGAAACAGTCTGCTTTAGTAATCAATATATGAGACTTCAATCTTATAACTTAAAGCTAAGGTCCACAGGAATGAATCTCCTTAACTTTCTAATTCCTGGTGTGAGAAGATTAGAAGATTAGAATTCTTTATTGGCCAAGTGTGATTGGACACACAAGGAATTTGTCTTGGTGCAAATGCTCTCAGTGTACATAAAAGAAAAGATACATTTGTCAAGAGTCAAGAATCATAAGGTACAACACTTAATAATAGTCATAGGGTACAATAAGACATAAAAATATTGGTTCTTTTAACTCTCTCACATAGGATATATATATTATATATTATATCTTATATCTTATCATATTATATTATTATAGTTTCATTATAAGATAAAAATACAGAAAAAACCCCAAAAGTTAGAAAACTAAGAAGAGAGAAAGTGCAAAGAAAGAGAAAAAAGTGATTTCTGACTTTTTCTGTGCAGTGAAATACAAATATTCAACTTTGCTACACATTTCACAACATTTCAAGATCATTTCACAACATTTCAAGATCATTCTAATCATGAAAATCTAAGATCAAGTTTCCATTTTTTTCCACATTGGCATTACTTTGAATCTGTACTGTGATTTGCATTAAGTATGATTTATTAAAACAAGGTGACTTCTCACTGTTCATTATGAAATAGGCTTGTTTTAGGAAACTGCAGTTAAAAGTAAACATATGGATTTGATTCTAAAGCTCTGAATATGATAAACCAGAACATTAAATAATAATTCAGTAAAATGTGGATTGCTAACAAGACTTGGGCAGAATAAATGGAGATATTTGATTCAGATCCTAAGTTAAAACAAATAACATTTAGCATTTGGAGGAAATTAATAAATCTAAATAAATCTTATCGGAATTCAAGGAAAGCTGGACTTTGTTTGGTTGTGTCTACATTCTAAGCTAACCCCTCTTTTGACTCTGCCCCCAGGCTTAGCCACTTCTTCCTGTATACAAATGTGTCACTGATTTGTAAAAGAAAAGTTAAGACTAAGACTAAACTAAGACTAAACTAGGACTAAGCTAAGATTAACTAGGAAAAGCTAAGACTAGAGTAAGACTAAACTAAGAACTTTAAACAAAGAGTATGATTAACACGGTTTATACATAGTAACTAGAATTATAGGCAATGCAATTCTAATTATAGATGATCTAATTATAAGTATAGAATAACATCTTCTAATTGCTTGTGAAGTTAAAATATAAATTAAATATATAATAAGCCATATTATATTATATATATATATATATATCATTTCCAGTTAGAAATGAATTCTATATCAGATTTACCTTTAAGTATAACATGTTGGACATCAAAATATAGCCCCATAACTTGATTATCCATCTTTCAAAGGAAGAAATCAAACATGCTTTCCAAAAAGAAGCATGTGATAATCCTTAGCACAGCTAACAATTTGCTTTGAATAGACACATGGTTTAATGAAAAGTTGAATAAAATTATTTCTGGTTGCAAAGGAAATTCAGCTTCAAAAGCTGTTTCATTCTCATGTGAATCATGTTCCTTTTTAACTTCATGGGACCTATTCAAGTGGAATATTTTCTTTCCAACAGAAATAATTGAATTCTACACTGTTTGCCAGATTGAAGTGTACAGTATGTTTAAAATAATGGTAACCATAGCAGTCATAAACCATACAGGCCCTGTTGTTATCAATAATTTGCCAATGTATGCATTAAAATACCAGCTCACCTTTTTATTATTATTATTTCTACATATTCCAATACCCCTGAATGTTCAATTACTTATTATTCAAATGAATTCAAAGGCAGCTCAGACCCTGCAATTATTTCATTTCATTTACTTCATTTGTGTAAAATCCCAAAGTAGCTTAATTGAAGTTATTAGTAATTGCCAATATGCTTCTGTGCCTTAAAATAACTCATTCTCAGTTGCCTTTTACAGATTTGCAATATTGAATTATCCACACACATACATCAAGGTAATAGATAACTTCAGAGGGACCCATTGTCCCAACAGGTATTAGAGTGAAAATGTATTGGTTCCCCTGCCCCTATGTAAGAAGATTGTGATTCTGTCTGGATTTTATGTGAATATCTGTTAACGCTTGCCAATTCCCAAGAGCAGCTCCTTAACGAACATGCAAAGCGAAATAAATTTGTATATGAAGTTATGCACAGGTAATAATCCTTGTAGGAAAATCTCCTCTTTGATGCCGCTGTTTATTGACCTATAGATACAGTGATGGAGCAGGAAGCTGCTTTGATACATCCTGTTTTGGTTTTACATGCAAGCCAGTTTATGAATCAGGCGAATTGAACAAGAGAATGGAACTCCTGATTCATATTCTAATGTGTTTCATGCCCATTTGCTTTTATTTCCAGTAATCGTAAGAGTTTCCCAGAGTGAACTGCTAATGGTTTGTGCATGTTTCTGTCCTCCTGTGTGTGAACTGACTTCATCTTTGCCATCGTTGAGTGGACCAGTATTTCGGATAATTGCCTCCGGATCTGCTTTGTTGTATTTGATTGAGTTGCCTTGCAGACTGCTACACATACTTTGCTGCCTTTTTAATGCTGATCCCCATGCACCTTTCATAGTGAGCATTTGTCTGACATCATGTAATACTGCGAGAAAGTGAGAAAGTTTTAGATCCAACTTGATGTGTTTTTTCCGTAGCAGGGAAGCCATTTAAAAATTCTCTCTGTGCTAGACTCCCGTGTTGTGTTCTTAATGCATACAGACATAGATCAAAGGGATTGCCTTGGTCATGTGATTGTTTCTTGCATGACCATATCTCCTCTGGAGTTGATATGAGTGGGATCAAAATGATTGGATGTGACACGCTGGTTATGTGATATTTCTTCACTGCTGGAGTCTATCCATGGGGAACCTATTTTCAGTGGTTTCCACAACATGGCTGTATGTAGTCTACAAAACTCAGCTTTAATGTAGAAAAGGAAGACATTGAGTTCCATTCTAGACCCCAAAATTAGATTGTCTACCTTAGCTTCTCAATCAATCCTTCCCAATGTATTGAATAGAACTCTGAGTCCTGGCAGCACGATTATTATTTTAATGGCTTGAAATTATCCAGCAACATTAATGTACAAGGATGGTAACAACATGAACAAGAGCTTGATAATTCAAAGAACAAACACCCTCAATCTGATGTCTTCCAAATGTATTGGAATCACAGCAATTTCAGGTTTCTAAAGATGCCAGCCTACTTCAACTCTGAACTGTCTTCCAGAATAATGTACAGGTAATCTTCGACTTACAATCACAATTAAACCCAAAATTTCCATTGCTAAGCGAGACGCTTATTAAATGAATTTTGCCCCGTTTCACATCCTTTCTTGCCCCAGTTCTTAAGTGAATTACTGCAATTGTTAAGTTAGATGCTGCAACAGTAGTAAATGTGAAAGATGGTCATAAGTCACTTTTTTTTAGTGCCGTTGTAACTTTAAACGGTCACTAAACAAATGATTATAAGTCAAAGATTACCTGTATGATTTTTTTTCAACTGCCAAGTGTATCTTATAACCTTGGGATTTTGTAATCATTCTCTTTCAAATATTAACTTGGCCTAACCACATGCTTGCTTTTTCTGAGATTAGTTAAGCTGTCTAGGAGATCTAATTAACATAAGGTTTAATGGGACTTACTACTAGTGGCGTAGTTTGTAGTATGTTTTAGAGAGCCACAATTGTGATGGCTATCACATAAGGACTGAAAAATGCCCTCTGAAGACAAATCTCATAGCATCTGGTCAGTTTCTTTATGAAAGAAGAAGAAGATCACGATTTATTAATTATTTTTTATTTATTTCTTTAGTTTAATATAGCTGCCCATCTCACCGAAAGCAATTATGGATGGCATACAAGAAAGCTGTGAGCAAAGCATTTGATTCAAAGCAAAACAGGCAATGAAAGACTGACTCAGGATATTATCTATGTGCAACCTTCAAATGCTACATTCTGTTGAAAACAAGCTAATCAGATATATTTTTGGTCAGAGGATCTTATCCAGCATGCATGCATGTGTGTGTGTGCGTGTCTACATATGTGTTTGTGTGTGAGTGTGTGAATATTTTAATAGGTTTCCCATCTGATTCATTCATTGCAATCTAAAATTAGAATTGAGTTAAATTGATTAATTAATTAATCAATTTAACTCCAGTTCTAATTTTTAGAGTTGCAAATGGAATGGATCAGTGGATGAAGGCAAAGTTCTCCTTAGTTTTTAATTAATTAATTAATCATTAATTAATTAAAACTAAGGAGAACTTTCCTGACAGTTAGAACAATTAATCAGTGGAACAACTTGCCTCCAGAAGTTGTGAATGCTCCAACACTGGAAGTCTAAAAAGATGGTGGATAACCATTTGTCTGAAGTGGTGTAGGGTTTCCTGCCTCAGCAGGGATGGACTAGAAGACCTCCAAGATTCCTTCCAACTCTGCTATTCTATTCTACTCTACTTAGTTCCTTTTAGCCAAAGGGGTTTCATACAAGTTAGCACTGGAAGATAGTATCATGAAGGCGTAAGATTTACTAGAACATAAAAGATGTTATGCCAATATTTCAAAGGATGTTTTGAGCAGAGTCAGTTTGTGTCATACTTTTGGATGTAGTAGGAGTCATTAAGAATTAAGTACAGGTAGTCCTCGACTTACAACAGTTTGTTTAGTGACTGTTCAAAGTTATGACGATTCTGAAAAATGTGACTTATGACCATTTTCACACTTATGTTCACACAGCTTGCAGCAGCTCCAGAATCACATGATCAAAATTCAGATGCTTGGCAAGTGGCTCATATTTACGAAGGTTGCAATGTCCCATGAGCCCCTTTGTGACTTCTGACAAGCAAAGTCAATGGGAAGCCAGGTTCCTTAACACCTGTGTTACTAACTTAACAACCTCAGTGATTCACTTAACAACTGTGGCAAGAAAAGTCGTAAAACGGAGGCAAAACTCACTTAACAAATGTTTCACTTAGCAACATAAATTTTTGGGCTCAATTGTGGTCATAACTCAAGGACTACCTGTAGAGTTATGTGGATGAATTAGTGCCATGCATTTATTTAACCATGGTTTGTTAAGACAGTAGAGTAATCTTCTTCAGACATCATACTAAGCCATAAAGCGTGGTTTCCAAACCATACTGGCTAAATTCAACCATTCCACTAAGTCAAAATCGAACATATTAGAGCTTGGTATGATAGACAGTCCTCAACTTACAACACAACTGAGTCCAAAATTTCAGTTGCTAGGCAAGACAGTTCTTAAGTGAATTTGGCCCCATTTTGCAACTTTTCTTGCCACAGTTGTTAAATGAATCACTGCAGTTGTTAAATTAGTAAGATGGTTGCAGATTGAATCCAGCTTTCTCATTGACATTCCTTGTCAAAAGGTCACAAAAAGTGACCACATGATCCTAAGGAGGCTATAATCATCATAAATATATGCTAGTGTTCTGATCCAGGCTTCTTAAACCATAATCACGCACAAACTTATTTTAAAAACAAGACTTATTTTGTTGCAACACTGGGAATTGTTTTCATTCTCAGCCGGAATTAATCTCAAACAGTCCCCCAAGATAAGCACACACCTTTCAGTTCTGTAAAGTACTGCCAAAACAGAAGAATCAAATGAACTAGAAAAGAAACCAACCTAAGTACAAAAAAAAAAAACCAACCGAAGTACAAAGAGCTTCAAGGATGACTCTGAACCGATTGAACTACTTTGCTTCCTGCAAAGGTTTCATCATCTTGGCCTGACTTTTATACCTTAAGGGCAATCACCTCCCAACCTTACTCCTGAGTTGCTCCTTTTGTTTCAGCTGCTCTCACCTTCTAGCAGCTCTGCGCACACGCCCACTGGGAACAAGCTCCCCTGTCCTCCGCCACTGCTGCCAGATTCCAGAGGCTCGGAGGCAGCACCCACTCCCAGATGGCCCTGGCCCCATCTCTACATTGACGCAGGACCCTCATCCGAGTCCTCTCCAGACTCCCTGACTGGTCCCCTTTCTTCCTCACTTCCTCATGATTCTACTGCTGTCTGTACCAGCTGCTGGCAAACCACAACAGCTAGTTGCCAATTGTCTGAATTTTGATCATGTGACCATGGGGATGCTATAACGGTATAAGTGTGAAAAACAGTCATATTAACTTTTTCAGTGCTGTTGTAACTTTGAACTGTCACTAAATGAATGTTTGTAAATTGAGGATTACCTGTAATCCAACATGGCCCTAGTGAAAGCTAGTTTTAGGAACTAACAATAATCCCTAACATTTTGCAATGTTGGTTCCATCCTCAGGGATTTCAATTTCCACAGAAGCAAAATAAGGGCAGCTTCTTGGAATTCCAAGGTTAAGACTGATTCTTCTTATGATTTTGGACATGAAAACAAACCATGATTTGTATGCACCTTACAAAATCTCTCTCTCTTTAAGTTAAAGGCCAATAAAACTGTTAAGCCATGACACGGTTATTAGATTACAAAGGACCATTTGTAAATTAAGTATTAAGCATTTTATTTATTTTGGGAGGACATGACTATAATATCAGTATCTCTGAAAGGCAATGTTTTAACATTGCATGAATAAATGTTGGCTTCCTGCCAAACTGCCATTTCTTTGTAGAAATGAAATAGGGTGTTTTTCTTTTCTTTTTTTCTTTTTGGTTGACTGACTGGTTTGTTTATAAGCTGCCATGCAATACTGAGAAATTAAGAACTTGATAGCCTATTCTTGAAAGCTTATATTTCTCTAAACAGAAATACAAATTCCAGATCACAGAGAGGGGCGGGGAAGAGAGGAGAGGAGAGGAGAGGAGGGTATTTCATAAGGTAGGGACAGCCATGCAAAAGTCACACTTTCTGATATCTAGTGTTGGAAGAAATATCCTTCTGGGTTCAGTTCCAAGTAGGAAAAAAGACACTGGAAACATGGAGGCTGTTTGGAAAGATGGTTTAATGCTGGACAGGATCACATGCCTTGGAGCTCCTGAGCAAAAAAGGGAAGAGTTGCACAGAGTCCCTGGGTTTTATGCCCTCTGTTGGGATTTGAATTTGAGTTGTATTCTGATTGGTTGTCAGACTCCCATGGGGCCATGCACGGACAACTCTGTAGGCTGTCCTGAGTCCCAGGCTTGGTTGAGCCTCGCTGTATGATGATGTAATGAAAAGGCTTTGGGCAATTCCTATTATGGGCCTGCCTGAAGGAGGTACATCTTTGTCACCACACTATAAAAAGATGTTGAGACTCTAGAAAAAGTACAGAAAAGAGCAACCAGGATGATTAGGGGACTGGAGACTAAAACATATGAAGAACGGTTACAGGAACTGGGCTTGGCTAGTCTAGTGACAGGAAGGACCAGGGGAGACATGATAGCAGTCTTCCAATATTTGAGGGCTGCCACAGAGAGGAAGGGGTCAAGCTATTTTCTAAAGCACCTGTAGGCCAGACAAGGAATAATGGATGAAAACTGAACAAGGAGAGATTTAACCTGGAAATAAGGAGAAACTTTGTGACAGTGAGAACCATCAACCAATGGAACACCTTGCCCTCGGAAATTGTGGGAGCATCATCATTTGAGATTTTCAAGAAGTGATTGGACTGCCATTTGTCAGAAATGGTGCAGGGTCTCCCGCTTGGACTAGATTGGAGTAGATGACTGCAAGGTCCCTTCCAACTCTAATTATCGGTTAAATGTTATGAGAATAGACTGGCCAGGCCTTAATGGCCCATTAGCAAAGGTGAGGGGAGCTGAGTTTCTGCCTCTCTGAGTTTCTACTTCTCTTTTAGGGGAAATATTCTGCCTTTTTAATATATCCTAAAATATTTCATTTCTCTAGGAGAGGGGTGGGTTTTAACTTCCAACACTAGGTAGATGACAACTTTTTCAGAAAAGAAGTCAAAGTTCTCCCTACCTTTGATAGGATAGCCAACTACCATCAAAGAGAGGTCATCCCACTGATAACCTGATCCATGGAAAACTGGATCCAGGTACAATTCAGAGTGCTGATTATTATCTTTGAAACCTACTG
>CM019151.1:176241077-176261023 GCA_009733165.1 Naja naja | reverse complement strand
TCTTAAAGTTGCCAAGGTTGGGTCCCCACTACTGGGTTGGGTCCCCACTACTGAGCCACAGCCTATTTGCAACCGGGTCGCATGAGTGGTGGGGCTGAAATGCACGTGTGCGCAGCTCAATTTGCTCACTCAAGTGGTCCAGTTCCCCTCCTCTTCCCCCCACAGTCAAGCTGCAAATATTGGGGACTGCTGCTCTAGAGAGAATTAAATTAATTTCTCTTTCTTTCTCCCTCTTTTCTCTCTCTTTTTTTTTTTTTTGCAAGTTTTGGTATGTCACTCTTGATGTCCTAGTAATCATCATACTTCTTCCTTTTTAACAATTCAATTTCAGAGGAAAATAATGGCATATGCCAATGGGTAGCTTCTTCTGCCCCAGTAAGAAATTAAGATACTTTTTTAAGCTAACTGTGCCATGCAGTTGATGGGTTAAAATTATCGTAAAATAATTGGCCAACTGAAGCTTCCATTACATGGCAGGTGAGATGAGAAATGAACTGCATTATATACCGATCTCTGATCTCTTAAGAAAAGAAGAGAAAAAAGATAAAATGGAGGGAAGCAGTAACCTGATAAATTTATATGACAATGTTAATGAGGCATTGATGCAGATTCTCTGAAGTCTTTCCAGGACTAACAACAATTAAAGTGTTCAGCATGATGGTATTCGCAAACAAGAATGGTGGGGTGGAGAGAAATGTTCATACTGATTTAAATTATTTTTTAATTAATGCCACACATGGTGTCCAATCTTACAACTTTAACTTTGATGTGGCATCTTGTTAATCTAGCAAAAAACCCCTCATTAAGCACAATGTTTTGAAATATTCATATACGGGTAATCCTTGGCTTACCACCATTCATTTAACGATTTTTCAAAGTTACGACGACACTGAAAAAAGTGGCTTATGGCCGTTTTTCACACTTATGACTGTTGCAGCATCCCCATGGTCACTTGATCCAAATTCAGATGCTTGGCAACTGACTCATATTTATGACAATTGCAGTGACCACCTTTGAGACTGTCTGGCAAGCAAAGTCCACGGGGAAGCCAGATTCACTTAACAACCATGTTACTAATTTCACAAATGCAGTGATTCACTTACCAACGGTGGCAAGAAAAGTCATAAAATGGAGCAAAGCTCATTTAACAAATGTCTCACTTAGCAGCAGAAATTTTGGGCTCAATTGTGGTCGTACGTCGAGGACTATACCGGTTACATCACTTTGTGTGTCTCACTGCAACTTGGAGAAATAAGCCTTCTTGTCCTCCACAACAATCTTAGATGAAAATTATCTGCTCTCTAGAGTTCAAGTTCTCTGAGATTCAGACTGGAGTGGAGGCTGATTTATAATTTAACCCACGGCAGTAAGTGGTCCAAAATATTCATCCTAAATATTGTACAAATGAAATTATTAAATTGCAGCCCACCAGGAAACCAAATATAGAAGAATTTGGCTATTTTTAGGGGTGGGGAACTTCCTATGGTCTTTGGTGTGCTGTAAGATGTGCTTCTAAAATGACTTGGCCAGGAAAAATCCTAAAAGTAATATAATTTTAACCTGAACTTAATTCAATTATCCCAATGGATATAAACATATCCTCTTACTGACCCAGGAAAATGACAATTTATCAGCAAATTCTGGAGACCACATTAAGGACATGTCCCACCAAAGATAGCTCCAAGATTTCTGGTCAGACACCATGAAAAAATTGCTTTAAATAATCCATTGTATCGTCTATGGAAAACTGAAATGAGATTGAAACAAACGGTTATCACTTGGAAAGTAATAAAGTATGTTGGATTGGACATCATGCATCTATAAATATATATATATTATATTTTATTGTTAACAGCTATGCCAACACCTGTATGATTGCTTAACTGCTTTAAAATGATCATTTTTGTTTCCAGCACCAACAATTTGCTTCCACTATTTTACATGTTAGTTTAACTTCTTGCTTTTTTTTTTTCTTGGTTTGTTTGGTGGGAGGAGACGAGGAAGGGAATTGAAACTGATGATGATAATAATGTCATATTAAAGCTATTTCTACATCTGTAACAGGAATGTCATACATTTCCTCCTGACACAAGTCATTGTTGATTTCACTGTTATAGGGGAAAGGATCTAGGGCGGCAGATAAGGCTGTTGCCATGGTGATGAAGGAGATACCGAGGGAGGAGTCTCCGGAGGAAAAACCCCTCCTTACTATGAAATCACAGGTGGGCAGAATGGTCCGGATTTGAAGGAGGAAGCTGGCGTATTTCAATGCAAATGTAGATCAACCATTAGTAGAGCTACCATATTTTGGTTGCAAACACTCATCCATTAGGTGGCAGTAGAGAAGTATCATTTTAGTATCTATTTGCTGCCATCTTGTGGTCACTGGTTCTCTTCTGCTGAGATATGGTAGCTCAATCATTTTCTAGAAGGCTTCCATTCTTCTCGATTTCTATGTTCAATTAGTTCTCTCTTCCTCCCTCCCTCCCCCTCTCTCTCCCTCTCTCCCTCCTTCCCTCTCTCCCTCTTTCTCTGCTTTCTTACTCTTTCTGTACCTTTTTCTTTCTCCCTCTCTTTCTCTGTCCCTCTCTCTTCTAACTTTATCACCACACTGGGAGAGAGCTATTTAAATCCACATATTCTTCATCCAAATTACAATGAAGACATATTGACAAAACGATAATAATAATAGGTGACAAATGTTAAATTTTGAAAATCACCTTGCTAATGTGTTTAATAGAAAATTTTCATCTGTATCCTTTAAAAAAATTAAATTATATCCAGTGTTTATTTATAGCTGTATTTATATGATTTCTTCTTTGGCATTGCTCTCAGGGTCCGGCTTACAGTATTATAATATTATATGCAATATATTGTTACAATATTTTTCAAACAAGTATGAAAGGCATAAAATATAGTATAAAGCAGAAAAAAAATTACTTCTGGTTCACCATTTCACATATTCTGCATTAATGTTGGATTTTTTTTTGAAGGCAGGTGTTCAAAGTAAAATGGCATTACGTAACAAGATTGTGCATGTTAGTCATTAGCAAAGCATCTAAAACTGTTCATAGTTACCAGCTGTGATCCATTCTGTCCATAGTTACATAAAGCAGTGATATAAATGAACATTAATAACAAAAAGATAAAACATACTTGGTTTGTTGAGTTTTGTGCCATACTTCACAATATTTAATGCTTTTGAAATAGTCATGTTTACTGATTTCTATCACCCCTACCGCTAGCCCACCTCATTCACACCATCTTGAATATGGAGGCCATTTTTCTCTAGAACGTTCTGTTTGCTTTGGCAAATGCGAGATCTTATCCAAGTTGTACCCAATTGTCTTCAGTTTTGCAGTTTGCAGTTCTCAGCTTCAGAAAAGCTAGGTTATACATTAACAGATTCAATGAAACATGGGACAACTGAAAAAGAATTTCTTCAAAAGCTAACAATCCAACAAGCAATCTAATGACCAATCTATTTTGTTGAAACAGTCTGCTTTAGTAATCAATATATGAGACTTCAATCTTATAACTTAAAGCTAAGGTCCACAGGAGTGAATCTCCTTAACTTTCTAATTCCTGGTGTGAGAAGATTAGAAGATTAGAATTATTTATTGGCCAAGTGTGATTGGACACACAAGGAATTTGTCTTGGTGCAAATGCTCTCAGTGTACATAAAAGAAAAGATACATTTGTCAAGAGTCAAGAATCATAAGGTACAACACTTAATAATAGTCATAGGGTACAATAAGACATAAAAAATATTGGTTCTTTTAACTCTCTCACATAGGATATATATATTATATCTTATCATATTATATTATTATAGTTTCATTATAAGATAAAAATACAGAAAAAACCCCCAAAGTTAGAAAACTAAGGAGAGAGAAAGTGCAAAGAAAGAGAAAAAAGTGATTTCTGACTTTTTCTGTGCAGTGAAATACAAATATTCAACTTTGCTACACATTTCACAACATTTCAAGCCATTTCTATAATAACAAGATCATTCTAATCATGAAAATCTAAGATCAAGTTTCCATTTTTTTCCACATTGGCATTACTTTTGAATCTGTACTGTGATTTGCATTAAGTATGATTTATTAAAACAAGGTGACTTCTCACTGTTCATTATGAAATAGGCTTGTTTTAGGAAACTGCAGTTAAAAGTAAACATATGGATTTGATTCTAAAGCTCTGAATATGATAAACCAGAACATTAAATAATAATTCAGTAAAATGTGGATTGCTAACAAGACTTGGGCAGAATAAATGGAGATATTTGATTCAGATCCCTAAGTTAAAACAAATAACATTTAGCATTTGGAGGAAATTAATAAATCTAAATAAATCTTATCGGAATTCAAGGAAAGCTGGACTTTGTTTGGTTGTGTCTACATTCTAAGCTAACCCCTCTTTTGACTCTGCCCCCAGGCTTAGCCACTTCTTCCTGTATACAAATGTGTCACTGATTTGTAAAAGAAAAGTTAAGACTAAGACTAAACTAAGACTAAACTAGGACTAAGCTAAGATTAACTAGGAAAAGCTAAGACTAGAGTAAGACTAAACTAAGAACTTTAAACAAAGAGTATGATTAACACGGTTTATACATAGTAACTAGAATTATAGGCAATGCAATTCTAATTATAGATGATCTAATTATAAGTATAGAATAACATCTAATTGCTTGTGAAGTTAAAATATAAATTAAATATATAATAAGCCATATTATATTATTATATATATATATCATTTCCAGTTAGAAATGAATTCTATATCAGATTTACCTTTAAGTATAACATGTTGGACATCAAAATATAGCCCCATAACTTGATTATCCATCTTTCAAAGGAAGAAATCAAACATGCTTTCCAAAAGAAGCATGTGATAATCCTTAGCACAGCTAACAATTTGCTTTGAATAGACACATGGTTTAATGAAAAGTTGAATAAAATTATTTCTGGTTGCAAAGGAAATTCAGCTTCAAAAGCTGTTTCATTCTCATGTGAATCATGTTCCTTTTTAACTTCATGGGACCTATTCAAGTGGAATATTTTCTTTCCAACAGAAATAATTGAATTCTACACTGTTTGCCAGATTGAAGTGTACAGTATGTTTAAAATAATGGTAACCATAGCAGTCATAAACCATACAGGCCCTGTTGTTATCAATAATTTGCCAATGTATGCATTAAAATACCAGCTCACCTTTTTATTATTATTATTTCTACATATTCCAATACCCCTGAATGTTCAATTACTTATTATTCAAATGAATTCAAAGGCAGCTCAGACCCTGCAATTATTTCATTTCATTTACTTCATTTGTGTAAAATCCCAAAGTAGCTTAATTGAAGTTATTAGTAATTGCCAATATGCTTCTGTGCCTTAAAATAACTCATTCTCAGTTGCCTTTTACAGATTTGCAATATTGAATTATCCACACACATACATCAAGGTAATAGATAACTTCAGAGGGACCCATTGTCCCAACAGGTATTAGAGTGAAAATGTATTGGTTTCCCCTGCCCCTATGTAAGAAGATTGTGATTCTGTCTGGATTTTATGTGAATATCTGTTAACGCCTTGCCAATTCCCAAGAGCAGCTCCTTAACAAACATGCAAAGCAAAATAAATTTGTATATGAAGTTATGCACAGGTAATAATCCTTGTAGGAAAATCTATCTCTTTGATGCCGCTGTTTATTGACCTATAGATACAGTGATGGAGCAGGAAGCTTTGCTTTGATACATCCTGTTTTGGTTTTACATGCAAGCCAGTTTATGAATCAGGCGAATTGAACAAGAGAATGGAACTCCTGATTCATATTCTAATGTGTTTCATGCCCATTTGCTTTTATTTCCAGTAATCGTAAGAGTTTCCCAGAGTGAACTGCTAATGGTTTGTGCATGTTTCTGTCCTCCTGTGTGTGAACTGACTTCATCTTTGCCATCGTTGAGTGGACCAGTATTTCGGATAATTGCCTCTGGATCTGCTTTGTTGTATTTGATTGAGTTGCCTTGCAGACTGCTACACATACTTTGCTGCCTTTTTAATGCTGATCCCCATGCACCTTTCATAGTGAGCATTTGTCTGACATCGTGTAATACTGCGAGAAAGTGAGAAAGTTTTAGATCCAACTTGATGTGTTTTTTCCGTAGCAGGGAAGCCATTTAAAAATTCTCTCTGTGCTAGACTCCCGTGTTGTGTTCTTAATGCATACAGACATAGATCAAAGGGATTGCCTTGGTCATGTGATTGTTTCTTGCATGACCATATCTCCTCTGGAGTTGATATGAGTGGGATCAAAAATGATTGGACGTGACCCGCCTGGTTATGTGATATTTCTTCACTGCTGGAGTCTATCCATGGGGAACCTATTTTCAGTGGTTTCCACAACATGGCTGTATGCAGTCTACAAAACTCAGCTTTAATGTAGAAAAGGAAGACATTGAGTTCCATTCTAGACCCCAAAATTAGATTGTCTACCTTAGCTTCTCAATCAATCCTTCCCAATGTATTGAATAGAACTCTGAGTCCTGGCAGCACGATTATTATTTTAATGGCTTGAAATTAGCCAGCAACATTAATGTACAAGGATGGTAACAACATGAACAAGAGCTTGATAATTCAAAGAACAAACACCTCAATCTGATGTCTTCCAAATGTATTGGAATCACAGCAATTTCAGGTTTCTAAAGATGCCAGCCTACTTCAACTCTGAACTGTCTTCCAGAATAATGTACAGGTAATCTTCGACTTACAATCACAATTAAACCCAAAATTTCCATTGCTAAGCGAGACGCTTATTAAATGAATTTTGCCCCGTTTCACATCCTTTCTTGCCCCAGTTCTTAAGTGAATTACTGCAATTGTTAAGTTAGATGCTGCAACAGTAGTAAATGTGAAAAATGGTCATAAGTCACTTTTTTTAGTGCCGTTGTAACTTTGAACGGTCACTAAACAAATGATTATAAGTCAAAGATTACCTGTATGATTTTTTTTCAACTGCCAAGTGTATCTTATAACCTTGGGATTTTGTAATCATTCTCTTTCAAATATTAACTTGGCCTAACCACATGCTTGCTTTTTCTGAGATTAGTTAAGCTGTCTAGGAGATCTAATTAACATAAGGTTTAATGGGACTTACTACTAGTGGCGTAGCTTGTAGTATGTTTTAGAGAGCCACAATTGTGATGGCTATCACATAAGGACTGAAAAATGCCCTCTGAAGACAAATCTCATAGCATCTGGTCAGTTTCTTTTATGAAAGAAGATCACGATTTATTAATTTATTTTTTTATTTATTTCTTTAGTTTAATATAGCTGCCCATCTCACCGAAAGCAATTATGGATGGCATACAAGAAAGCTGCAAGCAAAGCATTTGATTCAAAGCAAAACAGGCAATGAAAGACTGACTCAGGATATTATCTATGTGCAACCTTCAAATGCTACATTCTGTTGAAAACAAGCTAATCAGATATATTTTTGGTCAGAGGATCTTATCCAGCATGCATGCATGTGTGTGTGTGCGTGTCTACATATGTGTTTGTGTGTGAGTGTGTGAATATTTTATTAGGTTCCCATCACTGATCATTTTATTTAATTAGAACTGGAGTTAAATTGATTAATTAATTAATCAATTTAACTCCAGTTCTAATTTTAGAGTTGCAAATGGAATGGATCAGTGGATGGGAAGGCAAAGTTCTCCTTAGTTTTAATTAATTAATTAATTAATTAATTAATTAATTAAAACTAAGGAGAACTTTCCTGACAGTTAGAACAATTAATCAGTGGAACAACTTGCCTCCAGAAGTTGTGAATGCTCCAACACTGGAAGTCTTTAAAAAGATGTTGGATAACCATTTGTCTGAAGTGGTGTAGGGTTTCCTGCCTCAGCAGGGGATTGGACTAGAAGACCTCCAAAGTCCCTTCCAACTCTGCTATTCTATTCTACTCTACTTAGTTCCATCTTTAGCCAAAGGGGGTTTCATACAAGTTAGCACTGGAAGATAGTATCATGAAGGCGTAAGATTTACTAGAACATAAAAGATGTTATGCCAATATTTCAAAGGATGTTTTTGAGCAGAGTCAGTTTGTGTCATACTTTTGGATGTAGTAGGAGTCATTAAGAATTAAGTACAGGTAGTCCTCGACTTACAACAGTTTGTTTAGTGACTGTTCAAAGTTATGACGATTCTGAAAAATGTGACTTATGACCATTTTCACACTTATGTTCACACAGCTTGCAGCAGCTCCAGAATCACATGATCAAAATGCAGATGCTTGGCAAGTGGCTCATATTTACAAAGGTTGCAATGTCCCATGAGCCCCTTTTGTGACCTCTGACAAGCAAAGTCAATGGGGAAGCCAGGTTCCCTTAACACCTGTGTTACTAACTTAACAACCTCAGTGATTCACTTAACAACTGTGGCAAGAAAAGTCGTAAAACGGAGGCAAAACTCACTTAACAAATGTTTCACTTAGCAACATAAATTTTGGGCCCAATTGTGGTCATAACTCAAGGACTACCTGTAGAGTTATGTGGATGAATTAGTGCCATGCATTTTATTTAACCATGGTTTGTTAAGAAGCCGTAGTAATCTTCTTCAGACATCATACTAAGCCATAAAGCGTGGTTTCCAAACCATACTGGCTAAATTCAACCATTCCACTAAGTCAAAATCGAACATATTAGAGCTTGGTATGATAGACAGTCCTCAACTTACAACACAACTGAGTCCAAAATTTCAGTTGCTAGGCAAGACAGTTCTTAAGTGAATTTGGCCCCATTTTGCAACTTTTCTTGCCACAGTTGTTAAATGAATCACTGCAGTTGTTAAATTAGTAAGATGGTTGCAGATTGAATCCAGCCCATTGACATTCCTTGTCAAAAGGTCACAAAAAGTGACCACATGATCCTAAGGAGGCTATAATCATCATAAATATATGCTAGTGTTCTGATCCAGGCTTCTTAAACCATAATCACGCACAAACTTATTTTAAAAACAAGACTTATTTTGTTGCAACACTGGGAATTGTTTTCATTCTCAGCCGGAATTAATCTCAAACAGTCCCCCAAGATAAGCACACACCTTTCAGTTCTGTAAAGTACTGCCAAAAACAGAAGAATCAAATGAACTAGAAAAGAAACCAACCTAAGTACAAAAAAAAAACCAACCGAAGTACAAAGAGCTTCAAGGATGACTCTGAACCGATTGAACTACTTTGCTTCCTGCAAAGGTTTCATCATCTTGGCCTGACTTTTATACCTTAAGGGCAATCACCTCCCAACCTTACTCCTGAGTTGCTCCTTTTGTTTCAGCTGCTCTCACCTTCTAGCAGCTCTGCGCACACGCCCACTGGGAACAAGCTCCCCTGGGTCCTCCGCCTCACTGCTGCCAGATTCCAGAGGCTCGGAGGCAGCACCCCACTCCCAGATGGCCCTGGCCCCATCTCTACATCGACGCAGGACCCTCATCCGAGTCCTCTCCAGACTCCCTGACTGGTCCCCTTTCTTCCTCACTTCCTCACGATTCTACTGCTGTCTGCACCAGCTGCTGGCAAACCACAACAGCTAGTTGCCAATTGTCTGAATTTTGATCATGTGACCATGGGGATGCTATAACGGTCATAAGTGTGAAAAAACAGTCATAATTAACTTTTTTCAGTGCTGTTGTAACTTTGAACTGTCACTAAATGAATGTTTGTAAATTGAGGATTACCTGTAATCCAACATGGCCCTAGTGAAAGCTAGTTTTAGGCACTACTCAATAATCCCTAACATTTTGCAATGTTGGTTTCCATCCTCAGGGATTTCAATTTCCACAGAAGCAAAATAAAGGGCAGCTTCTTGGAATTCCAAGGTTAAGACTGATTCTTCTTATGATTTTTGGACATGAAAACAACCCATGATTTGTATGCACCTTACAAAATCTCTCTCTCTTTTTTAAGTTAAAGGCCAATAAAACTGTTAAGCCATGACACGGTTATTAGATTACAAAGGACCATTTGTAAATTAAGTATTAAGCATTTTATTTATTTTGGGAGGACATGACTATAATATCAGTATCTCTGAAAGGCAATGTTTTAAACATTGCATTGAATAAATGTTGGCTTCCTGCCAAACTGCCATTTCTTTGTAGAAATGAAATAGGGTGTTTTTCTTTTTTCTTTTGGTTGACTGACTGGTTTGTTTATAAGCTGCCATGCAATACTGAGAAATTAAGAACTTGATAGCCTATTCTTGAAAGCTTATATTTCTCTAAACAGAAATACAAATTCCAGATCACAGAGAGGGGCGGGGAAGAGAGGAGAGGAGAGGAGAGGAGAGGAGGGTATTTCATAAGGTAGGGACAGCCATGCAAAAGTCACACTTTCTGATATCTAGTGTTGGAAGAAATATCCTTCTGGGTTCAGTTCCAAGTAGGAAAAAAGACACTGGAAACATGGAGGCTGTTTGGAAAGATGGTTTAATGCTGGACAGGATCACATGCCTTGGAGCTCCTGAGCAAAAGGGAAGAGTTGCACAGAGTCCCTGGGTTTATGCCCTGTTGGGATTTGAATTTGAGTTGTATTCTGATTGGTTGTCAGACTCCCATGGGGCCATGCACGGACAACTCTGTAGGCTGTCCTGAGTCCCAGGCTTGGTTGAGCCTCCTGTATGATGATGTAATGAAAAGGCTTTGGGCAATTCCTATTATGGGCCTGCCTGAAGGAGGTACATCTTTGTCACCACACTATAAAAAGATGTTGAGACTCTAGAAAAGTACAGAAAAGAGCAACCAGGATGATTAGGGACTGGAGACTAAAACATATGAAGAACGGTTACAGGAACTGGGCTTGGCTAGTCTAGTGACAGGAAGGACCAGGGGAGACATGATAGCAGTCTTCCAATATTTGAGGGCTGCCACAGAGAGGAAGGGGTCAAGCTATTTTCTAAAGCACCTGTAGGCCAGACAAGGAATAATGGATGAAAACTGAACAAGGAGAGATTTAACCTGGAAATAAGGAGAAACTTTGTGACAGTGAGAACCATCAACCAATGGAACACCTTGCCCTCGGAAATTGTGGGAGCATCATCATTTGAGATTTTCAAGAAGTGATTGGACTGCCATTTGTCAGAAATGGTGCAGGGTCTCCCGCTTGGACTAGATTGGAGTAGATGACCTGCAAGGTCCCTTCCAACTCTAATTATTGGTTAAATTGTTATGAGAATAGACTGGCCCAGGCCTTAATGGCCCATTAGCAAAGGTGAGGGGAGCTGAGTTTCTGCCTCTCTGAGTTTCTACTTTAGGGGAAATATTCTGCCTTTTTAATATATCCTAAAATATTTCATTTCTCTAGGAGAGGGGTGGGTTTTAACTTCCAACACTAGGTAGATGACAACTTTTTCAGAAAAGAAGTCAAAGTTCTCCCTACCTTTGATAGGATAGCCAACTACCGTCAAAGAGAGGTCATCCCACTGATAACCTGATCCATGGAAAACCTGATCCAGGTACAATTCAGAGTGCTGATTATTATCTTTGAAACCTACTGCTTTTAAAACCTGGGTTTCAAAGATTTTATTTATTTATTTATTTATATTTGAATTTGTATGCCCCATCTCCCAAGACTCTGCTCACAGCTAAAAACACAGAACAATAAATATTTAAAAAGACATTAAACTGACAAGCCCAAATATGAACATAACAATACAATAAAATATATTAAAACCCATCCCTCCCCCAAAGGAGGGTCACAGCCCGGTTGGTCAAACAACCAAGTTTTTAATTCAGGCGAAGGTGGAGATCAGGGGCCAGACGGAGCTCCAGAGGCAGTTGATTCCAGAGGTCGGGGCCGCAACAGAGAAGGCTCGCTGCCGGGAAGTACCAACCGCATTGGACCGATGGAACCCCGAGGAGTCTCTGTTTATGAGCCCGCACAGGGCGGCCGGAGCTAGCTATTGGAAGAAGACGCCCTCAGATATTGGGGACCCATGCCGTAGGACTTTGAATGTTAAAACTAAAACCTTGAATCTCACCCGAGCGCTAATCGGCAACCAATGCAGGCCACGCAGGAGGGGGTAACATGGGAGAACCGGTAACTCCCATCACCACCGCCGCATTCTGCACCAACTGCAATCTCCGGATGGTATGCAAGGGCAGTCCTAGATAGAGAGCGCTGCAGTAGTCGAAGTCTCGAGGTGACAAGGGCATGAGTAACCGCGTAGGGCGCCTCGATCCAGAAAAGGGCTAAGTTGTCGAACAAGACGGAGCTGGGCAAAGGCCCCCTGGCGACGGCCCCCACCTGCTCCTCCAACCGAGCCGCACATCCAGGAGGACCCCAGATTCGCGTGCCTATCCACAGGGGTAACACCTCCCCCTATGGCCAAGGATAAACAATCCTGGCTGGGCCGAGACGCCGACACGCAAAGCCACTCAGTCTTGGCCGGGTTGAGTCGGAGCATGTTCCTACTCATCCAGGTCCGCACGCATCCAAGCACCGACATCAGGGAGAGGGCATCGCTGATCTGGCCAGGGTGGAAAAGTACAGCTGAGTGTCATCAGCGCATTGATGGAATTTCACCCCAAAGCCACGGATGATCTCACCCAGCGTTTCATGTAGATATTAAATAAGAGAGGGAAAGGACCGACTGCGGGACCCCACAAGAGAGAGCCCTCGGGTCGACCAACCCCTCCCACTAACACCGATTGACGCCTCGAGAGGTAGGAGGAGAACCACTGAAGAACAGTGCCCCCACTCCCAACCCCCGAGGCGACGCAAAAGGATACCATGGTCGATGGTATCGAAGCCGAGAGGTCCAATAGGACCAGGACAGAGGAAAACCCCTGTCCCGGCCCTCCAAAGATCATCCATCAGCCACCAATGCCGCTCCGTGCTGTAACCGGGTCGGAAGCCCGATTGGTACGGATCCAGGTAGTCCGCTTCATCCAGGAAAAGCGGAACCTGCTGAGCCACCACACTTCAACAACCTTCGCCAAAAGCGAAGGTTGGAGACCGGACGAAAGTTGTCTAACACGGTCGGGTCCAAGGCAGGCTTCTTCAGGAGGGGCCTCACCACCGCCTCCTTCAAGGCGGAGGGAAAGACACCCTCCCTCAATGAAGCGCTGACAACTGCCCGAGCCAACCGCAGGTGGCCTCCCTGGCGCATAAGTCAGCCAGGAGGGACACGGGTCCAACAAACATGTGGTGGAACTCAGTCGCCGCGATAATCCTGTCCACTTCATCCTCGGAGACAGGATCAAACTCATCCCAGATAACATGGCCAGACTACCCACAACTCGCTCCTCCGACCACTGCAAATCAGAGGACAACCCGTCCCGAATGCGAGCGATCTTATCCGCCAGATATTGACCAAACTCCTCAGCCCTGCCCCGCAGTGGGTCCGCCCCTCAAGCCGAAGGAGGGAACGGGTAACCCAAACAGGGCGGCTGGGCGGTTATTCTGCGGACGCTATGAGAGTGGAGAGATAAGACCTTCTCGCCTCCCATAGCTACCAGGTAAGTCCTAATGTAGGCTCTTAGCTGGGCACGATCGATTGAGAACGGGTAGACCTCCACCTGCTTCTAAACCCCTACGACGACGCTTTCATCTCCCGGAGCTCCTCAGTATACCAGGGAGCAAACCGATCCACGACGTAAGGGGACGATGGGGACAACCCTGTCGAGGGCCTCCGACGCAGCCCGCTGCCAGGCCACTGCCAGATCCTCGCAGAGTCGTGAGCAAGGGAAGAGGGAAAAACCCCAGTTCTGCCTGGAACCTTTCAGGGTCCATCAGGCGGGCGGAACCACCTAAGTGGCTCCTCCTCCCAGCAGTGGGGGCGGCCTGTTGGAAGACCAGCCGAGGAGATAGTGATCAGACCATGGAACGGGCAAGGCTGTCAAAGTAGCCTGCCCTCTGTCACTCCGCCACCGCCAGAGACAAAAACTAGGTCAAGAGTATTCCCCTCATGAGTCGGCCTTGAATCAACTGGGTCAGGCCCATAGCCTCCATAGAAGCCATGAACTCCTGGGCCAAACCCGATGCCCCCCAGGGAAGGCAGATTAAAGTCCCCAGAACCATAAGATCCGGGAGCTCCACCGCCACCCCAGAGAGGAGGTCGAGAAGCCCAGGTAGGGCCGCTGCCACACAGCTGGGGAAAGGTATGTAAGCAGCAGGCCCACCTGACCACTAGGCCCCCACCTCACAAGGAGGGTCTCACTCCACCTATCTCTGCAACAGTGACCTCCCTTGGAAACAGGGTCTCCCTAATAACCACGGCCACCCCACCACCCCTACCCTGAGCCCGTGGTCGGTGCAAAACCCAAAACCTGGAGGGCATAAATCAACCAGAGGGACACCTCCTCCGGCCCAACCAGGTCTCGTGATACAAGCCAGGTCCGCAGCCTCCTCCTCAATGATCTCACGGAGGAGGGAAGATTTATTAGCCACGGACCTGGCATTAAAATACACCAACCTAAGGCCAGGGATCCCACCGATGCTCCCAGGGAGGAGGCCACAGGGTCGGAGCGGCCACCGACAAAGATGGCGGGTGCGTGCTCCCAACACATGATATGGCCCTGTGCCTCGACGCCCTCTGCCAATTCCAACCACCCTGGGATCGCGGTCCCCACCTCACACCCCAAGCCGCCACCGGCTGAAGAAAGACCTCTACCCCTCCCTAACCCCTTAAGACGACCAATTAGAAATTTTAAAACCTCCCTTCCGAGATAAACAAAATTTAAAACCCTTGGTCATGCTATGCCCCTCTCGAATAATAAACCCGCCATCGAGGAGGGGCTTTGACAAAACAGCGGACATCTCAGGGACAGGGGAACACCCCTGAGCTCGCAGCTCAAGAGAAGAGTAGATATATCCCATAGTGGTTATTGCTAGGGCAGTCAAGTCCAGAATAGATGATAAAAGATGGTAAAAGTTCAGTTCACGATGGTCAGTCAATTCTAGAGCCAAAACAACAGAAAACTTCCACCGGGTGGCATTCTCACTACCCACCGGAAGTAAGTTCTGTGAACTCTGAGACAGCTCAAAATCCTCTCTCACCAGGGAACAGTCATCAGGATAGCTCTAGTCCAGGGGCAGAACACCACTGGTCTCTCACCTCAGTGGTGCTAAACAACATGGCATGCTCCCACCACACCATGTGGCCCCGGCAACTGAAGACAGATTGGGGGAGGAAAGATGGTCCAGGCATGGTAGATGGCCACTAAGGGCCCGGCCCTCACCAGCCAATCACTTCTCTACTTGGCGCCCTCCAACCTGAGACAGATGGCAAGCCTCCCAGCAAACGGGGTGCAAGCAGTAGAACAGCCAAGAAGGACATTCACCCAGCAAGGACAACCCGGTCGGACAAGGAATTTCAAGCTGCAGGTACACAGCTTCCGCACAGACAGCATAGGCCAAATCACCACGGCTCAAGGTGTAGATACTGGTCCCGACTCCTGGCTCTTCAGGCTTCAAGTACAGGAAGCCATCCACCAGGCTCCAGGCTCCAGGATTCCAGGCCCCAACACTGGCTCCAGACACGAACCCTGGCTCCACTGGCTTCAGGCTCCACTTGATTTATCTTGATGCCTTAAATCATGACATGAAAGCAAAATAACTCAGTATTTCACTTAAGCATCACCCAAAATGTGTTCATGGAAAACACCGCCTCTGCTGTTTTCTTGCTGGTTTTTTTGCGGGGTGGAGGGAAAGGAATTTGCCATTGCCTCTTTCCTAGGGTTGACACAAAGTGACTGATCCAAGTTTATGTAGCTTGGCCTAAGATGGGACTAGAAATCATGGTCTCCCAGTTTCCTGCCTGATACCTTACCTCACCAAACTGGCTCTCTCTAATATAATTCATATTATCTAGCCAAGCTGACCTAAGCCAAGCCAAGCCAAGCCAACCAACAACACCTCAATCTATCTATATATGTATGGGTGGGTGGCGCGCTAACACCAGAGGTGGTATTTAGCAGGTTCTGACCAGTTCTGGAGAACCTAGCAGAAATTTTGAGTAGTTCAGAGAACCGCAAATGCTACCTCTGACTGGAGATTTTACAGCATCCTTCCTACACCCACCAAGCCACGCCCACAGAACCAGTAGTAAAAAAAATGAATCCCCACCACTGGGGCGCTACACACACACACACACACACACACACACATTTCTCAATATAAATAAAATATAAATTCTATTCAGAGAATTTTGCATAATGAAAAGAGAAAGATCTAGCAACTTACAGTCTTAATGGTGTGAAAGGGTTTACTGTGCAAATAATGGTACTTTATTAGATTTTTAAGGCCAACAAATCAGAGGGACTCAAGGGAATTTAGATTAAAATTATATATACAAGCCAACAGAATTCAAAGGGTACAAAATTAAGCAGCACTTTGAAAAGTACATTAAAAAGTTTCAGCCAATACTCATCATTTGAAAGATCAGAAAACACCTCTGCCCAAAGACTTGTTTGGAATTTCAATCCCTGTATAAAACACAACATGAAAGGGTTCAATCAGACTTTGGGGAATGCTATTCCTGATCTGCTTCCTTCCACACAGGCTCCTCTGCTCACTCTTGGCCCAGCCTCCTTCCTGCAAGCCTCACAAAGGGCCAGCAGCTTCCAATGCATTGAAGCCTGCAGACCAGCCTCCAGGAGCTTAAAAGGCGCCTCTGCAGTTCATACTGAAAGCTGTTGGCCTTTCACTGGGAGGAAGCTTTCAAAATGGTAAAGATGAAAGAAGGCAGGAGGTGTGAATTGAAGTGTCCCTAAGTCATCCTTAACATAGATTTGGAAGTGAGGTTCCTTGGATTGTGCCATGAAGCTGGGATCCAAGAGGTGGTTGGATCTTTGAGAGGAGGGAACATTGTTTTGAGCATCAAGAAAAGAAAGTCAGAACAACAGAGGAAGATAGCCAGCTGAAAAGGAAAAAGAACTGTCTGCCTAAAGGAAAGGCTATTGATGTGGGAAGCAAATTCCTCTATATTAATTCCTTCTTTTTTTTAAAGGAGAAGTAGGATACCAAGAATTCACTGATAGATTTCCTTTTTTGAACAAACAAATAAGCTCCTGGCCTTTATTTACACAAGTATTAGAAGTCACGATAAGAACACAACTAAATATTCAGTTTTACACGTTTTTTTCCTGCAAATCTTTCTCTTCTGTCTGTAACATGGCAACAGAGGGAAAGAGGCAGAAGTGTAAAAAAACCTGAGTAAAGCTTTGAAGCTGATGGATTTTGGAGCCGACTCTGAAGGGCACGTTATTCTTTCTATCAAAAGTGGTTCCAAACCTCTCTACAGCATTGTTTACTTTTCAGCTTTACCCCCTCCAGTTCACCCTCAATGTATCACTTCAAATTTCTGTAATCAGCATAACCTCTGGTGATAAGCCACAGCCCAGATGAGCAATACAATAATTCATGAACAAAAATAAGAAGATAAATTTAACTGAAAAATATTGCTTTTTGACCCTGGGTTTCTCTCATTTTATATTGTTAGCTTTTCTGATTTATAGCCCACCAAGCTGTGGGTTTAAAAATCTGCTTTTGAAGTTTGAAACCTAGTGGATATCTTCCAGTTGTATCTTAGCTGTATGCCACAGGCATCAGATTAAAATACGGGTAGACAGCAGCTTATCACCACAACTGAATCGAACATTTCTGTTGCTGTTTAGACAGCTATTAAGTGAGTTTTGCCTCATTTTGCAACCTTTCTTGTCACAGCTGTTAAACAAATCACCACAGTTGTTAAGTTAGTAACATGGTTGTTAAGTGAATATGGTTTACCCATTGACTTTGCTTGTCAGAGGGTCACAAAAAGTGATCACATGACCCCAGGATGCTGAAATCGTCATAAATATGAATTAGTTGCCAAGGGTCTGAATTTTGACCATGTGACTATAGGGATGCTGCAACAGTCGTAAATGTGAAAAATGATCATAAGTCACTCTTTTCAGTGCTGTTGTAACTTTGAACTATCACTAAATGGACTGTTGTAAGTCAAGGACTACTTGTATAGGGACTGGTTTTGCTGTCCTCCTTGTCTTTTCCAGTATCCTTACATCTTGGCCTTCTTTTCTTGTGCAGGTTTGAGTAGAATTAATATTGATGCTGTAAGATGCCATACTTTGCTGGTTCAGTTAAAGTCGATGGTGTATATTACTCCCTCAATCATTTAAAACAACATCTTGTATTCACTTACATTGGAATTAGTCACAGTGAACACAATGGGACTTACTTCTGAATAAATATGCATATAACTGTATTATAATATTTATATTTATATTGTTTATTTTTAGTATGTTGTGTCCTGAGTCCTTCAGGAGATAGGGCATATAAATCTCATAAATAAATAAATAAATAAATAAATAATTTCAACAAGTAAATCCTCCAATACACAATTCGCTATTCAATCTCTACATGGCCTAAACACTTATTGTATCTCATCCCCTCTCTTCAGTATCTGTGAATTATTACAATCAACATTTACTAGTCAACTTCATAGGGTTGTTCTAAGGAGAATTTATATGACGGGAGAAAGTATGTGCAGTTCCTTAAACCTCTGAAATAGTTACTAAAAGTGCTATATCTTCTTTTTATTTTATTTGCTTGACTCCCAATGAAGGTTACCACTTAAATCAAAGCATTTGTCATGTTAAATTTGTGATGACTGAGCAATTTGCCTCATGTATTTCAGAAGATTCATCATGATTTTTCTCTTTATTTTAATTCTGCAGTTTGGGGAAGGATTTGTATTTTATCCCTGCTTGAATTTTCACTACTCTCTGCTTCAGCAGTGCCAAATACTAGCAATGAAATACCATGCATTTCTAATGATCAGTGGCCAAGCAAGATAAATCCCTCACACGCTTTCATAATATCCATGACACCATGTATTTTGTTCTGCGCTCTTTGCCAGCTACAGCATGTGCAATATCTTCATCCTTTCCCTTTGGGGACTTTTCAAAGGAAAAGTCACCAAGGTCATAATGGTATATTATCTTACACTGCCGAATTGCACTTTATGTTGAATAATTTGCAAAACATTAAAATAATGGCAAGGAAATCTATTCCAATGCCATGTAGGCTGTGTTAAGAATAACGCTGGGGAGAAATTCCAGATTCTAGAATCAGGAAAAAATGTTTCTGTATAACTAGTTGCACCTTAGACATGAAAAACAGCTGGGTGACTTTGGGTCAGTCACTCTCTCTCAATTCACCTCAGGCTTGAGCAACATATGCCTGTCACAACCAACGAATCAGCACTGGCTTGGTCTGAAAAAAGGAGACCTTGCACTTGCATGAAAACACTAGCAAGAAAAAAACCTCTTCCATGATATTTTCAATATTTTTTAATTCATATTATATGCCGCCTCTCTCCGGAAACTCAGGGTGGCTTACAATTTTGGGATACAACCCAATGCGCAAGAGCAATAGCCTTCATTCCATTGTATATGCCTGCTTATTACTAAGGCATTTTTACAAAGTCAGCTTATTGCCCCAACAATCTTGGGTCCTCAACTTACCTACCCGAGAGGATGGAAGGCTGAGTCAACCTTGAGCCTGGTGTGGATTCGAGCCTGCACTAATTGCAGGCAGCTGAGCTAAGTGCTAGGTGTTTAATAGCCTGCACCACCAAGGCTCTAATATATAATATATAAACCCTGAATATTTTCAATTCTCTCTGTAGCAGGAAAAGGGAAAGAAGAAAGTACAGTGCTATAAATGTGAGAATAAATAAGTTTACTTTCCATCTACAGCAGTAGTCTTATCTTCAGCTAAGATCCTCCGAAGCATTTAGGAAGATCATGAGGGACACGACATTTCATTTTTGTTATCTTCAAGAAAAAATAAAAACAGGGAAAGAAATTGTATAGACATCAATTTCACTTGTGTTGGAACACATTTATTTGTTTGTTTGTTTGTTTGTTTATTTGTTTGTTTGATTTGTATGCCTC
>CM019151.1:176199805-176240077 GCA_009733165.1 Naja naja | reverse complement strand
CCATCTGCAGAATTAATTAATTTCTTAATGACAGCTTCAGTTCTAATATGTTTGAAGGGCACCAGCTTGGGGAGGTTTTTTTTGTAAATCTCCCAGAGCAGCCAATATGCTTTAAGATAATCTTTCCAGATAATGCATTAGCTGGGTGAATTCTTTCGTTACACAGAACGGCTAACTTGATTACAAAGCCTCAGCAGTGTCAGGATTCCGGCAGTTACCCCAATTAAATCATGAGCCTCGAGCGACACTCCCAAAGATTTATTTGAAGGGAACATTCTACATCCGACATTTACCTGGGCATAGCCAACTCTGAGATATGTAATTCACTGTCACCTTGATCCTGCTTTTCCCCCCACCCCTCTGGGTGTATCATCCAACAAAAAACATCTATAGCCAAGAGTCATCAATCATGCTCTCCAATTAGATTTTTGCGTGGCAAAAGCTTCAGTCATCTAATCAGTGTTTGAAGAAAATATGAATGGAATGTACTTCCGATTCCACACTGTTGCCTGCTCTTTGAAACTCCCCCCGCTTCTTTCTGTGGTCAACTATAAAATGTGTATACAAAATGTTTTATGAGTTGACAAGCAGTGTGCCAGAGTTGGCTTTCTGTCCGTAAATGGATGAATAGAACATTGGAAAGGAAGACATCCAGGACTGGGCCGCTGGGGGTTTGCAGGGGTTCAGGAGACCCTCTAAGCTAAGGTTCTGTGCAGTTCAGAGTACCCCCCCCCAAATCCCACTCCTGGCTGCCCCCCCGCCCCACCCCTCCCAGGAGTCCCCATGCAGCCCATTTTGGAAGCAAGCAGAGCATGCACGGAGGCTCGGGGAGGGTGAAAAATGGGCATCCTGGAAGGTTGGGAGAGCCTCTGGCACCTGAGGAGGCTGTCTTTGCTCTCCCAGAGGCTCAAGGAAAATCTCCGGAGCCCAGGGAGGGCAAAAATACCCCCCCTGCCATGGTGCAGGAGGCCGACAAGCCACGCCCACCCTGGGCACACCCACCCAGCAACCGGGCAGAGAACCCTTTGCTAAAATTTATGAAGCCCACCCCTGATAACATCTCACCAGTGAAAATGTTTCAGCTTATGAAATCTTACCACTAGTAGCTGGTAGTTTCAGGCAAATAAGGATTGGCATGTCCACTTAAGTTTACAAAGTGGAGTGAATGATGTAGCAATTGCTTACTTATGTCAAATCCCACTGTGTGTGAATATTTATGAATCCCAGCAGGAGAAACTTCTCCCATTTTATTTTCCCATTTACAACAAAAACAAGATTTACAGGTAGTCCTTGACTTAAAGAAATCCATTTAGTGACCATTCAAACCGCACTGAAAAGTCACTGAAAAAAGTGACTTATGACCATTTTCACACTTAACAACCATTGCAGCACCCCCTCCTCCCCCCATGGCTATGTGATTAAAATTCGGACGCCTGGCAACTAATTCGTATTTATGACAGTTGCAGTGTCCTGGCCTCATGTGAGCACCATTTGTGACCGTTTGATCAGCAAAGTCAATGGGGGAAGCCAGATTCACTTAACAGCCATGTTACTAACTGAGCAACTGCAGTGATTCATTGGTAAGAAAAGTCGTAAAATGGGGCAAAATGCCTCACTTAGCAACATACATTTTGGGCTCAATTGTAGCCATAAGTTGAGGACTACCTGCGTTTGATCTCTTTCCTCCTTTCAATAAAACCACAGCTTAACCATTTTGTAAAATTCATTAGAAGATAGTGTATGACAGAGCCTTCATTCTCCAAAGAACCCAAAGCTCTCTTGCTTCAAACCAGTATTGCAGAAAACAGAACCACAGATAATTGGACATTTCCTTTCAGTTCTAAAGGGTTTGATTTAATAGCAATAGCACTTAGACTTATATACAGCTTCACAGTGCTTTACAGCCCTCTCTAAGCAGTTTACAGAGTCAGCATATTGCCCCCAACAATCTGGGTCCTCATTTTATTCAGCTCAGAAGGATGAAAGGCTGAGTCAACCTTGAGCCTGGTGACATTTGAACTGCCAAATTGCAGGCAGTTGGCAGTCAGCAGAAGTGGCCTACAGTGCTGCAGTCTAACCACTGCGCCACCACGGCTCATTTAAGAAACATTCTTACAGCTGAATGGGTCATAGCACCTATGTGATCTGAGTGAAGCTAAGTGTCAGGGGCAGAGCCGACTGGCTGTCAGGGTTCCGACAGATGCCCTAATTAATCCATGAGCCTCAAGCCAAGTTTCAAAAGAAATCCAATTATTTATTAGGAGCAAGATGTCAGCTCCCAAGTGCAGTCGGCTCTGCCCCACATAATTTACTGGCCACCTATGACCCTGTTTCCCCCCTCCTCCCAGGGTGTGTCATAAATCACATTCTCCAACAGAGCACTTTCACAGGCTGTAGAAAACACGCTCCTCCAGCTTGCTCTAGTAACCTGGGAAACAATCTGGAAAAAGTTATGCATGGAATGTACTTCTGGTCATAGCAACCGAGCTTCTCCATCAGTTCTCCCACCCACTTGTGCCTATGGCAACTCAAGAGCAGGCCAGGAATGCTTTACGAGTTGTCATTAAGCAGAACTGGCTATGGTTCATATTTGAATGAGTGACCACCTGAAAATTCTAAACCTTTAGCCCAGTCAGGAAGTTGGGAGAAAAAAGCAATCTGGAAGATGTCAATACAGTAATAGATACAGGTATTCTTCAATACATGACCATAATCGAGATCAGAATTTATGCTGCTAAGCACAGTGATAATTAAGGGAATCACAGCCAGTGAGTAAGTCAAGGACTGCCTGTACTTCCAATTTTGCAAGCAACGTTAACTCCAGAAGTGGAAAATGTTCTTGCAATTGGGAACCATGTTGTTTTTACTTTAATTTCAACTTCAAAGGATTGCAAAGCATGTGGCTGGTTGCATTAGGACATTGTGGAAGCAATGTCACCCTTGTTCTTTTTGGTTTTAAGGGCTAAAATAGCACGCCTTTTTCTCCCTTACACCAAGCATCCCTGGGGAGGAAACTTGACTCTTCCTCAACCTTGTTTCCTTCAACAATATAATCATGCCTGGAAAGAAAGCCAATCCTTCAGGCATTAAACTGACTACAGTCTTCCTTCTAGAGACCAAAAGTAATGCCATTGATTCTGATAAATCTATCATCTGGATTCGTATTAACATGGCTAGACTGCTGTATCTGTTTGTGGGTTCCTTCCTTAAGTTGATGAATAATCTCTAAATTAGAAGGGTGTTAGCATGGTACTTAAGGTAGCAATTGAGCCTGGGGGAAAAAAAACCAAATTACAATTCTCCTTCAGCCATGAAAGCTTACTGAATAACTTCAGTCAATCGTTGGGACCAGGGGTGGGATCCTACCAGCATAACAACCGGTTCAGTGAGTGCATGTGCGTGCTTCGCGCAGTACTTGTAAAACAATTTCTGCTGCAAGCAATAACCATCTCCTGCTGACGCATGGCACTCAGCTGTGCCGTGCAAAGCAACTAAGGTTGCTTTAGCAGGGAATAAAGGACAGCCTAGAGCCGGGCAGGCAGGTGGGCCCAACCAAAGAAAAGAAGATCTTCGGAGCAAACCGGTTCAGTGTCAGCTGCTCTTCAGAGCTACCAGTTCTATAGAACCAGGCCGAACCGGTAGAATCCCACCCCTGGTTGACACTCACTCAAACTTAGTGGGAGTGGATTGTTATGAGACAAAATCAGATAATATTATGAAACCATTGAAGGTTTTGGTTCTGGAACAGAAAGGCTTGATAGTGCAGAAAAGGAGAAGGGTGAGATCAGAAGAGATCTATAAGGATGTGAAAGGATTTATAGCAATGGGACTCATTCAAATAGAGAGATGCAATCAGTGGCCATCCCTTATGCTTGAGGTCAGTGTCCAAGAAGATACAGGAGCAAACTTTAATTCACCTTGCAATTTTGTATTTCAGACTCGCAACCTTTAATGGCCACATAGGCACATAATTAGCATGCTAGGCACCACATGTTCTCTTCATGGTGCTCCAAAACTTCTTGTTGAAAGACTTTTGAGAATAGGTCATCATAAATTCATAGGTTAGAAGGGAAAGACTTTTGAGAGATCTTCGTAAATTCATAAATTAGATCTTTAAACATCAGAGGAGAAAGACTCTTGAAAGATCTTCATAGCAGGGGTGGGATGCAAATATTTTTACTACCAGTTCTGTGGGCGTGGCTAGGTGTGGCTAGGTGGGTGTGGCCATGTGACTGGGTGGGTGTGGCTTCTTTTTTGCAGCATCAGCACCACAGCCCGTGCTCCATTTTTTTACCTCCTGGGCCTGAGGGAAGCCTCCTGAGAGGCCATTTTTATTCCCAGAAGGTTTTCCTGAGGCCCAGGAGGCAAAAACCAGAGTGCCCCCCCATGTGTCCCTTTTGCATCCTGGGCCTCAGGAAAGCCTTCTGAGTGAAGCAGTAAGGCAGCTAGGGGGATCCCAGGACAGCTGATGGTTGGAACAGCTGATCGTCAGGATGAGAAAAAAAAGAAAGAAATATAGGTTCATCCGAATGGTAGCATTTTTTACTACTGGTTCGCCTGAACAGGCCAAACTGGTAGAGTACCACCACTGCTTCATAGATTAGAGGGGGAATGGGTTAAGGGTTTTTCACTCTTGAGTTGTCAGGTATGATTGGTCTGAAATGACCATCATCCTGCTCATTGGCACTGTCGCCTGTTGATGGAAGGAGTTAAGAGTCTGACAAGAAGTGGTCAGTGCTCAAGATGACAGCCTAAATTTTCACTTTGAGCCAACATAAGTGCGATGGGAGCTTCACACACACACACTGCCCTTTTAAGGTCTTTCAACTCATGCAGATGGCATCCATAGCATGCTGTTTTTGAAATGTGCATAGGATGGTTTGTCCAGCCGAATTGAACAAAGGGGTGGAAAGGAAAGGCATCTGGAAGATGGGTCTGGTCTCTTGCCTCCTCTTGCTTTCTGCAGTTGAGATGGGCTTCCTCTTCTAGAGAAAAGGCAAATTGCCATATTGCTGGCTAGTTGTCGAACAGGGAACCATGTGTAAATGCAAAAAGGCCAGTGAATCTACATGGCCCCTATGCATGGCTGGATTTGCACAGCATGCTAAAGTAGGCTAAATAGATTTCTGGCACAGATTGAAGAAAGCAGCTCATCAGGTTTAAACCATGATAAGCTACCTTAATCCATTATTTATTTGAGTATAGCATGTTATACAAGCACAGCAACTGTATTTTCCTAGCAAGTGGGTGGGGTTTAACATACTGTGAGAACCCAGCTAAATTGCGGATTCATTAGATCCCAAATCATAAAAAGCATGCCCTTTGGAACCCGATTAGAATATAATTATTGAAGGGACGATAATCTTCCCATAGCAGAAGACTGAAATCTGAAGTTAGGTACTGACAAGTGTTGTTTTATCTTTTTTTGCTTCCTCTCATTCAGTTGCTTATATTCATCTCATTTAATTTCAAGGGAAACCGTATGCCAATTTAAGCCATCTGATGCTTTCAGAAATGGAATAATATATTTATATATATAAATATAAATATATATGTAAAGCTGTTTGATGCTGTCGTGACATTGTGTGCCTAGTTAAGCGGTACCCACAGGCACACACACCCAACTCTCTCTTCTTGCTTTTTTGTCACTAGCTTGTGAATGAGCAACAAGAAAGCCGACCCCTGCTGAGTCCTTCAATAGATGACTTTCTTTGTGAAACCAAATCAGAAGCCATTGCACGTCCGGTGACATCAAATACAGCAGGTAACAGCTCTTTCATTCACGCTTGTTCGGTTGCGGTTCATTTCCAAATTCTGCCTGATGTTTGTTCCTCTGCTGACTGCTTTTTGAAGCTCCACACCACAAACAACAAAGATTTTCTCTCCTTTTGCGGGGGAAGGAACCAGTCAGTTCTTAATGGCACACGGGCTAGAGAGTCATGATTATAGCTTGTGATATTTGATACTGTTCAGCTATGTCCAGAAAAACTGAAAACCGATGAGAATCAGTGAAGTTTCTGAAAGAAAGGGCTGCTTCATGTATATATACAAACACAGGACTTGAGGAAGGACTTGGAAGCTATATTCTTAGATATTCATATCGTTGGTTTCTCTTGAAACAAAATATTATTGGCTAATCATAGAGCTGGGGTTCTGGATGGAATGCATTTTTTAAATCTGGCATATGAAGTTAATTTTCATGCTCAATAAAGTTCACTGTTGCTTTTACAAATTTAGTATAAATGTAAGGGGGAGAAATGCAAGGAGCACAAAAAACTGGGTTTTGACAAACAAGGTATGAAGACAAGTTGCCTGGCTCCTGTTGATGTTTAGCAAGTCAGGTCAGCCTGGATAAAAATATCATGATGCCAAGAGATTTCCCTCTACAAGAGAAAAGGACAACAATATTTTGCTGGAATACATGTTTATATATATATACTAATAACAGAATAACAGAGTTGGAAGGAAACTTGGAGAACTTCTTCTCCAATCCTGGTCAAGCAGGAGACCTTATACCATTCCAGACATGTGGTTGCTATTTCTCCACAATTTCATGGGCATTCTTTTTGCAAAGATTTCCCCCCAAAAAAGCTCACTTTAAACCCTAGGGGTAGGGCCTTCTCTGTGGAAGCACCCACCCTATGAAATCAGCTACCCCTGGAGCTTCAGGTGGCCCCTGACCTTCAGTTCTTCTGTTGTGGCCTGAAAACATGGCTTTTCCAACTTGCCAACCTGGACTGATGGAGGGGATGGGTTTTAGTGAACAGTTTTTATTAATTTTAATCAGTTATTGGGATTTCGTATTTAATTGCTTTTTAATATTTGTATTGTGTTTTTTTACCATTGTGAGCTGCCCTGAGTCCTTCAGGAGATAGGTGGCATAGAAATCCAAATAATAATAATAATAATAATAATAAGAAGAAGAAGAAGAAGAAGAAGAAGAAGAAGAAGAAGAAGAAGAAGAAGAAGAAGGAGTTGTTAGGAGTGCATTTCTGTAAAATCTAAGAGAGAGAGAGAGAGAGAGAGAAGGTTTCACAAGAAAACTGGCAGTGTGGATGAAATGAAAAACTCATAAAAGAAATTGTAAGAGGTTTGAGAGCCATTAGTACTCCATAAAGGCAAAAGCTTCTTTCCTAAAGATATGAAGGCAATTTTACAGCTGTAAATGTAAAATCTCACATTCCCCTGATGGCAACACATGAGAAAATCTTCTCTATAACCATCAGAATTTACTGCCAGTTATTTTAGCCATCCTTCTCCAAACCAACACCCTAGAGATGAGCCCCAGTTTCACACTGTCCTACACTGACTGGAAAATGTGAACGTTGCAATCTAACTCATCTGGGGTGAACCAAAGTGGAGAACACTGTGGACCTATCAATTCTATTTAAGATTTTTGTTTTCATAGCCAGATACCTTCCAAGTATTAGAATTCCCAACCATCATGCAATTCCCAACAAATCTTGACTACAGAAGGAAAATGTAACATCCAGTCTTCCTAAAATATTTTTGCTAGTTATTTCACTTAGCTTGGTCTAATAGGCACATAGTTGCCTCACATATTCCAAATGAGACTCTCCATCAAATCACATATGCATTCTGAGTGGCAAGAACCCTGTAAGGTGTGTGTGTGTGTGTGTGTGTGTGTGTGTGTGTGTAGAACCTGGTAAGGTTGAACCACAGACCATCTGCATGCAAGGGATGTGTTATGCATGCATCCAGATGAGGTGATTTGAATACAGGGTTGCAAATAAATTAACCTGTCCTCCCAGCTGTCATTGGGAAAATACACCTTTGCATATTGAATTCACAAACAGTATCAAATTTAGATGGAATTTTAAGGCTTTTTAGCCTTATTGCTATTCCATCTAATGCAGGATCTGGTTTTTGACCAAAAGAAAAAAAAGGATATCCTTTAAAATAGAACAAACTTTTTCTGTCTTCTCATTCACTTCTGTTTTTTCCAACCATATTTGTAGACACACATTGAATATGACCTTTATACCCTCTATTATACATAATCAAATGAGTAGGAGATGACAATAATTTCAAAAGGGCCTTCAAAGAGAGAACCAGAAAGAACTGAAGATCCCAATTAAAGGAGAAGAACACTTAAATATGACTTACTAATACTGAATGAAGCAAGATATTTTAACGTTGGATATGTTGAAGGTTAAGTTTGAACAATGGATTCAGAAGTTAATGTTAAGCCTGCCTCTATAATAGATTGTGTTTACAGATGTTATGAAAGAAGAACATGTTGTACCCAACAAGATTGAGGCTGATCTGAAAATGGATTTACAAATGACAGGCTATAAGAATGATACAGAAAAAGATGCTACACTAGACATACGAAAGAAATCAACTAAAGTCTTAATAATCAAAAGGGATATACAAATAATGAACCTTCCTATATTGGATTTACAAGGAGGCTTGTTAAAGCTTTAAAGAATTGTGTGAAAAAGGACAAAGGAAAAGTGAAATCAAGTTCAATTCGAAGGGATTAAAGATCAATATTGTTAAAAGTAGAAGAAAGGAATATAAAATTGATTTATTTGATCAAGGTCAAAATAGATATGCTGTTATTTGGGGTAACTCTTAATGGGCTTTTGCTGATCAGACTGAAATGATAAGGTTTGAAGGATATGTTCAGAGATAAAAGATGAGCAGTATAGTGATCTAGTGCTAAAGACACTGTCTTCTCACTCAGAAGGTTGAAAGTTCAATCCTAGGTAGCAGCACATGTTTTCTCCTAGGTCGCAAAGAGAAAATATCTGCTGTGAACTCCTCATAGGCATCAGGAAGGGCATCCAGCCAGTAAACACTCTGCTCCATCCAGTTGCCCCAACTCTACGCCAAATAAAGGAATTGCAGGATCATAAGGGGACGCAGTGGCTCAGTGGCTAAGACACTGAGCTTGTCATCAGAAAGGTCAGCAGTTCAGCGGTTCAAATCCCTAGTGTCACGTAATGGAGTGAGCTCCCATTACTTGTCCCAGCTTCTACCAACCTAGCAGTTCGAAAACATGTAAAAATGCAAGTAGAAAAATAGGGACCACTTTGGTGGGAAGGTAACAGCGTTTAGTCATGCCAGCCACATGACCACGGAGATGTCTTCAGACAGTGCTGGCTCTTCAGCTTTGTAACAGAGATGAGCATCAACCCCTAGAGCCGGAAACGACTAGCATGTATGTGCGAGAGGAACCTTTACCTTTACTTTTCAAGATGGAAGTCTTTAAAAAGTTTTTTTTTTAATATAGATAAAAGATAGGATATGAGAAAACATTAATAGCTGTTATATTTTAAGAGGTGATAAATTACTAAAATTGCTTATACTTGTGGTAAAGGGGAATTTCTTTTATTATATTTATTTTCTTGTTCTTTACTGTATACTTTTTTTTTCTCCTTCTTTTCTGAATTTTCTATTTTTCCTTTTTAATCTTTTGGGTTTTTTTCATCTGTATTTTTGTAATTGTAATTTTTCACAAAGGTACCTTTAAAAAAAATAGTCATCCAAAAGGGAAACAATATACTTTTATTTACCTGAATGACACATAAGGTAAGTCCACAGAATGATGAAGACACATCAGTGTCTTTTTTTTTAACTACACAGATCTTAAGACTTGTGCCACTGCTATTTTGGGCTATAGGTCAGTCCTTTTGTAGGGTGCAATCCTCTGCCATCCCTTACCTGATTCCAGCCTTTTAAAAATAGTATACATATACAGCAGGGGTGGGCTGCTGGGTGTTCGCAGGGGATCACCTAGCTAAGATTATGTGCAGTTCGGAGAACCCCCAAATCCCACTCCTGGTTGGCCCCGCCCAACCCACCCCTCACAGGAGTCCCCACACAGCCCATTTTGTATGCAGGTAAGTGCAGGGCATGCAAGGAGGATCAGGGAGAGCAAAAAATGGGCCTCCCGGAAGTTCAGGAAGACCAGAAATGGGCCCGTTTCTCGCTTTCAGAGAGAGCCTTCAGAGCCCAGGGAGGCCATTTTCGCCCTCCCGGAGGCTCGAAGAAAGCCTTCAGAGCCTGGGAAGAGCAAAAATACCCCCCCACCATGGTGCAGGAGGCCAGCTAGGCCATGCCCACAATGGCCACACCCACCCAGCAATCAGCCAGCGAATCCTTTGCTAAAATTTTTGAAGCCCACCCCTGGTAATCCTCATTTAGTGACCATTCAAAGTTACAAAAGCACTGAACTTATGACTGTTTTTCACAGTTACAACCTTTGCATCATTCCCCATGGCCATGTGATCAAAACTCAGATCCTTGGCAATCAGGTTCGTACTTATGGCCATTGAAGCATCCTGGGGTCATGGGATCATCTTTTGCTATCTTCTGACAAGCGAAGTCGGTGGAGAAACCAGATTCACTTAGCAACCAGGTTTACTATCTTACCAACTGTGATGATTCACTTAACGGTGGCAAGAAATGTCATAAAATGGGGGCAACGCTCACTTTAAAAATGTCTCGCTTAACAACATAAAATTGGGGGTTCAATTGTGGTTGAGGATTAAGTGAATCTTGAGAATAGCTTGCTATAATCAAATTATATAGTTTTAGGATTCAGTAAAACTACTGCAGATGAAAAATGACGCAAAGCAAGGAAAATGTGATTAGGATATCCCTAATTGTCTCTAATATCACTGGTTTAAAAATCAAAGACTTTCAATACAATGGGAAAGAATAATATAAATCCTTTCTTCTCAGCCTCTTTGCTGCTAACAATCACATTCCTTGATTGTGTTTATTCCAGATGTATTTATTGTTTTTTATTTATTTAGAAAATTTACATTGCTGCCTACTCACACATGGCAATTCAAGGTGGCTTACAGGGATATAAAAACAAAATATAAAAGAAATAAAAATAATAAAAAGAAAAATAATAACATAATAATCTTAACCATCCCAAATTAAAGAGATAACAGCTGCATCCACACCACATGCTTGGGTATTAACTGCAGCTTGATTTTTACTTCTGCGTGTTGAGTGACTCCAATCAACATAATTTATGGTCCAGTGGCTCTGCTTACAACACGCTTAAACCAAATTACAGCATCAACCCATTTTCATAGTTCTCAAAATGAATTAAATCATAGGCTGATCAAATCAGCTGGGACCGCACTGCACATTAACACACACATACACTCACACACACACACACACACACACACACCTTGACAAAACTAGACATAGTGTGTTGTATAAGTGAATCTGCTAAGTCATTACCAACCATGATTAAGTAGGTTAGATTAAGTGGGTTGGCTAAGTCATTACAAACCATGATTAAGTAGGTTGGCATGATATAAGTTCCATGTATCATGCCAACCCTCAAAACAAATTAACATAGAGTAAAACAAATGCCTTGAGGAATAACTTTGGGAACTCTAACTCTAACTTTGGGAAGAGCTTTGCTGAGAAATGAGGATGGCTGGACAATCTTCAAAACCACAAGGACTTGGCCTTCAATCTAAAGTGCTAATGAGCACCTAAAAATTTGTGACCTTCATGTTGCTCTTGCAACTGCCCCTTTCTTTTAAATTGCTTACTTCATAATCTCCAATGCAAATCTTGGAGTGAATATTTTGACACTGGCCATGTTGCCAAGGTTAAACCATACATGACAAATGTCTTCCAGTAATGAAAAACAGAATCCCAAATTTGAGAACACTGAAGTCCCAGCCCCTCAAAGAAAGGCAGTCAACACCGACCATAAGATTTGAAGCCTTCCATTGAAATAACAGACTACATTCCAGCTGCCTGCAATTATTGCAGGCTCGAATCCCACCAGGCTCAAGGTTGACTCAGTCTTCCATCCTCTCGGGGTAGGTAAATTGAGGACCCAAGATTACTGGGGGCAATAAGCTGACTTTGTAAAAATGCCGCTTAGTAATAAGCAGGCATATACAATGGAATGAAGGCTTGCTGAGTGCATTGGGTTGCGCTCCAAAAATTGTAAGCCGCCCTGAGTCTCCGGAGAAGGGCGGTATATAAATATGAATAAAAATAAAATAAATAAATAAATAAATTTTTCATTTTTGGATCATTCTCAAGCCTAAGGAAATGGGATTGAAAGATTAAAGAAGTATAAAGAGAAAATGACCTAGAAGTAAAATAAAAATTATATAACTTCACAGCATAGATGTTATTAATCCCATCCTTAGAACTAGATAATTATCTGCCTGGACGTTTCTAATTAATGCAGACACTTAAAATATGTGGAAAAAGAAAGTTCATTAAATATTATGAGCACAATTGGTTCAGTTTTTCATTTGGAATCTTATCAGTGTGCTTTTATTGAATCCTTCAGTTTCCTTAGCAAGGGATGGCTTTGTGCAGCCATTTTGTCATGTTACTACATTAATTTAACTCCCTGCTGAAATAGTATGAAATCACCAACTGCATAAATGTGAGGAAAATTATTGATAATTAAGGACCCATGGCTGGGATTATGTCCGTGGACATTTTTGGGTCACCCCCAGTGCTTCTATCATTTCGACGTATCAGGGTTAGGGTTAAAGCAAGAAATTTAATTTGGCCAGCCCTCTCAAAGGACCTCAGTGAGTGACAGTATCTGGCTGAGGTATTTGTCTTAGAAACTAAGAGAATCACCTGATTGGTATGTTCAGAGGAAAATTTCCAGTGTGTTTTGTGGCCACCCTGGAAAATCAAGGAGGAGATAGTGGCAAACCATCTAAATAAATTTTAGGACAACCATACTATCAGATTTATTGAAGAGGTTATTTGAATTACCTGGGGCAAAGAAAAACATAATTATAAGAAGAATGACTGATTTTGATTAGTAGGGTAAGAGTTAATGGAGCCCCTGAGCTGATCCCCTTATGTAAATCATTAGTGGGGAACTGCTACAAGCTGGAAAGTATAAAAAGTAAATATGGTAATAGTTGTGGTCTATAATATACGTAAATCATGTGTGTAAGCAGAGATTTCAATTAGAGAGTCACCATTCTTTCCTATAGACCTTGTTTTTTTCAATCCAAACTTGAGATACAGGAATCTACCCTCCCTTGCTAACACATATGCAGAGAGAGACACACACATCCCATGTTACATTTAGTTTGGATTCCACCTTGAGAAAGGCAAGGGAAATTCAGCTAATTTTTTCAAGCATTGGAGTTACAGAACATTGTGAGAGTATTAAAATGTCTCTTTTTTTCACAATGGTCCTTTGATAGTTCTGTCAACAGGTCTGGATCTCCTCGACCTCAGTGAACCTGTTTCCCAAATCCAAAGCAAAGTGAAGAAGCGGGAGAATTCCTCAAGAGGGGAGAGCTTGAAAGGATCAACCCATAGAAGGAAGGCTGAAAAACCAGATCTTATCTATGTGGACACGGAACAGAAAATCCAACCACTCAAGGGTCCAGAGAAATCACTGGATTTAGGTATGTAGCTTTTTCTGGAGGCATCTGCAACAGGGGCCATGATCAGGAGGATGGTAGGCAGAGCATTGTATTGCTATACATATCCAGCATCTTAGAGGCAGTGATTAAAGACTCTGAGCTTGTCAGCAGGAAAGTTGATAGCCAGGGTTGGAGACCCAAGTGCCGCATGACAGGGTGAGCTCCCATTACTTGTCCCAGCTCCTGCCAACCTAGCAGTTCAAAAGCATGCAAATGTGAGTAAATAAATAGGTACCTCTTCGGTGAGAAGGTAATGGTGTTCCATGCCCCTTGGCATATAGTCATGCTGGCCAAATGACCATGGAAGTGTCTTTGGACAACACTAGCTCCCTGGGCTAGGAAACAGAGATAAGCCCCGACCTTTTAGGGTTAGACACAACTGGACAGGGTGTTTTTGTTTTATTTTCTTCTGGTGAGACCAGTCTATCAGGGCAACCTGGTCTACCCAAATATAGGATAGAGGATACTGCTTCCACTTTCACCTTTCAACCCCAATCTAGGAGCCTTCTCAGGCAGTTGCTTATGCAACAAACTATTTTTGTGTTCTGTCAGTAAATATAAATTCGACTGGACAGGGTGAATCTTTACCTCTTTATCCACCATCTTGTCAATTTTGACCTGCCCTCCAGTGGACACCACTTGACACTCATATTCTTGAATGGGAAGCTGTAATGTATTAAATCTATTTAACTTGCTTTGCTCCTCCCACATTCTTTTTTTTTTTGGTAGGAGGAATCAGTTCTTAAAGGGCCCATTGGACTGTAAGACTTAGTTCAAGCACATTCAAGACACAGCTTGGGATACTAACTGATGGCCTAACCTAATATTTAGCCTATTTACTTCTTGGGGTTGAGAAGTCAAGCATAGGAAATAATATCTTGCACCATTTCATAGGTACAAATAACAGTGGTTATTTTAAACAGCGATCCCATACCAAAGAACTGTACCACATTATGTGGACTGTTAATGTGATGTTCAAACCCTTTAAAGAGGACCCACAGATGATCCCATCTCCTGCATTTTTCAATACTCTTTTGTTCAGAGTATTGCAACATAAATTCAGCACCAGAAAAGTGAGCACAGATGACTGAGGCTTCGTTTAACTTCTTTATAAATGTATAAAGTAAATTTTACAATACCAGTTGTAGATTTCTCCAACATGGAGCAAACTCAAACAGAAGCAGACATGTTACAGGTTCAGAGCAGAACAGCAACTCAGGAGCTCAGAAACAGATGTCAGTTTCCCCTTAGTTCAGCAGGCAAGCAAGACACACAGCAGAGGAGAGAAGCAGTTTTATTTTCAACAGCTTAACATCGCTTCAGAGCTGCAGAGCTTAATATAGAGCCATGCCTAGGCTACTTCTAGTTCCAGTTTCCAAACAGTCCTCATTGGCTGACTTAGTTGCTATGTCTATTCATTGGCTGACTTAGTTACCATGCTCTATTCCAGTTTATGAATATACTCTGACATCTTTCCCAACCTGGTACCCTTCAGATGGGCTAGATTAGAAGTCCTTTGTTTCTGTCTAGGGTAGGATGATAGTACTTCTAGTTCAACACCTATGGAAGGGATCCAGCTGGAAAATGCAGCTTACAAAAAGCAGGGCCTTCCCAGTTGTGGCTTCTAGTGATCTACAGCTCTTCCAAGGCACTAGCTGGTTTTTGGACCAGGGGGAAAACGTCATTCTTTTTTCAGAGAATATCTTCAGTTTACAGATTAACAGAGTTGGAAGGGATATTGTTACTCTGGTTCATCAGTTGGTCTTTGAAATTACTTCACTGTGTTCACACAAACTTAACCAACCTGTTAAATTAAGCCATTTTCTAAAGGTGCATGTTATATTGAATCGTAAACCTGAGTTTGTGCTTCACCCAAACCTAAATAAAATGCACTTAAGTTTAACTCTAAGTTTAGTAGCTGATGCAAATGCAGCCACCAAGTTGTTATCCCATAACTGGTTAAGGGTGCTATGCAGATACATTTATTATGTTGTCTGCTGCAATAGCAGCATACATAAAAATCACAGAGGAAAAGGCTTGGGACAATTTTCTCCTTTTGAGGAAAAGAAATCTGTTTCTGAATGCCTTTTTCCTGCACTGACTTAGCTAACCTTTCTGAAATGGAAAAACTATTCAAAGTCATCCTTAGTACGCGCTGAAATAAAAGATCACCAGAGAATAGGCTGGACCAGAGGTGGTATTCAGCAGATTCTGACCAGTTCTGGAGAACAGGTAGCAGAAATTTTGAGCAGTTCGGAGAACTGGCAAATACCACCTCTGACTGGCCCTGACCCAATCTATTCTCTGTCTCCTGAATCCCAGCTGATCAGCTGGGTCTTCTTTGGTTGCCCTGCACAGGAAAATGGAGCTGCAAAGCAGGTTAGTAGGGTGGGGAGGGAATGGGATTTTGCAGTATCCTTCCCCTGTCACGCCCACCAAGCCATGCCACTAAGCCATGCCCACTAAGCCATGCCACGCCCACCAAGCCAAGCCCACAGAACTGATAATAAAAATTTTTGAATTCCACCACTAGGCTGGACCAAGAAACATCTTGGAAGAAAGGAGTACAGGTAGTCTTTGACTTACAACAGTTTGTTTAGTGACTGTTCAAAGTTACAACAGTATTGAAAAATGTGACTTACAACCATTTATCATAGTTATGACTTTTGCAGCATCCTCATGATGATGTGATCAACATTCAGATGATTGGCAACAGGTTCATATTTATGACCGTTGCTGTGTCCCAAGGTCATGGGATCACCTCTTGCGACCTTCTGACAAGCAAAATCAGTGGGGAAGCAAAAATTTGCTTAACAACTGGCTTACTAATTTATCAACTGCAATAATTCACTGAACAACCGTGGCAAGAAAAGTCATAAAATGGGGAGGGGGGGGACTCACTTCATGAATGTCTCACTTAACCACAGAAATGTTGGGCTCAATAATGGTCATAAGTCGAGGACAACCTGTACAGGTAGCCAGGGGTGGGATTCTACCGGTTCGCACCTATTTTCTAGAACCGGTTGTTAACATTCTAAGCAGCTCGGAGAACCGATTGTTAAAAGAAATTACTGGCCTAATCCTGTAAGGAAGGCAGGAAGGAAACATTCTGGGGTTGCTTACAGAAGCTGCCTCTCCATTAACCCTTATTACATTCTTGGCAGGACTAGACTTCCTGTCTCAGGAACTTCTCTGGAGTTTTTTTTTCCTCTTTTGCTGGTACTTTGCTTGTGTGGAGAGACCATTCAAAGTTACAATGGCACTGAAAAAAGTGACTTATGACCATGTTTCATACTTATGACTGTTGCAGCATCCCCAATCATGAGGCCAAACAAGGAGATGCTTGCCTGATGTGAGATGATGTTGAGTTGGCCACACCAGTCACACTGACTGCCAAGCCATGCCACCAACTTCACGCCCACAGAACCAGTTGTTAAAAAATTTGAATCCCACCCCTGCAGGTAGCCCTCGACTTCTGAGAACAATTTGAGCCCAACATTTCTGTTGCCGAACAAGGTTTGTTAAGTAAAATGGGGCATTTTTACAGCCCCATTTTATAGCCTTTCTTCCCACACTTGTTAAGTGTATGACTGCAGTTGTTAAGTGAGTGCATGTTTATTAAATCTGAATCTCCCCATTGACTTTGCTTGTCAGAAGGTTGCAAAGGGGAATCGTGTGATCCCAGGATAATACAACCATCATAAATGGGTCCCCAATATTTAAGGGAGCGGCTCCTGCCGACATCAAATGCCAACCACCCTGTGCGAGCACATAGGCGGAACTCCTTGGGGTCCCATCGGGCCCAGCCAATGCGGCTGGCGGTCCCCGGCGACGAGCCTATTATAGCGGCCCCAGACCTCTGGAACCAGCTTCCCTGGAGATCCGTCTGGCTGACCTCCAGCACCTTCCGCCATGACTTGAAGACCTGGTTGTTTAACAATCCGGGTTGTGATTTTCTGGGACAGGATGGCTTTTATGGGATAGTTTTAAGGGATATTTTTATGGGTGTACTTGTAATTGTAATGGGGCTTATTTAGTTTAATCTGCTTTTAAATTATTTATTGTTGCTGTTGTTTTATTTGTAAGCGCTAGTCTTGAGAGATGGGGGCTGCATATAGTCCATAATAAATAAATAAATAAATAAATAAATAGGAACCAGTTGCCAAGCTTTCGAATCTTGATCATGTGACCATGGGAAAGCTGCCACACCAAATGAAAATAACAAAATGTTTGAAAAGTTATGGTATTTGTGTACAGCTGTGTGAAAAAGTCCTGCACACTTTCAGTTTTAAGCTGTATTGATCAAACTTAAAACTGTTTGATCTTGTTTTAAAAATTAGTTACCAAGCCCTTGATCAGTCCTGGGAAAGGCGTATAACAAAATGTTTGAAAATGTTAAAGCTTGTGTAATACTTTCAGTTTAATATTGATAAACTTAAATAATAATAATAAAAACCATGCAAAATTAGTACTTTGATGAAAATTTCTGTAGTCGGATTGAGATGAATAATTTTTATTAATATAACCAAAGTCTTTTTAAGGCACCACATTGTCACCAAAGATCACGTGCAAAGGCACATCTATGCTGAAGCGATGCCGCCTGGTGATAAGCAATAAGGGCTGGCCAATTTCATATTAGTAACCATGTTTGGGCCACAAACAATAAAAATGATAACAAAACACTAGCATAGGCCTTAGTAATTGCAACACGTATGCCACTGGGTATGCATCAGTTAATCTGTTTTCATAGTCATGGTAAGCATGCAAGAAAATTCACAATTCCCATCCAAACAGCACCAAATTGCAAAAAGCTTATGCTTTTCACTTAAAAACCACCAGCATTTATTTAAATATAACAATATTTGCATAGCAGTTAGCATAAAATAGCATAAAATAGCATAAAATCAATGGCCTATCCAAAAAATGTCATAAACAGTAAAGCGTGCAGGACTTTTTCACACAGCTATAGTTACTTACCAAGCACATCTAAATTATATTAAAGTAACCAAAATACCTTTACAATCCCCAAGGAATGTCACAACTTTTGAGCACCCCTAATGTTTGGAAATTGAAAGTTGAAAAATTTGACATGCCCTACCTGAGCACAACAGCTGTAAGTGTGAAAAAGAGTCATACGTCACTTTTTTTCAGTGCCATTGTAACTTTGAACAGTCACTAAACAATTGTAAGTCAAGGACTACCTCTAGCTGGCCACTCTTATGTTGCTGTTGCTAAGAAAACTACAAGACATCTAGCTTAGCTGAAGAGAGTCTTGATGGCAGGATTTCGGCGGTTACCTCAATTAAATCACGAGTCTTGAGCCAAACTTCCAAAACTTCAAAAGGATTTATTGGGAGTTAATATGTCCGGCACTGCCTGGGTGTAGCTGACTCTGAGACACATAATTCACTGTCACCCTTGACCCTGGTTTCCCCACCACCGCCCCCTGGATGTATCATAATTCATATTCTCTAATGAGACACATCCATAGCCAAGAATCATCCATCATGTTCTCCAGTTAGATCTTTGCACAGCAGAAATTTCAGTCACCTAGTTACTACCTTTGAAAAACTATTTATGGAATGCACTTTTGATTTCCAAGCTGCCACACGGCTCTTTCAAACCCCTTTCCTCCCTCCCTTTCTGTTGGCATCTCTAAAAAGACCATAGAAATATTTTTTTTATTCATATTTATATGCCGCCCTTCTCCGGAGACTCAGGGCGGCTTACAATTTTTGGAGCGCAACCCAATGCGCTCAGCAATAGCCTTCATTCCATTGTATATGCCTGCTTATTACTAAGCGGCATTTTTACAAAGTCAGCTTATTGCCCCCAACAATCTTGGGTCCTCAATTTACCTACCCCGAGAGGATGGAAGGCTGAGTCAACCTTGGGCCTGGTGGGATTCGAGCCTGCACTAATTGCAGGCAGCTGGAACTTAAGTGCTAGGCATTTAACAGCCTGCACCACCAAGGCTCTTGGTGTCTTTTCTGAGTTGACACTTGATGCAGTATGTGCTTTTCTTCTGAAAATTCATTTTCTTTTACCTTATCTAGTCAATATCCAGGCTCAACTAGAAAAATGGGATGAAGTCAAGCATCGTGGAGAAAGAGCTGGCAAAGGTTCTTCAGGTTCTGAGAGAAAATCATCATCTTCTAAAGCTCCACCAAAAGAATTTATGTGGTAATTTGTACTTTTAACTTTATCTGAGATCAATCCTATCACTGGGTGAGATGAACTATCCTACCTCGTTCTACCTGTACCATCCTAACAGTGAGAACAATCAAGCCATGGAGCAGCTTGCCTTTAGAAGTTGTGGGTGCTCTATCACTGGAAGCTTTCAAGAAGAGAGTGGACAACCCCTTATCTGAAATGTTATAGGGTCTTCTGATTGAGCAGGGGGTTGGATTAGAAGACCTCCAAGGTCCCTTCCAACTTTGTTATTCTGTTATTGTACAGATTCTGGGCAACCTGCAGTTAATTCCTTATCCATTCATAGCCTACCATCCCACACCTGCAGTTTAGTTGACTTTCATGCCCATAAGGAGATCACCCAAACCAATGGGAAGGCAAAGAGAAGCCCAGAACAAGACATGTGTGCATTGTATAATAATACACTACAGGAAGAGAACAAAGAGAAATGCTTGCTAGTACTTCAAGTTAAGCATGACCTGAATATAAAATGGTCAGAAAACAAAAGCTGATGGATTATAACAAATCCATGGGCTCATTCTTACAATCGCTTGTATTTCAGTCACCTTGAGGATGAACAAGTGTGTATATGTTAGGCTTTTTGGAATCTTATGTGGTTCTAAAGTTGAAGGATGAAGGGATGAATGGAAGGATGGAAGATAGATAGATAGATAGATAGATAGATAGATAGATAGATACATACATACATACATACATACATACATACATACATACATGATAGATAGATAGATAGATAGATAGATAGATAGATAGATAGATAGATAGATAGAGATACAAGAGAGAGGGAGAGATAATAGATGAGTAATAGATAGATGATAGATAAGAGAGATGATGGCTAGAAGATGGGTGGGTGGGTGGAAAATAGAGATAGGTAGGTAGATAGGTGGGTGGGTGGGTGGGTGGGTGGGTGGGTGAATGGATGGATGGATGAATGGATGGATGGATGGATGGATGGACGGTCAGACAGATATAGTGATAGAGATAGAGATGATAGATGGGTAATAGATAGATGACAAATAGGTGATAGATGTAGATAAGAGAGAAATGATAGCTAGAAGAGATGGGTGGGTGGGTGGGTGGGTGGATGGATGGACAGAGAAGATGAATAGATAGATAGCTGAGGGAGAGAGAATTTTAAAAGTCAGTAGCAGCACATTTTGTAAGCATTATGAACTTAGCAAATGAGCAATTCATGAACCAAGATAGAAATCAGAATACTGTTGCTTTCCATGTTCACACCTCTCAGAGTTTGCAGTCCAGTTCTCTTTGCAAAATGCATAAATGTGGGGGAAGGACACAATCCTCTCCTCTACCCTCACTCAAATCCTCATGCAGCTGAGAACTCAAGGACTTTCTTATATTGCTGCTATCCTTTTTTTTTTTCCCTGAATTTCGTTTACTGTGAAAGGGCTTAGAACTATGATTTGGAAGTGATGTAATCAAGGCCAGCTATGTTGGGGTTGCAGTCTGAGGATGTACAATTTTCAAAGTTGACATTTTGTTCTTTTGTAGGTTGGCAGAAAACAGGTCTCAGCCTGAACTGGCCACCGGTAAAACCACATTAGAATCGATTTCAACCACGGATTTAGAATTAGCTCCCACACCAAAGGTAAGAGGGGGCATTTAATTCGACTAGTCCTGTTTTGAAGCTGGCCAAAATTATGGAATATTCCAAATAATACTCATATTTTGCAAATCAATAGTATTAATCCTGATATCTGCATCATTACTTATGCTATTAGTAATATTAATAGTATTTGACATTTAATGTAATATCTTTATTATGCATTTATAAAAGCAGTCCAGGCTCTACAGGTACAACTTACAGCAACTTAACAACCACAATTGAGCCCAAAATTTGTGCTGCTAAGGGAGACAGTTGTTAAATGAGTTTTGTCCCATTTTACAAACTTTCTTGCCACAGTTGTTCAGTGAATCACTGCTAAGTTAGTAATTGCAAAGTTGCTCCTTTTCTTGTATTGTGTATTTGCACGTTACAGAAGGCAAAATATACCCCTTTATGTTAAACTGTAATCTCCATGCATAGGGATCATAATTGTTCTGACCAAGGCTTCCTAGACCGTAATTACACACATGCATATTTTAAAAACAAGTCTTGTTTTATTGCAATGCTGGGAATTGTTTTCATTCCAAGCCAGAATTAATTTCAAACAGTCCCTTCAGATAAGCACCCACCTTTCTTTTCTCTGAAGTGTTGCCAATAACAGAAGTATCAAATGAACTAGAAAAAAAACCAACCGAAGTACAAAGAATTTCAAGAATGAATCTGAACCAAATGAACTACTTTGCTTCCTGCAAAGGTTTCATCATCTTTGCCTGTCCTTTATACCTTATGGGAGGGGCAATCACCTCCCAGCCTTACTCCCGAGTCGCCCCTTTTGTTTCAGCTGCTTTCTCCTTCTAGTAGCTCTGCACACACGTGCTTCCCTGGGCCCTCTGACTGCTGCCAGACTCCAGAGGCTCTGGAGGCAGCACCCCACACCCAGATGGTCCTGGCCCCATCATCCAAGTCCTCTCCAGACTCCCGGACTGATCCCCGTTCTTCCCCACTGTCCGATTCTGCTGCCGTCTGTACAGGCTGCTGGCGAACCAAAACAATAATCTGGATAACTAGCAATAGAAACCTTTTGAGTTTAATTCCATGGGCGTATGACAATTCACCACAGCCAGTTCGCCATGGCCAACACACCATGGCCAACTCACCATGGCTAACTCACCACAGCCAATTTGCCACAGCCAACTCGCTGCAAGACAACTCATCATAGGACAAGAGTTACACTAATATCAAAAAAATGGTGGAATAGAACCATTAAAGAAAAGGTGCAAAACGAGAGACAGAGTGAAATGTGAATGGCAAAAATTATAATATTTTTTTATTTATTTTAAGTAATTAAATAGAATTGTTAAAATTATCCTGCAGTGGGGTTTCCCATGGCAAGTTGTCCCACAGCAAGTTGCCCAGGATGAGTTGTCCGTTGCAAGTTGGCCATGGTGAGTTGGCCACAGTGGTGTGATTCAACCAGTGTAACAACCGATTCAGTGAGCACGTGCTTCACGTGCGCACCTGTACCTTGTGTGCACACGTGCCAAACGTGCAGTTCGCAGGCGTGCTCTACATTTTAAGAAGCCCATTTTCAACTCAATTGCTGCATCCCCGGTGAGTAAAACAGCTGATGCACAGCAAACCATTCCGCCGCATGAATCAGCTGTGCTAAAAAAAACCAGGAAATAAAGCACAGGAAAGAGCAGGGGTGGATGGGTGGGGCCAAATGCTCACCAGAACTACTGGTTCACCCGAACCCGTCTGAACTGGTAGAATCCCACCCCTGGTTGGCCACAGCAAGTTGGCTGTGGCAAGTTGTCCCATTCCCTTTCAGGAGCAAGGATGTTACTCTAGCCATGTCATTTGCTGATGTATCTTCCAAGTACAACTACTTGAAAGTGCACAGAAATCATTGGAGTAACATTTATTAAATGTTAAATATTACCCTGAAGGAGAATTGATCCATTCTTCAGAACAGCAATGAACAGGAAATATTCTGATGCTGAAATCAGTCAGTCGATCAATCAAACACTGGGGTCAGTTGTTCCCATCTGGAAAAGTTCATATAAATTAATGCACATTCAAGTATATTGCACAAAGTTCCAAGACACTTTGAAGAAAGCATGCCTTTAAAATAAATGTATGTTTGATTATGTCAGATTTAACCTCTGGACTCTCGCTGGATTGTTTTTGATTCCATCAGTTGGCTGATTGGCAGCTTTTAAGGACATGCATACTTAACATAAATGAGAATTAAATCAACATTAAAAAAACAGTGATAGTTGCAGAGCAACTCTGAATTTTGGACATACTTTATTCAGAATAAAGAATATCTCAATAATGCAGCAGTGATATGAATGGGAATCACCCTGCCATAAATGTTGTTACAAGGACTTGAGTTTGCTTAAGATCAATTCAGGCCAGGTACTAGAAATACATTTTAACCATGATGGTACATTAGGACTCCAGTCCTTCCATAGCTGCAGAAAGTGCCCAATATTAAAAGACCAATAGACCAATGAAATATGTTGAGTATGCATGAACATCTATGGAGATTCTCAGTCATCCAGGTCATGGTTTTCCCAAAGATGCTTTTTCAAAAGGCAACTAGAATTTCTTGTTTTTTCTTTTGATGACGTTGCGCTTCTCATCCAAGAAACTTCTTTGGTTCAGAAAGAGTACAACAATGTACAATGTACAGCAACAACAATGATTAGGGGGCTGGAGGCTAAAACATACAAAGAATGGTTACATGAATTGTGTCAGTGTTCCAAGTAATGCACACATAGAAAGCAAACTCTGAGGCACTTGAACACCTCAAAGAACAGTTTATTGGATACATCATATTGGCACAAACTGGTGAAAGCTAATTCTGAAGTTTCCCACGGCTTTCACCTAATTCAAGGTAAAAGTTTTCCCCTTCTCCCCAAATCACTGGTCATGTGGTCCAATCCAGGTGCTTACCAGTTGCTGGGTTACTGACTCCTCCTCTGGCCAGCCACCTGTGAGAATGTCCTTGGTTCCCACAGGAAAACTTTATTGTTTTAGTCCATCTAACTATTTCCCCCCTTCCACTGCTGTGTGGCAATCCTGAAGCCTCCAAGATAGCTTTAGCCCGGTTCATTCAGGGTTGACAAATTGCTTGTCTAGTCTATTGAAAAGAAGGACTAGGGGAGATATGGTATCAGTGTTCCAATATTTGAAGGGCTCCTATAAAGATCAGGGGGTCAAACTATTTTCCAAAGCACCGAAAGGCAAGATGAGAAACAATGGATGGGAACTAACCAAGGAGAGAAGCAATCTAGAGCTAAGGAGAAATGATGAGAGAAATTAACCAATGGAACAGCTTGCCTTCAGAAGTTGTGGGGGCTCCATCAGCGGAGGCTTTCAAAAAGAGACAGGACAACCATTCATTTGAAATGGTATTGGGTCTCCTGCTTGAGCAGGGGGCTAGACTAGAAGACCTCTAAGGTCCCTTCCAACTCTATTATTAGTTTATATTTTATGGATGAGAAGCAAAATGTCTTCAATGAAAAACAAAGTCCAGTTGCCCTTTGAAAAAGCACCTTTGGAAAATGTGTAACAGCATACTGAGAGAGGCCATTTCTAGTCACTGTATGCTTAGCAGTGGTAGAAAAACCATCTGCATTCCAGATAGCCTTGTATTGAGATTAATTTATGAATATTAAACAGTCTAATGCAGGGGTCGCCAACCTTTTGGACCTCAGGGACCACCAAACTTATAATTTTAAATCCCGCGGACCACTCATATGAATTTTGACTGACAGTGGCTGCAGGAAAAAATGTCTGCAGGAAAATATCCCACCCCATTTTCCTACCGATCGATCATTCTTTATTTGGGATTGCAGGATACTGTCTCCAACTCCGTTCTCAGGGAGGGAGGGAGGGAGGGAGGGAGAGAGAGACTGACTGACTGACTGACTGACTTTGTCTTCATGCAAGGAAAGCAACAGAAGCAGCAGAAGTCTTTTTTCTCTCCCGCAAACTCCACCAGAAATGAGTCTTTGCCAGTGCAGCCTCTTGGAGCAGGATGCCTTGCAGGGTCCCAAAGACTCATTTCTGGCAGAGTTTGGGGGAGAGAAAGAAAGACTTTTGCTGCTTTCCTTGCATGCAGCCAAAAGCAGAAGAAGAAAGAAGCGGAAAGAAGCAGCCTGGTGGCCAGGCAAGTTTCCCCTCCCCCGCCCTTTCCCCCCTCCCCTCACTACCTCATGTTGTTCACAATGCAAGTGACGCAAGCCTTGTGTTCCCGTGGGCCATGTGGACGGTGCAGCCTTGTGTTCCCGCGCAACCTGGATTATTTGCTTTGGGGGTGACATTTCTCTGCGGACCACCAAAATTTTCTCGCAGACCACCAGTGGTCCCTGGCCCACTGGTTGGTGACCACTGGTCTAATGGGCCATTAAGGCTATACCTTACATACCTGCTTATGCTCCTGTGCACCTATTACATAGTACCGCTTTCAATGTCATCTTAATCAGCTGAGAATTGTGAGGCAGCATGCTCTAACCCAGTGTTTTTTCAACCTTGACAACTTTAAGTTGTGTGGACTTCAACTCCCAGAATGCCCCAGCCCCCAGCCTGCTCCAATTTGTTCTTCATTCAGTAGCGCTCAGCCTTAGATCAGCAGATCCTTTTCATCTTCCCAAAGGAGAAAAAAAAACCAAAACCTAGCTCAGTGTTTTATGCACCCTGGCAACTCTTTACAACTGAGTAACCACGAGAATAATAATGATCCAAAGTAAAATCATGTAAGCACGTGTAGTTTCCCCTTTTTGGAAAGACATCTGGTTAATGAGTTTGACCTCAGAGAAGTATGGAGATCACGGGCTTAGCAAAGCCAATGTTTTTAGGTCACTCCGTAGCTTATCCTTGCATTGAAAATTGAAATTTCTTTTCACCGTGTCCGTGAGTTTAGAAAGGGCTTTTTATTTTAAATGAAAAAAGGGCTTATACACTTGCATTGTACTTGTTCCCATGGGAGGAATCCAAAGAAAGAGCCAGAACAAAGGAAAAGGCTAATATTGACAAATCACTACTGCCTGGCCAAAGTGGAAAATGTAATCAATGGGGGGCTTAGAAGCTGTGATTGATGAGAAAATGTTTGATATGGGCTTCAGTGCTGTTGATAAAGAACTGGGCTATGATCAAGCAATGGCTTCACTTCAAGCAAAGGGAAGACTGATGGAGGTTAACAATGAGAGAAAGCTTGGTCTTTGTCCATCAATATTGTTGGTAGGCAGCCATGATTCCAGCTTTCATCTAGCAAAGTACTTTCCATTCTATTCAAAATATTTTTCTCTCTAAGCACTTGTGAGGGAGGGGCACATGACTTGGATTTTGTAACTTGATAACTAACATAGTTACTTCGTATTTGTTGTGGCCCATCGGCTGCCAGCAAAGCTAGCAGCGGAGTCAGATGAGGAGGAGATGGAGGGAGAAGCTGGGCTGGCTTCAGAGCCTTTGGAAGGCTCTGATAAGAAAATAGCATCAGAGGCAGAGGCAGAACCAGGGCCTTCCATCCTGCCCCAGGTGGAGAGGCAGCTGTCTTCAGGGCCTGACCTGAGTGAGAGGGAGGAAGAGATGGAGCCCATCCCAGATGCATGTATGCACAGAGATGAAAGGAGAGGAGAGCAAAGGAAAACAATAAGCCGGCTCTCAGGGAAAAGCAGACAGAAGTTGTGGGAGCTTCATCACTGGAGGCTTTCAAAAAGAGACTGGACTGCCATCTGTCAGAAATGGTGTAGGGTCTCCTGCTTGGGTGGGGGTTGGACTAGATGACTTAGTCCCTTCCAACTCTGTTAATCTATTAATCTGACTACCTGTAATTGAGAGTAGAATAAGATGTCCTAAAAAAAAAAACAGCTTCACAGTTCCTAGCCCAAATATCACAACTGTGCAAATTCAAGAGGTGGCAGCATCTATTTATGTATGGCTTATCTTGAAAGCTGAGTAGGGTCACCTTGGCTAGTATGTGAGTAGGAAACCATTGGGGAGTTATTAGACTAATCCATAAGAAGAAGAAAAACAAAAACCATGACAAAGGAATAACAAATTGTTATTAGGAGTCCATTGAAGTTGGGCAGCTATAGTAAATTTGAATACTTTTTTTACATCCTAGTGCTGCTAAGAAAAATGCATGGATGCAATCACTAGTAGGAGAGAAGCTCCATTTGAAAATATATTCATTCCAGATACAAACCTCAACTTAGCCCTAAGCATGGACTGATTCTGATTCTTTCAATGAATATCATGCTTCAGTTTGCCTTATTTTCTGACTCTGATGTTCTTCCAGGGCCGGTCAACCAAAGAACAATGTTGGGGAGGACCACTCCTATCCCGAAATCATTCCATGGAAGAGGAATTTGAACGCGCTAAAGCTGCCGTTGAGGTATTCCTTGGCATTTCAAGAACTAGTTCAATGGGAACGAGAACCCATCTCCTAAAATAGGCCACTTGCATTCCATTCAACTGGGAACATTGATTAAGAGCACAATAGCAATAGCACTTAGACTTATATACCGCTTTACAGTGCTTTGTAGCCCTCTCTAAGCGGTTAACAGAGTCAGCCTCTTGCCCCCAACAATATGGGTCCTCATTTTATCCACTTCAGAAGGATGGAAGGTTGAGTCAACCCTGAGCCTTGTGAGATTCAAACTGCCAAATTGCAAGCTGCAGGCAGTCAGCAGAAGTAGCCTGCAGTACTGCACTCTAACCACTGTGCCACCAAGGCTCTTTGACTGTTTAAATGAATGTGTGATGTAGTAGATGGTTTATATTCATCTAATATGTCCATTTGTCTGGGGGGGTTTCTTTATTTAATATTTTATTATTTTTAATTTTCTTTTTGTTTCTTCTGGCACCACAATTTCATAACTGTTTGTCGGATATCGTCATTTTTCATTGGTTTTATATATTGTTTTCTCTGTTTTTTTTCTCTTTCGCGGTTTCTAGTACAGGTAGTCCTCAGCTTACGACCACAATTGAGCCCCAAAATTTATGCTGCTAAGCGAGACATTTGTTAAGTGAGTTTTGCCTCACTCTCTGACTTTTCTTGGAACAGTTGTTCAGTGAATCATAGAAGCGATTCAATTGGTAACACGGTTATTATGTGAATCTGCCTTCCCCATTGATTTTGCTTGTCAGAAGGTTGCGAAAAGTGAGCACATGACCCCGGGACACTGCAACCGTCGTAAATGTGAGTCATTTGTCAAGCATCCGAATGTAAACCACCCTGGGGATGCTGCAAGGGTCATAAGTGTGAAAAATGGCCGTAAGTCACGTTTTTCAGTGCCATTGTAACTTCTAATGGTCACTAAGTGTTCTACGTCAAGGACTACCTGCACTGTAATAGCATAGCAGAAGGAGTGGCAGAACCTGGGGGCAGAATTAAAAGAGGAATCAACTTAGAATCCCTGCATAGTCACAAGTGAAATAAGTCCAACCTCCCTTGAATTCCATTGACCCTTATCTAAATCCAAGCAGGTGCAAATTGTTAATTGAGAAGATAGGTATGATTAGCAATAAATCAGTTGAATTGGACCCTCCTATGTGGACCTGATGTTTTGCACTGGTAAATATTCTTTTTTTAATTAAGAAATGGGGTGATTCATAAAAATGTAAGGCAATGTAAGCAAAAACCTTGGTTAACGTTGAAACTCAGCAATTAAATGCCCCCTAGAAGGTTGGATAGTTGCAGAAATATGACCCATATTAGAATGCAAGTAACTACGTAAATTTGAAACAAAAAATTACTATGTTTTATATGCTGACCCAGTCAAATGATGACTCTAAGCAGCTTACACTCTTCGTTGCAATATTAAAGTTCAAATTCAATTAAATCAAATCCCAAACCACAAAGAGCACATCAATAAAATCATAAAATCATGCCCAGCATTTCCTAGTCGAACCACAGACAACTACAATGATATAATACATATCGATTTTACAGAAGACAATGTTGAAAAAGCACTACGCAATCTAAAACCATCTCTATCTACTGGACCGGATGGAATATGTGCCTACTTCTTAAAAAGATATCCGCTGCCATAGCTGAACCTCTAAGCATAATCTGAAAAATCTTTCAGGACCAGCTCCTTGCCAAACCTATGGTCACAAACCACGGTCATATTCAAAAAGGGATACCCCAGTCTAATTGAGAATTACAGACCAATCTCTTTATGCTGCATCACCTGTAAAGTCATGGAATCAATTATTAACCAATCCATTATCCTCCACTTAGAGACAAACAACTACTCTCTAACAAACAATATGGTTTCAGAAAAAAAACTATCCTGTAATCTGCAACTCTTACACTGCAGAAACATATGGACTACACAGCTCGATCAGGGCAAAGCAATAGACACAATCTACATAGACTTCTGTAAAGCCTTCGATTCAGTGGTACACAACAAACTACTACTAAAACTAAAATCTTATGGTATCTCTGGAGAACTGCATAACTGGATAGAAGCATTCCTGTCAAACAGACAACAAATGGTCAAAATTGGGAGCGTCTTATCAAATTCTGTACCTGTCAACAGTGGTGTCCCCCAAGGCAACGTTCTAGGACCAACTCTCTTCATACTCTACATAAGGACCTCTGTGATCATATTAAGAGCAACTGGGTTCTCTTGATGATGTAAAGCTATTCAACACCACAGACAATACTGCTACCCTTCAAAAAGACCTCGACTATGTATCTGAATGGTCAAACAAATGGCAATGTCAAATCTCAACAAATAAATGCTCTGTCTTACATATTGGCAAAAAAAACAGAAAATAAAATACAAGCTGAATAGTCAAGACCTTGTTGATGATCCAAACTCCGTCAAGGACCTTGGAATATTCATCTCTAATGATCTAAGTGCTAGAGCCTACTGTAACTACATAGCCAAAAAGGCATTAAGAGTTGTTAACCTAATCCTACATAGCTTTTCTCTGGTAATATCACACTACTAACTAGGGCATACAAAACATTTAGACCAATAGACCGAATACAGCTCAGTCTCACGTATCTGATATTAACACAGTTGAGAAAGTCCAGAAATATTTCACAAGAAGAGTTCTCTCTCATTGCAGAATACTTTATGCCACCAGACTTCAAATTCTAGACCTAGAAAACCTAGAACTACTTGGTCTGATCTAAGTATAGTATATAAAATCATACATTGCAATGTCCTTCTGGTCAATGAACAGCTTCAACCATAACAATACAATAGATACAAACAAGGTTAAGCACCAAACTTGATTGCAGGAAATACGACTTCAGCAACAGAGTGGTCAATGTCTGGAATACTCTACCTGACTCTGTGGTTTCTTCCCCAAACCCCAAAACTTTAACCTTAGACTGTCTACTATTGACCTCACCCCTTTCCTAAGAGGTCTGTAGGGGGCATGCATAAGTGCACCAATGTGCCTACCATCCCTGTCCTATTGTTTCTTTTATTTTTCTTATATGTATTCATTTCATGTATTCACAACTATGTTTATCCTTATACTTATTATCCTGTAAACGATTGACAAAATAAATAAATAAAAAATAAAGAAAATAATACAGTCCCCGGGTACTACTGCTTCAAGAATATCTCAATTTTCCCTACTGTCCAAAAGAGCCAGATGTTAGCAAGGAGGTTAGCGATATTTTTTCCTTTAGCAAAGAGAGCCTGGGAAGGAAAGTATCTACTAATCTTTGTCTCTGCCCTGCTAATATTCTATATGCATTGAATATTTCACAGAGTAACAAAGTAAAATATATGGCCGTGATAGTGAACCAATGGCACATGTGCCGGAAGTGGCACACAGAGCCATTTCTGCCAGCGTGCGAGCTATCATCCGGAACTGATCCACTGTGCATGCGCGCGCACTCCAGCCAGCTGATTGTTGGGTATCTGCCATGCATGCGCGGGGGGAGACGCACGTCTGGGAGATGCATGCGCATGCACAAAGGCACAGGGCACAGGGGGGTCACCCGTGCATGCGCAGAGGCATGCAGTGCATGCACGAGGGGTCATGCGCGCATGCACAGGGGGGCAGGGTGTCATGCACACATTGCATTATGGATGCAAGCGCGTGTTCATGCGCACCTTCAGCATGCGATGACGAAAAGGTTAGCCACCATTGGGATATGGCTGTGGCCCAAATCTGACTCACGTAAAGCAACCACATCTCTTTGAAGATAAGACATAATTTTATTATGAGTCCTTAGGGAGAAGGGCAGCATACAAGTCGAATAAATTATTATTATTATTATTATTAACATATTATTATGTTATTATTGTATATTAACATATAATATTATATATTAATAACATTATTATGTTATTATATTATATTATTATTATTATTATTATTATTATTATTATTATTATTATTAACATAAATAGAGAATGTCCTGCATGCCAAACAAAGCCCAGCAGCCCTGTGCCAAAGCACAACCAGAGCTCAAACTGCATTGCAAAGACAACACACACAAAGGCAGACCCAATGGAAATTACAGCATGGTGCGATTACTAATAATCCATTAGCTAAACACATTGGTGTGACCTTATTATTATATATTCCTTCCTATTAGATCAGCATGCTAGCCATACTCCTTCTTCTATTTTCTTTCACCTGTCCAGAGGGGGGCTGCTTCCAGTTTGGATCAGTTCGCCTGTACTGATAGTTCCAACCACCGGCTGGGCCCGCCCACCCGCCTCGGTGCTATCCCGTCCTATATATCTCACTCTCTGGCTTGCTTGCCCCACCCACACAGCCCAGCTGATTTCTGCACCTCGCTCACTCTACTCACCATGGCTGCCCGAGAAGGTGTGCTGGAAGTTGTGTGCATGAAATCACCATGTGTTTGAAGCTTGCAGTCACATTTTCGATTCTGCACTAGGCGAACCGGTTGTTAAATTTTGTGAAGCCCACCTCTGCACCTGTCTTAGCATTATAGAAATGTATCCAAAACATGACAATTTGACCCTGTTCATTTGTGGCTCAAGTGACAATTCCGAATTGATTTGTTTTGTGATCGATTTGTTTGTTTCCTTGGCTGTTCGTGGCATTCTCAGCAGCCTTTTCCAGTAACGAAGTTCAAAAGCATCAATACACATTCTAGCTGGCTTCTTCAAAATCCAATTTTCACTTCCGTAGAGTGTCAGGGGGAAAAACCTTTACAGCCCCAATTCTGAGCTTACTCTTTCCATTCGATATGAAACAAAGCAAAAAAATAATTCTGGAGTCCTTTGGAAATGGACAGGAAGGGACTGAACTTAATCACAGGGTGTGTTTGCTGATAAAATTAGAAATTAATTACTTTAGTGGCAGTTTGCCAAGGAGAAAACTGAAAGGAAAATGTCCTGTCTCTTCTACCCCTCACTATCAGCTAGAAGGGATTTCTTGTTAAGAAAATATCTCCATTAAATGCACAGCACTAAAATAGTTCAAACCTGGGCACGTTTGCAAACAGTAAATGAATTAAAGCAATGTAAATATGGGAGGATGGAGTGGTGATAAATATCTTCCCAAACACTTGGTTTTCCTCTTCTCTCATAAATTACAAAATGTGCCCCTTGTGCTTCTATTTGAAGTCTAGCAGATATTGAACTGAACTGTGTGCTGTGCTCTTAATAAGAAAGTAAGTTTGGATTTCCAGAACTTGTGGCTGTCTCACAATTAACTATGTGCAGTACATAACCCTCCACAACACTCCTACAATATCACCAGATAGATCATTGGGAGAAGGGGTGAGAAACTCAGCATTTTTCCTTCCTTCCTTCCTTCCTTCCTTCCTTCCTTCCTTCCTTCCTTCCTTCCTTCCTTCCTTCCTTCCTCCCTCCCTCCCTCACTTACTTACCTACTTACTTATGACCAATATCATAATTTAAGAAGGAAATATGGGTGGTCCTCAATTTACAACCAGTTGTTTAGCAACTGTTTGAAGTTACGACAGGAGATGTAGGAGATAACCAAGTTGAGCCTGAAGGAGGGGTCAAACGTATCATAAGTCTGCTCACAAGAGATCTAAGTCCAGCCCACCTTAGATGCCTTTCTTATCTCCCACTCCTTTCCCTTGACTGTTAGTTGGTCAGATTCTTGTAGAGAGCTTAAGCTTGCAATAAATCTTTATACTAATTTGAAATGCCTGAATCTCCTGATTTTCCCAGTGCTTGACAAGATCCCCCAAACCAGAACTTATGACCCAAATTTGAAGTTCTGATGCCCCTTTCATAGATCCATGACCACATTACAGGCGCTCGGCCACCGGTCTGCATTTATGGCTGTTTGAAGCATCTCATGATCATGAGACTATATTTTGTGATGTTTTTGACAGGAACTGGTGTTTACTTCTATTTTCTGGCAAAAAAACAAACCTATAGCAAACAATGGATTCACTTAATTACTGTGTTAGGATCCAGCAGTTACCCCAATTAAATCATGAGTCTCAAGCCAAACTTCCAAAATTTGAAAAGGATTTATTGGGAGTTAACATGTCCAGCACTGCCTGGATGTAGCCGACTCTGAGACACATTGTCACCCTTGACCCTGGTTTTTCCCCCACTGTCTGGTTGTATCATAATTCATATTCTCCAATGAGACACATCCATAGCCAAGAGTCATCAATCATGTTCTCCAGGTAGAATTTTGTGCAGCAAAATTTCAGTCACCTAGTTACTATCTTTGAAAACTATTTATGGAATGCACTTTCGATTTCCAAGCTGCAGCACTGCTCCCCCCTCTCTTTCTGTTGGCAACTCTAAAAAGACCATAGAAATGTTTTATGGGTTGACAGACCACAGTGTTAACTTGATGACTGCTGCAGTCACTTTTCAAACACAGTGTTCATTTTATGACTATTCACTTAAATCAGAGTTCCCCTTTCTGGATTGGTGGCCCAGAGTGGGAAGAAGGGAAAGACTGGGTGGTTTTGTGGGGAGACAGCTGTTCCCATTGCTCACATGAATGAGGCCCCGAGCACCCGGGATGCTCACGAATGGAGCTGTGCATATGGGCTAGCCAGCCACTCATGCGGCCCAGTTGCAAATAGGCTGCGGCCCAGTAGTGGGCTGCAGCTTACAGGTTGGGTACCCCTGACTTAAAGGCTGCAAAAAAAAATCCACAAAATTGTACTCAGACATGTCACCTTCTTAATAACTGTCACAACTTATGGCCATGATTGTGGGCTCAATTATGGTTGTAAGTCAAGGACTACCTGCAATATTTTGAATACTTTTTTTCCTTTTCCTTTCTATAGATATAAACTTTAAGGAAGAAAAGTTGACTGCAATATTTGGAATACTTTTTTTTCATTTTCCTTTCTATCAATACAAATGTTAAGGAAGAAAAGTTGATGCAAATACAATCCCACAGGCAGAAGGGAATAAAAAAATAGCTGCCATCTTGACTTTTTTTGACTCTGTTTGAGGCTACCATAGCACAGAAATGTAGATTGAAACTTTATGCACAGTTTCTTTTATTGTTATTAAGGAAAATAAGAAACGGGCTTTTTTCCAGGACTTGGTAAGGACTGTTTAAACTGCATTTTCTGTCTAGAAAATGGTCTTAGGGGCATTATAAATAAAATAATAAGGAGCTGTTGAGATAACATGAAATGGTCTGGCAGCGCTATAGAAATGCTAAATGTTTGCAATATTCCATAAACATCCCCCCTCCCTTTCTAAGAACAGAATGCATAATATTGTGCATTTTAAGATTTTCTTAGCTACGTATGAGAGATAAGCTTTTTTTCCCTATTCCAGGCTTAGATTCCAGATAGCCATAAAGTGCTAGTGATTATGCTATTCAACTGCAAAGCATAGGATCACAAATAAAGAGGCTGATTTTAATAGCATTGTCTCTAAAATACTTTACTTAAAGAGATAAGTAAAACAATTTTATACCATAGTATTCAGGGTAGGGGCGGCAAGGACCATTAGTCAGAAATGTAATTTAGAGAGAGCTTATTTGAATTTTAGAGTGGATTTTAAAAGGGGAGGGGAGTGGGGAGTGGAAAGGAAAGGGGAAAGAGAATGGAAGAGAAAACTAGGGGAGGGAAGGGAAGGGAAAGAGAAAGGAAATGAAAGAAGGGAAGGGAAGGATAAACCTATGTGTATAAATGACACCATTTCTTAGAGTATTTCCATAATCACTAGAGAAAAAAACAAAATATTATTGTTGGGGAAATAAAAAGGTAGTTTTAAAAATGGCAAATAGCAAGGAATAAATGTATGCATTAGTTCATTTATTTATCCAGTTGTATTGCATTTATTTATTTTTTTAGGACTAGAATTCCCAGTCTCCTGGTGATTGGCCCAAAGTCACCCAGTCAGCTTTATGGCTAAGATAGGACTAGAACTAACAGCCTCTCTCTTTCTAAACCGGTGCCTTAACTACTACAGAGAAATTCATGGCTCAAAGGTATTTAAAGATGTGCAGTTAGGGAGGTATCTATCCGAGTCACTTCTGATCATTATCTGGACATTCTGGACTTCTGTTGTAATGTTTTAGCCTTTGTTTCCTTGGCAAATGGGGTCTATACATCTCTCAAGGTCACTTTCCTTTCTCTCTTATTCCATCAGAATTTCTCTGAATACCATAATTCTCCTGCATTTAATTGAATGAAAGTTGGTAGGAAAAAATGCAGCCTTTATCTGTTCAGCATTAATTATTTTAAAATTTATATCCTTTTTACCACCAAAGGAGTCTGTCTTGTTTTTCTATTCCCTTATCTGCTGTTAATTTGTTTTTCTGAAGCCACCCAGTCTGTACAGTTCTATTTGTACTCATATTTTCTCTTCCCTAGCTGTTATTAAATTCTGTCTGCTGTGGATCAAACCAGCATAATGACCTGCCAAACTTTGAATGTTTTATTTTAACATGGAATCAAGAAAAAGAATGTTCTGGGATTAAGATTAATTCCACTTTTAATGGCTTCTAGAGTTCTATCTGAGCCTTCTTCCTCTGGTATACTTTGGATAGATGGTGTTGAAATTCCAACTCCCAAATTTCTTTTGGATGTTTTTTTATATGGTTTTTTTAATGAATTGTTTATATAGCTTTCAATTTCTAAGTCATCGAAGGTCATTACCTGAGATGGGCAGCTATTAAAATTGAATGAATGAACGAACGAATGAATGAATGAATGAATGAATGAATGAATGAATGAAGTCTTATATTTTATGGGATTATGGAGACTACACTCCAGTACATCTGCAAAGTTGCTTCTTGAGAAAGATATACCTATATTCATCACTATGCTAAAGGCAAAAATAGAACTTTCTATATTCTGGAGTCTGCAAATGTTGCACATTGCATGCAATAATAAGAATGGAATGGAATGGAATGGAATGGAATGGAACGGAACAAAATAGAATATAGGCAACCCCTCATATACCAAAAGCCAGCAATCATATCAAATTATTTTGCTGAACCCACGAAATGGAAGGGAATGGAGGGGAGGGATAGCATAGGATAGGATAGGATAGGATAGGATAGGATAGGATAGGATAGAATATGCCAAAAGCCAGCAATCATTTCAGATTCTTTTGCTAAGCCTACTGAAGGTATTTCCTACAAATGTTCATTGTATCACAGCACCAGAATGCAATTAGAAGGCAGTTAATTTTTATGTATCCCTAGCATAAATGATTTTGCTTCCTAACTTTGAGGTGAAGATTTATTTTATTTTTTTATTTAAAAAGTTTTTTATTTTTGATACAAACATACAAACAGGACATACAAAACATAAAAACCATCTTCCATATATACATACAGTGTGTCAGTTGGTTACAAATCCTTTGTGTCATCCTTTCATATTCATCACTCACAATTTATCAAAAAGAAAATTTCTCATATTATCAATAAAACATTATGTATTTATCAATTATTACTTGTGTACAATTAAACTATTTATTTCATCATATATATGAGATATATTTTAATCTAAAATTTATGTTATACTTTCATCCAATGGTTATATATATCAACATTATATTTTATATCAGCCTATTATATTTCTATTACAAAATTATATAGTCTATTGCATTACCAAGTCTTTTATCCAACCATTGATAAAACAAATCCCATATCTTGTAAAATTGTTTATCTTCTTGTTCTCTAATTTCAAATGTCAATTTACTCATTTCAGCACAGTCCATAATTTTCCTAATCACTTCCTCCTGCATAGGTATTTTATCATTCTTCCAATTTTTGGCAAATACAATTCTAGCTGCTGTTAAAACATTTACAATCAAATATTTCAACTCTTTATTGTAGATATCTGGTATAATTCCCAATAAAAATATTTCTGGTTTCAAGTCTATGTGTTGTTGTATCATTTTTCCAACCATATGTGGATTTTAGTCCAATATCTTTTGCATCCGAACAAGTCCACCACATATGGTAATATGATCCAGGTATCTGATGACATTTCCAACATTTATCCGATTTATTCTTAAACATTCTTGCAATTCTCGTCGGGGTAAGTGCCACCTGTAAAACATCTTATACAAATTTTCTTTATAAGCAGTTGACATTGTCATTTTATAATTCTGGGACCATAATTTTTCCCATTTCTCTAGATCAATCCCATATCCAAAATTTTTCCCCAAGCAATCATTGTTTCTTTAACTTGTTCCTCTTCCATTTTAATTTCTAAAAATATCCATAAAGTTTTTAATCACCTTTTCATCAGTACCCATCAATATTTTGTCTAGCCCAATCTGCTTGTTATAAATACCTTCTACTTTAATATCCTTATCAAATCTAGATTGTACTTGCAAATATGAAAACCAATTCATTTTTATACCTTGTTCTTCCAACGCTTGCATAGATTTAAGTTCACCCCTTTCATTCAATATCTCACCATATCTAACTGTTTGTTCCTTTTATATATTACTGGATATGAAAAGGCTTCAATAGTAGATATCCATATTGGAATTTTCAAGTAATGTTGTTTTTAATCTTCTCCCAGTTTAAAAACAAAGCTTCTTGAATATAATGTCTTCTAAAATACCCTTGTGTTTTAGTTCCCTTATACCAAAGGAATGCATGCCACCCCAATAACAAGTCATGTCCTTCTAGAGTCAATAATCTAGTATTTCTTAGTGTTATCCAATCTTTTACCCACATCAAATTTGCCACCTGATAGTATAGTTCCCAATTGGGCAAAGCAAACCCTCCTCTTAATCTTGCATCCTGCAATAACTTAAGTTTAATTCTTGCTTTTTTGCCTTGCCATATATATTTCAACATCATTCGATTTAGGTCTTCAAAAACTCTTTCCCTAATCTGATTGGAATTGTCTGGAATAAGTATAGAATTCTAGGCAATACATTCATCTTGATTGTTGATATTCTCCCAATCAACGATAGTTGTAAGTTTTTCCATTTTTCCAAGTCTGTCGCTATCTGCTGTTTAAGTTTAATGTAATTATCCTCCTTCAGTGTACTACATCTTGCTGTAATATATATCCCTAGATACTTAACCTTACTTGTGACCTGTATTTCTAAAGCTTCTTCCAATTCTTTCTTCCGTCTCGCTAACATATTCTTTGTTAATATCTTTGTTTTGTCTTTATTAATTTTCAATCCTGCTACTTCTCCATACTCTTCTATTCTTTCAATTAGCTTAAGCGCTGATTCCAGTGGGTCCTCTAATATAAATACCAGGTCATCTGCAAAGGCTTGTAACTTATATTCTTCTCTTTTAATTTTCATTCCTTTTATTTGTTTATCTTCTCTAATACACCTGTTTAACACTTCTAAGGTTAACACAAACAGCAGGGCGACAGTGGGCAGCCTTGTCTAGTCCCTTTTCTTATATTTATAGGCTCTGTCAATTCTCCATTTATCAAAACCCTTGGTTTGTTCAGAATATATAGTCTCAATAGCATATAAATTTTTGCCAAAGCCCATTTGTGTCAATTGTAGTAACATGAAGTGCCAACTCACATTATCAAAGGCTTTTGAGCATCCAGAAACATCAAGGCCATTTGCTTTTCAGGATGTGCCTCATAGTACTCCAGAGTGTCCAGGATTATTCTCATATTATGTTTGATTTGTCTTTTGGCAGAAACCCATTTTGGTCAACATGTATAAAGTTGTTTAAGTATCTTTTCAGTCTTTCTGCCAAAATTGAAGCAAAAATTTTATAGTCTGAATTTAATAGGGAAATAGGCCTATAATTTTTAACTTGTTGTAAGTCTGTGTCTTCCTTGGTATAAGTGTGATATAAGCTTCTGACCAAGTCTTTGGTATTCTCTTCTCTTGCATGACTTCATTCATAACTTCTAATAATTGGAGGTTTAACACCTCCTGAAAAGTCTTATAAAATTCCACTGGTAAACCATCCGGGCCTGGTGCTTTCCCTGTATTTTGTTTCTTTAAGGCTTCTGTTAACTCCATCATTGTTATATTCTCTTCTAACATTATTTCGATATCTTTAGGTATCTGTGGTAACTTTGCCTTTTGTATATATTGTTTAATTTTTTCTTCTTGAATACTCTCTTGATAGTACAATTTTCCATAATAGTCTTGTATAATTCTTTTTTTCCCTTCATTTCCGTAACAAGGATGTCCTTCTTCATCTATTAAATGGCTAATTTTCCTTGATTCTCTTTCCTTTCTTAATTTATAGGCTAACCATCTTCCTGGTTTGTTTGCATCCTCAAAATAATTCTGTTTAGCATTTTTAATCTTTTGGGCTAGCTCTTCTTTTTCCATTAATTCCATTTTATGTTTGGTTATATCCATTTTGATTTTAACATCTTTTTTTGTGGAAATTTCTGTAGTTTTTCCAGTTTTTATATTCTTCTTCTAATGTTTTAAAAGTCTTTTTTGTTTGATATTTCTTTTCCTTGTATAATCAATTATCAAGCCTCTTGTATAGGCCTTCATCGTGTCCCAGAGATTCTGTAACGATGTATCCTCTTTAAAAAAGAATACCAGTTCTCTCTCCATTTTCTGTTTAAAATCTTCTTCCTTTAATATCTTATTGTTTAATGTCCATCTAGATCTCATCTTTTGTCCTTTTCAAATAATAATCATTGGATTATGATCGGCCCAAATA
>CM019151.1:176105777-176198805 GCA_009733165.1 Naja naja | reverse complement strand
CCTTGAAGATGTTTCATTTCTCATCCAAGAAGCTTCTTCAGCCCTGACTGGATGGTGGGGAATGGAAGGATTTGTATTGCTTGCAGAGATTTACATTCTCTTAAAGAGTCAGGTAGCTGGATGGAGTCACTGAAGCAGTTGGCATGAGCTTAAATGGACTCCAGAAGACAATAGAGGACAGGAAGGCCTAGAGGAAAATTGTCCATGGGGTCACGATGGGTCGGTCATGATTTTGCAACTAACAACAATAAAAAAGAGTCATTGAGGCCACTTGGAGGTTTGCCTGTGTCCTCAGGGTCACCTGAGTAATGCAAATGGATGTAGAGCCTTCTTGGAACTTGGAAAGAACTGTGTTGTGGAACTGTGCTTTCGGCAGGACATTTTCTGCCCTGGCTGTGTCCCTTCCCTGTTGAATCCAGTTGCAGGCTGTTGGGGATGAGTCTGTGTTGTCTATATCTCAAACTGAAGCACAAATGGTTCCTGGAGTCTGTAATTTTTTCTGGACATCTTCTTGGATGAGAAGCGAAACATCTTCAAAGTCCTTCCACCCTAACCCTCTTGAAAAAGTACTTTGGGACTTAACAGTGGTCCTGTAGTACAACTACAGTGAGCCAAAATTTCCATTGCTATGCAAGGCAGTTGTTAACGGAGTCATGTCCCATTTACAACCTTTTTGCCACAGTTGTTAAGCAAATCATTACAGTGCATCATGCAGTCAATAAACAAATTTGGCTTTCCCCATTGACTTTGCTTGTCAGAAGTTTCCTAGGAAGGTTGCAAATGACAGTCCCACCCCAAGATGCTGCGACCATTGTAAATAATGCTGGTTACTAAGCATCCAAATTTTGACCACGTAACTATGGGGATGGTGTGTGAGAACCGGTTATAAGTCACTTTTTTCAGTGCCATTGTAATGTTCATTAAATTACTGTAAGTAAAAGACTAATATCTATGAAGATTCTCAGTCATCCAGGTCATGGTTGTCCCAAAATGCTTTTTTTCAAGAGGCAACTGGACTTTCTGGTTTTCTCTGAAGACATTTCGCTTCTCCTTCAAGAAGCTTCTTCAGCTCAGGGCTGAAGATGCTTCTTGGATGAGATCAGTGGTGAGATTCAAATTTTTTTACTATCAGTTTTATGGGCATGGCTTGGTGGGCATGGCAGGTGAAGGTTACTGCAAAATCCCCATTCCCTCCCCACCCCACTAACCTGCTTTCCAACTCCTTTCTCCTGTGCAGGGCAACAAAAGAAGACCCAGCCAATCAGCTGGGACTCGGGAGGCAGAGAATAGATGGGGGCGGGGCCAGTCAGAGGTGCTATTTGCCGGTTCTCTGAACTACTCAAAATTTCCACTACTGGTTCTCCAGAACTGGTCAGAACCTGCTGAGTACCACCTCTGGATAAGAAGCGAAACATCTTCAACAAAAAAACAGAAAGTCCAGTTGCTTCTTGAAAAAGCACCTTTGGGTGAGGAGCAATGGGCATTCAAATTATTGTAAGTGGGGACTATCTGTATCTCAAACTTGCAAACTGGGATGAGTGTGGACAGTGACCATCTAAGTTAATCTTCCCCAGCCTGGCATCTTCAAAATTCCCAACTTCCATTCAGGCTGACTGAAATTCTGGGAGAACTGTAGGCTATATTCATACATCAAGTTTACCTGGGCCATGTAAAGATCTCAAAGTGTATTTTGCATTTGCACAGTGTCGGTAGATTCTGTAATTTAACTTGTGTTCATTTGTGGCTTTGTTAATTATGAAGTGGGCCAGTTATGTTGTGCCAAGCTGGAAATAACTCTGTTATGAGTACAACCTAAAATATACATCTTTCTCCACTGGAAAGCTTCACCTTAAGATCCAGATCTTTAGTAGATGCCAAAATCACAATGGCAACACACAAATGATGCCACTTTCTTCTTTGCTCCTCCCCTCCAAAGAATGTCTACATATTTGAAAACGTATGATGACATACGTTTGAGGTTCTGGAGTTTCAATTTTGAAAGTGAAAAATAACTAGGAGATGCCCTTGAGCTAAAAGAATTGTTTCTTCCATTCTGTTTCTTCCATGTTTCATAATTGTTTGTTTGGTTCCCTTCTCCCTAGTCAGACACAGAGTTCTGGGACAAGATGCAGGCAGAGTGGGAAGAAATGGCTCGCAGAAAGTGGATTTCAGACAGCCAAGAAACACGACAAGTGGCCGTCTCCATTAATGAGAAGGTAACCTGGGATTGTTGAAGAACAGAGAAGAACATATTTATGGTAGTCCCAGATCAGTACAAGGCAAATTTGCATGTCATCACATAGGACCTGGTTCTGTAAACGACCATCTATCCCAGTAGTTTCTATGATCTGATGCAGTTGGCATGCTCTGAATTAAAAATGGTCACCTCTTGAGACCCAGAAAATGGGCCTTCCCTTCAAGGCACCTATGCTGTGGAACACTTCCCCACATGAGATTACCTCCTACCATGGATGTATTTCAATTAACCCCTTTCTATGGATCATGGTGGCTCAGTGGGTAAGACACTGAGCTTGTTGATCGAAAGGTCGGCAGTTCAGCGGTTCGAATCCCTAGTACCGTGTAACAGAGTGAGCTCCCATTACTTGTCCCATCTTCTGCCAACCTAGTAGTTTGAAAGCACATTAAAAAATGCAACTAGAAAAATAGGGACCATCTTTGATGGGAAGGTAACAGAGTTCCGTGTGCCTTTGGCATTTAGTCATGCCAGGCACATGACCACGGAGACGTCTTCAGACAGTGATGGCTCTTCGGCTTTGAAATGGAGATGAGCACCACCCCCTAGAGTCGGGAACGACTAGCACATATGTGCGAGGGGAACCTATGCATCATGGTGGCTTACATGGTTAGGATGCCAGGATGGAGGTTAGCAAGCCCACGTTCAAGACCCGAGTGCTGCCATGGAGCAGGGTTGAGCTGCCATTGTCAACTCTCAAAACGACTTTAGCTGAAGCCATGTTTTCTTTTCTTCATTTCTTAGTTGCCATACATATGTGGGGGAGGAAACCTATGGGGTGTACAATATTTTCCTCTAAAGTGCCAGACATAACAGCGATGATGCTTGTGAGAACCAAGGTCAGCTCAACGTGCCCTCATAACAGCTGGAGGGAATGCTGAAAAGCTTAACCTGGTTGGTTAATGTGACCTGTGACACTAAGGAGGGTGGGTTGTGTCTATTCTTTTAATTACATCAAAGTGCAGGAAATATTCAGAGTTGGTTCCACATTTGATTGTGCCGATATGGTGTACGCAATAAAGGAGATCTTTGAGGAAAGCTACAGCCTCAGAGTTTGAATTGATTGGGATCATTACTCAGAACCATGACACCTGTCCTTCATTCCAGCTCCTGCTGGGGCATGAAACTGAGCTAATCTTTCAATCCTGAGGCACCTTGGTGCTTCTGACATAAGTGCAAGTCCCTTTTTAATAGGCAAAAAAAGTAATTTGAGGAAGCAGAACAAAAAAGGAGGAGATGCATTTCCAGTCACAGTTATGTCATTTGTACTGTAGCTTATTTGACACATAAAATATTTTCAGAAGAAAAAAATGACCTTTTGGTCATATGGATTCTTTAGTCCCATTGCTGAAAATAAGCCACGGCATAAAGTAATGTGTAGGCTGTTCAGACACTTACCAAAAATACCTTCATGGATAAATCAAAGGCTAAAATCAAATGATTTTTTTTAATTACATTTATATGCCGCCCTTCTCCGAAGACTCAGGGTGGCTTACAATTTTTGGAGCACAACCCAATGCGTTCAGCAATAGCCTTCATTCCATTGTATATCCCTGCTTATTACTAAGTGGCATTTTTACAAAGTCAGCTTATTGCCCCCAACAATCTTGGTCCTCAATTTACCTACCCCGAGAGGATGGAAGGCTGAGTCAACCTTGAGCCTGGTGGGATTTGAGCCTGCAATAATTACAGGCAGCTGGAACTAAGTGCTAGGCGTTTAATAGCCTGCACCACCAAGGTTCCTGCCTGCAGTCTGCAATTTTTCTGGAAATCTCATATTCCCACCCCATTCGAAGGGCGTTCAACCCAAAGTGAGTCAACCTTCTCTCAGCTGATTTGATTTTAACGTGGTCAAATTTTATTCCCAGGCTCATTGAGACTTTTTTGTGAATAGATCTCCCTAAGATTGTGTGGATAGTTTGCAACCCTAACCCTATGCAAGTGTCCATATCTAACTGCCAACACTTTTCTTTTTCAGGGTTATTACTTTCACACCGAAAATCCCTTCAAAGATTGGCCTGGTGCTTTTGAAGAGGGACTAAAAAAACTGAGAGAAGGGGACTTGCCCCTCACCATCCTATACTTGGAGGCAGCTATTCTCCAAGACCCACATGATGCTGAGGTATCTACCCTGGTGAATATCTGGAACTAGTTAAAATTCCCTTCAGAATCTTTTATCAATTGTGAGGAAACAGCTCTGGACTTCTTGGTGCTCTCTGAGCTTGGTTGTTTGCTTGCAGAACTTTAATTGTCCAACTAGGTAACATCATCAGTGTGAGTGAGTGTGGGTTTGCTCCAGCAGTGGGATCCTACCTGTTCCACTACCAATTCGGTGATTGCGCACGCTTGCATGCACACCTAACATGTGCGCAGCTTTCTCCACACCAGCTGAGGCCTACAGGGCCAATCAGCTGAGAGGATAAAGAAGAGAAAAGCACAGTGGCAGGTTGGAGGGCCAATCCTGCGCTTTTCTCTTTTTTCTCCTCTCAGCTGATTGGCTTTTTCCCTCCTCTCAGCTGATTGGCTTTTTTCCTCCTCTCAGCTGATTGTCAGAGGCTTTTTTTTTACTACTGGTTCAGGCGAACCGGTCCGAACTGGTAGCATACCACTATTGGTTTGCTCTCTGTTGATATCCATTAGCTTGCCCCTCCAGTTTTGATGGAGGTGTGGTTTTCTCCTTTATTAATGCCTTAATTAGAGTATTATTTGATTCCTTGATCATTGTTTGAAACAACTTTTCTTGTCATCCCCTATCCTACCCATAGATATGTTGTCAACTTAATCAGTGGGAACAACCTTGAAAGGGAGATATTTATATCAGAATATTCAACCATTCCTCATTTTTCGGCTTTCTCCATTTTGGAGAAAAAGCCCAAATATATTTCATAGCCTCGGTGCTTTCTCACTTATATATAATTTGAATGTGATAACACTGTTTTACATTCCTTTGAGTATCACATCCTTGCGTCCAGTTGGCATTGGCATCTTCCTGATTGGTTCTGAAGTTGACATTCAGGATTTAGAATGGAGGGGATGATGTGGTGGAATGTAGTCTGGATTCCCAGGAAGGAGAGGCTGCATGTCAGAGGAGTTTAGGTGGCTTGTGTGGGAGAAAGAGAGTGAAGAAGGCTCTTCCCTAAGAGCTCCCAGGGTATATGCTTAACGGTGCAAGTAGTCTGCTTTAGTTTAGCAAGATTTCTGTCTGTAGGTCAGGAACAATAAAGGAAACTGCCTAGAACCCTAGTGTGTCTTTCTTGATTTTTCAACCTGACATCAATCTTGACAGACTAAAGCAGACTTTTTTTGCAGCCTTGCTTTTTAAAATAAAGACCTACATGACATTCATAACAAAATAATTTCCCAGAGTTTATTTTTCTGATACCTAGCATGGTATAATGCTCAAACTTCCCATTTTGCAGGCCTGGCAGTTTCTTGGAATAACCCAAGCAGAAAATGAAAATGAACAGGGAGCCATAGTTGCCCTCCAACGGTAAGTGACACTAATGACTGTTGGGTTTATGTGCCCAGTGGTTATCCAGATGGTTGCCTTATTGCTTTCAGAAGGAAAAAGAGAGTTTCCGTAAATATTGGACATATCTTTAGGGGACTGGAGGCTAAAACATATGAAGGCCAGTCACTGGAATTGGGTATGTCTAGTTTAATGAAAAGAAGGATTAGGGTGTGACATGATAGAGGTGTCCCAATCTCTCAGGGGCTGCCACAAAGAAGAGGGAGTCAAGCTATTCTCCAAAGCACCTGAATGCAGGACAAGAAGTAACAAATGGAAGCTTATAAAAGAGAGAACCAACCTAGAACTAAGGAGGAATCTCCTGATAGTTAGAACAATTAATCAATGGAATGACTTGACTTGAAAAATGACTTCAATTGATGATATGGGCATCAGTCAAACTGCTCCTATTTGAGATGCCAAACTGCTTGGTACTACTTCTGCTCCACTCACATCTTAACAACTGCAAGAAACTGCTAGGAGAGGTTATCTAATTGTTCAGGATCAGATACTGGAATGCTGAAGACACTCGTTTCATCTTCTAGAGGTGTGGGGGAGGTCCTTCTGTATTTCCTGGTGGGGGGCAGAGAAAATTCATCATTGAATCACAGCAGGATGGAGGTGCGATATATCCAAAACAAGCCTGCTATGAATTCCTGATTTAAATCCCCACTGATTTAAAGGGATGGCACAATCCCAGGGGCGGGCTTCAAAAATTTCAGCAACCACTTTTCTGCGTGGTTGCTGGGTGGGCATGGCCATGGTGGGTGTGGCATAGTCGGCATCCTGCATCATGGTAGATGTTTTTGCCTTCCCCAGTGTGAAAACAGGCCCCCCTCATGTTCTGGAGGACAGAAACAGGCCCATTTCCAGCCTTCCAGAGTATCCAGGAGGCCCGTTTTTTCACCCTCCCTGAGCCTCCTCATGGGCCCTGCATTTACCTTGCATCAAAAACAGGCCGTGTGGAGACTCCTGGGAGGGGCAGGGTGGAGCAGGGTGGGAGGGGTGTGGTGGAGTGGGAGGGGCCAGCCGGGGTGGGATTTTTCAGTTCCACGAACTGCCCATAACATTACCTATGGATTCTCCCAAACCCAGGCGAACCCGTAGCAGCTTACCCCTGAACAACAACAACAACAACAACAACAACAACAATAATAATAATTTATTAGACTTGTATGCCGCTCTCTCTCCCTAAGGACTCAGGGCGGCTCACAGTATAAAATCCAATACAATAATTTACTTAAAAATCAATTAAACATTACAAGCCTAATAACAATAAAATGATTAAAATTCATTAAAATTTCTCTAAAACAAACCTGCCTCCCTTGGTTCAGTCCAGACTGGCCTGCTGAAAGAGCCAGGTCTTCAGGTCACAGTGGAAGGAGCGGAGATCAGGGGCCAAACAAAGGCCCAAGGGGAGCTGATTCCACAGGGTGGGTGCTCCCACAGAGAAGGCCCTACCCCTGGGCACCGCCAGCCAACAATGTCTGGCCGACGGTACCCAAAGGAGGCCCTGCCTGTGGGAGCGTACAGGGCGATCGGAGCGTGATGCTGGCAGGAGACGCTCCCGCAAGTACCCCAGACCCAAGCCATGTAGGACGTTATATGTTGTTACTAATACCTTGAATCTCAATCCCCTGAGAAATCCACAGTGCTGGACCAGGTGGAAGGAAAAAGAAAAAGAGCATAATCAGCAGCAAGGTGGATGCTCTTGATCAGTGAGGAGTACACCACTGAAAGCAGGGATGGGATTCTACCGGTTTGGAGCAGTTCAGTAGAACCGGTTGTTACAATTCTGCACAGTTTGAAGAACTGGCATATTGTGCCCCTCCGCCCACCCCTCCCCTCCCCACCCAGTCAGTCCTTATCACGTGCATGCGCGACATCACTGACTGCATTTTCCCCCGCCTGCGCCGCCCTGCCCAGTCACTCCTTATGGTATTTTTTTTTCCTCCTGATGATCAGCTGTTCTGACAATCAGCTGTGCTGGGATCCTCCTCGCTGTCTTACTGCTTTGCCCAGGAGGCAAAAGGGGATGCGCAGGGGGGTGCTGTGCCTCCCTCCCTGCATGCTTCATTTTTTGCCTCCTGGGCCTCAGGGGAAGCCTCCTGGGAGCAAAAATGGCCTCCCAGGTGGCTTCCCTGAGGCCCAGGAGGCAAAAAAACAGAGCGCGTGGGATGCAAAAAAAGAAGAAGAAGCCATGCCCACCTAGCCACTCCCACCTAGCCACACCCACAGAACCAGTAGTAAAAGTATTTGCATTCTACCCCTGTCTGAAAGGCCAGGTTTAAGATCATGCTAGAGAAGATGATCTATAAGACTGCCAGGAATCAACATTGTCCTAATGGTACACAATAAACCAACTTCCTGAAAAAGCAGAACCCTGACTTTGATGTTTTGACTCACAACTATCCCTTGATCAGTAGAGGCCATCTATGGCCATGGCAATGTCTATCCAGGTTCAGCTGGGATATCAGTTATGGGTTCCTCTGGAGCGAGAGGCCTTGGTGATAGTAAGCCCATGCCATCAGCCCACTGAGAACACTCTGCTTAACCAAGTGTCCTTTTGCCCCTGCTCAGGTGCTTAGAGCTTCAGCCAAACAACTTGAAAGCCCTCATGGCCTTAGCCGTGAGCTTCACAAACACTGGCCACCAGCAGGAGGCCTGTGAAGTCTTAAGAAGCTGGATCAAACAGAACCCCAAGTACAGATTCCTCTTCCGAAGCAAGAAAGGTTCTCCAGTGTTGCCCAGGAGGATGTCAAAGACAGCTGATGAAAGGTAACAATAATCCCAGATTACCCAATTTAGAAGCAAAATTTGGGACACTGAAACATCACCCAAGTCAACCTGCATTTAAAACATGTTTTCTATTTAAAAAGGAAGGGAGACATGGGAGCAAATGTGTTATGTATGCAGGTTTAAAGTCATTGGTTTAGTTTGAACTGTTCTTGTAAAATGTAAGAAATGATTGGTTTAAAAAGTGCAGGAAAACCCTGCACTCTGATTGGCTGGCAACTGTGGCTGCTGGCTATAAGTAGCAGCCGCAGCCCAGCCAAAGTGGGTTCGTTCTGAGCTGTAGTCACTAATAAACAAAGAGCTTGAAGCACTCCGCGTCTGTCTCTTCATGCAAACTTAACAAAATGAATTCTGCCCTCTGTTCTAAGGCCCAGGCTATAGTTTCATTGCTCTTATATTAGTCTACATTTGTCTCTACGCTATATTATTTCTAGTTCCTTGCTGGAAGAAGTGAAGGAGTTATTTCTTGAAGGAGCTCATCATAATGGTGAATTGGTTGACCCAGACTTGCAGACGGGGCTTGGAGTGCTCTTCCATCTGAATGGGGAATTTAACAGAGCAATAGATGCATTCAATGCTGCCCTCACTGTGCGCCCAGAGGTACGTTTGGCACTTTAGCATTAAAATGTTTACTTCTATTGCCTAATGTCCTTTAAACTATTAATTAGTGTTCGCTTTAGCCACTAATGTGCCTAAAGTGAATCATTAATTGCAAGCTCCTTTTTTAAAATAGTATATTTAGTTTAACAGATTAACAGAGCTGGAAGGGACTTTGTAGGTCATCTAGTCCATCACCACCCCCACCTAAGCAGGAGGCCCTACACCATTTCTGACAGATGGCAGTCCAGTCTCTTCCTGAAAGCCTCCAGTTATGAAGCTCCCACAACTTCCGAGGGCAGGCTGTTCCATTGGTTGATGGTTCTCACTGTCAGAAAATTCCTCCTTATGTCTAGGATGAATCTCTCCTTGATCAGTTTCCATCCATTATTCCTTGTCTGGCCTTCAGGTGCCTTGGAAAATAGGTTGACCCCTTCCTCTCTGCGACAACTCCTCTCCAAATTCTGGCTTGCCTAACAAAAAAAATTAGGAGTAAATGTCAGGAAATTATCTTGAATTCAGAATCAGAACAGAGCTTGAAGGGACCTTGGAGGTCTTCTAGTCCAGCCCCCTGCTCAAGCAGGAGACCCTATACCCATGATGGTGGCATGCAGAGCCATTTGTGCCAGCACGTGAGCTGCAGGCAAACTTACCTCACTGTGCATGTGCGTGCCTCACAGCTGATTTTCAGCCTCTCAAATGCTTGAGGAAGGCTTCTGCAAGCTTTGCAGGCCGAAAACTAGCCCCGTTTCATCACTTCTGGTATTTTTGGAAAAACAGGAAGTGACAAAACGGGGCTAGTTTTCATCTTGCATAGCTTGCAGAAGCCTGCAGAAGCCTTCCTCAAGCCTTTGGGAGGCCAAAAGAGGCCTCAAACCAGCCGAAAATCAGCTGTGAGGTGCAGTGCAGGTAAGGGGGTGGCAGGGGGTGAGTGGGTGGGTGATTGTGCGCTCATGTGTAGGAGGCTTGGGGGGGCGCATTGCCTTCTGGGTGCTGGCACGCAAGTGCGAGCGTGCAAGCACGCACAATTTTTGGCACAGGAGCCCAAAAAGGTTAGCCATCACTGCCCTATACCATTTCAGGCAATCTCAGAAAATTATCTTGAGTTACATGCCATACTAGTGAAAGGAGAAGACACTTTTACCCATATCATACGTATCATTTGAACAGAATGAGCAAAAAAAGAAGAGATCAAAATGGTCTGCACAAGTATTATACCTAAACTGTTGTTGTCTTGTCAGGATTATTCATTGTGGAACCGTCTAGGTGCGACCTTAGCAAATGGTGATCGAAGCGAAGAAGCGGTAGAAGCCTACACTCGAGCATTAGAGATTCAACCTGGCTTTATCAGATCTAGATACAATTTAGGAATCAGCTGCATCAACCTAGGTGCATATAGGTAAGTAGGTTCATATGAATTTTGGTTTGTAGAGATTCTCAGTCATCCAGGTCATGGTTGTCCCAAAGGTACTTTTTCAGGAGACAACTGGACTTTCTTGTTTTTCTTTGAAGACATTTTGCTTCTCATCCAAGAAGCTTCTTCAACTCTGACAGGATAGTGGGGAATGGAAGGATTTATATTCCTTGCAGACAGCTGGTCATTTGCATCCTTTTAGAGGGTCGTTGAAGCACTTGGAGGTTTATCTGAGTCCTCAGGGTCACCTGAGTGGTACTCTGACTATTTTGGTTGTTAGATATTGTGGAAATGGTGGATTCATTTTGTACATGTTTTGTTGTTGTTGTTTTTCCTAACCTGTAGAGAGGCGGTGAGCAACTTCCTCACAGCTCTCAATCTGCAACGCAAGAGTCGGAATCAGCAACAGGTGTCTCATCCGGTAATATCAGGTAATATTTGGGCTGCTCTCCGGATTGCGTTGTCTATGATGGACCAGCCAGAACTCTTTCAGGCTGCTAATGTGGGTGACCTGGATGTGCTATTAAAAGCGTTCAACATCGAGTCTTAACTACAATCCCTGTTGGTTTTTCTCGCTGACATCTTCCAAATGAGTCATATAAATGTTCTACCCTAAGAGAAAACATCCTTAACATTCGCAACGTGACCAACAACCCCAACAGAAATGATTTGGACTTCTTTCCAGCGTGAAGGATCTGCAGATGCCATCTGCTCTTCAGGCGGGGGGAGACGTTCATAAGCACAACATTTTGTAAAGAAACACCTGACGGCTTGGATGTTCGTGATGGAATTAAGAGAACAGCTATCTTGATAACGTAACAGCATTTCGAGAAACAACCTTGCTCGCATGTTCTATACAACATCCATAAGGTACAAAGGAAGGAAGGTTGCCTTACCATGCTACAGAGACTCAAGAGCACATAAACCAGGAGCAAAGGCCAAGTTTTCTTAAAGACTTCTTCTGGTCCACTGGATTTGCTGCCCTTGATCCAGAGCATCTGTGGGGAAAATGGGTAGCTCACGGTTCATTTTCCACAGATGTGATCTTCAGTACATGTGCATGTTAGATAGCTGTGTTTTCCCCATAACTGTATTAAACGGGTGGATACTTAGGGATTTCAATTATATAAGCCGAATTTTTATTCTGAAAGCTGCTACACCATCAAACAGAGTTCTTCACGCAATTCCAAAAACAGTGTGTGCATGTCAAATAATATCTATCAGGGCTGCATGTCATGCAATTGTAAACTGCTATTTGCACTAGATGTCAGGGTACGTATGAGTAGGGCTGGACCTAACTGGGCACCTTAGACAGGTATCTGGGTGTACTCTGTCCCTTTTGTCTTTCTAGATCCAAACACCACGGGTTGTGACAGCTAGCTTATTTCAGAATATTAGCTTTCAACCATCCGTTTTAGGTGTTTCTGAAATGCACTGAAATATTGGGCTGGGTGTCACTTGTTACTTAAGAATGCCAGAATGTACAGGTAATCCTTGACTTATGACCACAATTGAGCCCAAAATCCCTGTTGTTAAGTGAGACATTTGTTAAGTGCCCCATTATACGACCTTTCTTGCCACTGTTGTTAAGTGACTCGGTGTAGTTGGTAATTTAGAAACCCGATTGTGAAGTGAATCTGGCTTTCCCATTGACCTTGCTTGTCAAAAGGGGATCACATGACCTTGGGACACAGCAAAAGTCCTAAGTATGAACCAGTTGCCAAGCATCTGAATTTTGATCAAAATTCTACAAAGGTTGAAATATGGTCATAAGTCACATTTTACAGTGCCGTCGTAGCTTTGAATGGTCACTAAACGAACAGTTGTAAGTCAAAGACTACCTGTAATTGGAATCACTTCAAGATGGCTCCCATTCCCCAAAGTGGTCAGGGAGGGTTTTATGCAGTTGCTAGGCAACTGTAATGTGCTTCCTTCAATGAACAGACCAATGCTGTTGGCCACAGGTATGGTGGAAAGCAAAGAGGAGTTTTTAGCAGCTGGCTGCATTACGTCTCAGCAGGTATCGGGCCATTGTATCTGCTGAACCTTGTTTTGAGCAGAGCTCACACAACTTAGATAGAATTGATAAAACTTGCACTTTAATCTGGCTTTCTTGTTTTTCTTTTAAAGGAGGACAATATGCCGTGCTTTCAACTCCTCAAAGGATGTGCATGTAGTTGCATTGGCCTAAACCAGGGGTGTCAAACACAAGGCCCAGGGGCTGGATCTGGCCCATGAGGTGCTTAGATCTGGCCCGCATGGCTGCCCTGGAAATAGAGAAGGACCGCCCCGCAGTGCCTCCACCAGCAAAAACGGAGCTCGTGAGGGCTGCATGTGGAACCCCACACCCCAAGCTCCATTTTTGCTGGCAGAAGGTTGCAGGAGGCCGTCCCAGCCGAAAATGGAACTCAGGAGCCTGTTTTCACTGGCAGAATGCTTGACCCAACACAAGTGACATCATGTTGGCCATGCCCACCCTGGCCACAGCCACGCCCCCCCTGAGATCAAATGCAAGTCTGATGCGGCCCTCAATGAAATCGACACCCCTGGCCTAAACCAAGGTTTCCTAGCTTTAAAAGGCTGTGGACTTGAACTCCCAGAATTCCCCCATCAGCATGAATGGCTAGGGAATTCTGGCAGTTGAAGTCCACGTTCCTTCAAGTTGCCAAGTTTGGGAAAGCACAAGAAGAAGGCGACCTTTTAAAAAGCAAATAGAAGTTACACAATTACAGTGGAGCATTGAGATAATATGGATGGCAAATATTGGCCTTCCCCTATCTCAAGAAAATGTGCATATGGGTGCATCTCTTGCTTTGGCAAACAAAGCAGCTCCCACTCCAGCCCCACTTTTCTATTACTATAATAAAGGTTGCAGATGGAATGCAAAACAACTTTCCATCCTTGAGAGAAAGGTGGCCAAATCTTTTGGTCATTGCTAAATGGCGGTTAAAAATACCGCCGTCCGCCCAAGTCCACTAGGAAAGAAGCAAATTGAGCTTCCCTTAAACACAAATGCAGGAGCCTTGGGATCTATTGGCTCCGGGTACCTCAAGACAATAAAGTGCCTCATGAAAAAAAAAATCCCCTTAATTCATAGACAAAGGGTCACATGTTGATGAAAGAGTACCATTGGTGGGATTTTCCTGCATATTCTGGATGGAGAAAGAGTGATTGGGCTCTTCCAAAAGGGGTTTTCCACTTCCGTGTTCACTGTACAGGCTTTGTGGGGTTCAAAATGCTGTCAGTTATCAATAACAATGCTCAGAGGCTGGAATGTGGTGGAATGTAGCCTGGACTTGCAGGAGAGATGGGCTCTTTCCCAAACAACAAAGAGACAGTGGGGCTTGGAATCTTTGGCGTGACGGCAATAGTTATACAAATACAGGTATTCCTCGACTTATTTATATATATTTATTTGTTTATTTATTATTTGGTCTTATATGCCGCCCTCTCTCCCGAAGGACTCAGGGCGGCTCACATAAAAACAACCATACAAATACAAAAATTAAAAAGGAATTAAACCAAATTCGACCAAATAATCATTAAAACCCATTTACAAACTTTTAAAATATTAAAACAACCCCCTCTTAGTCCAGGCCAGCCTGTTCAAATAACCAAGTCTTTAGGCCGTGACGAAAGGAGCGAAGGTCGGGGCCAGACTTACCACCACAGTTGAGCCCAACATTTATGTTAGCAAGTGAACATTTCTTAAGTGAGTTTTGCCCTCTTTTTACGACTTTTCTTGTCACTGTTGTTAAGTGAATTCAATTGTTAAGTTACTAACATGGCTGTTATCTGAATCTGGCTTCCCCGTTGACCTTGCTTGCCAGATGGTCGCAAAAGCGGGTCATGGGCCACTGCAGTGGTCATAGCAATAGCAATAGCACTTAGACTTATATACCGCTTCACAGTGATTTTATAGCCCTCTCTAAGCGGTTTACAGAGTCAGCATTTTTCCTCCACAATCTGGGTCCTCATTTGACCCACCTCGGAAGGACAGAAGGCTGAGTCAACTTTGAACCTGGTGAGTTTTGAGCTGCCAAATTGCAGGCAGCCAGCAGTCAGCAGAAGTAGCCTGCAGTACTGCATTCTGACCACTGCACCACTGCAGTCATAAATATGAACCGGTTGCCAAGCATCTGAATTTTTATCATGTGACCATGGAGATACTGCAATGGTTGTAAGTGTGAAAAATGGTCGTAAGTCACTTTTTCCCGTTGTAACTTTGAACAGCCACTAAATGAAGTGTTGTAAGAGCCTTGGTGGTGCAGGCTATTAAACGCCGAGCACTTAGTTCCAGCTGCCTGCAGTTAGTGCAGGCTCAAATCCCACCAGGCTCAAGGTTGACTCAGCCTTCCATCCTCTCGGGGTAGGTAAATTGAGGACCCAAGATTGTTGAGGGCAATAAGCTGACTTTGTAAAAATGCTGCTTAGTAATAAGCAGGCATATACAATGGAATGAAGGCTATTGCTGAGTGCATTGGGTTGCGCTCCAAACATTGCAAGCCACCCTGAGTCTCCGGAGAAGGGCGGCATATAAATGTGAATAAAAAAATAAAAATAAAAATAAAAAAGTAAGTTGAGGACTACCTGTAGTTGATTGAGTCTGGAAACTTAAATATCAGGAACCAAGAACACACGTGGAGTTGCTTCTGAGGAGTTTCTTCATTGTTGTTCACCAATAGACAGAAATCTTGCCAGACTAAAGGAACTCTCTGCATAACTATTAGGTATCTAAGGGGCTGTCACAGAGAAGAGGGAATCAACCTATTCTCCAAAGTACCTAAAGGCAGAACAAGAAACAATGGATGGAGTGAACCAACCTAGAAATAAGAAGAAGTTGATTGATTGATTGATTGATTGATTGGATTTCTATGCCGCCCCATCTCCCTAAGGACTTGGGGCAGCGTACAATCATAAAACAATACAAATACTATACAATTAAAAAGAGATTAAATAAGAAACCCAATAATCAATTAAAACAATGAACAAATTCATTAAAACCAATTCATTAAAAAAAAACCTCCCCCCTCCCCCAGTCCAGGTCAGCAAGTTGGAAAAGCCACGTTTTCAGGCCCCAACGGAAGGACCGGAGGTCAAGGGCCACCCGAAGCTCCAGGGGCAGCTGATTCCATAGGGTGGGTGCTCCCACAGAGAAGGCCCTACCCCTAGGGGTCGCCAGCCAACACTGTCTGGTCGACGGCACCCCAAGGAGGCCCTGCCTGTGAGAGCGCATGGGACATTGGGAAGCCATTACTGGCAGCAGGGTCTCCCACAAATACCCTGGTCCTAAGCCATGTAGGGCTTTATAGGTCAACACCAGTAAACCATAAGTTTACTTACAGAACAATTTATAAATGGAACAGCTTGCCTTTAGAAGTTGTGGGTGTTCCATCATTGGAGGTTTTTTAAAAAGAGATTGGACAACCATTTGTCAGAAATGGAATGGGGTCTCCTGTTTGAACAGGGGGCTGGACTAGAAGACCACCAAAGTCTCTTCCAATTTTGTTACATGTTCTGTAAACTGCTAGGGAGGCTCCACCTTCACCCTCTTTCTGCCCACCATTCTTAGCTCCACTGTCTTTGCTCTCCAAGAAAGAGCCCCTTGCTCCTTCAATTTTGGACTTCCATCCACCATAGGATATCAGATTACATACGTACATACATACATACATACATACATACATACATACATACATACATACAGTGGTGCGATTCAACTGGTATAACAACCAGTTCAGTGATCGGTGCTTTGCGCACATGCACACCATTTTAAAAAGCCCATTTTCAGCTCTAATGCTTACCTTCTACTGCAGCCCTGGTGAGTAAAACAGCTGAGGCATGGCAAAATGGCTCTGCTGCGTGAATCAGCTGTGCTCCAAAACAAGGAAATACAGCACAGGAAAGAGCAGGGGCAGGTGGGCGGGGCCAAATGATCACTGGAACTACCGGTTCACCCAAACCAGTCTGAACCGGTAGAATTCCACCCCTGCATACGGCATATTACCTGTAACTTCAGATGAAAGCAGATATTTGGGATCTCTTTCGTTAACTCTTACAACTATCCACTCTTATTTCTGAACATGGATGGATTTGCAAGGCTTCCCATCAGCCCGAAATCAAATATATTTTCAGCACATGCCCACAAGGGCAGGCTATTCAGTTCTAATAACCAGGGACCTTAGCAGACGCAATCACATTTAGATGTAAATGCTGCAATCCATCTTGCCGTTTCCCTCACCACCACCCCACCATCTCCAGTGAGGTTATAATAAAGCTGCCAGTGCATATCTATTGGAAAGTGCCATTTATTTTTATGGTGAGTGAGCAAAAGGCCTCTCCTGCCTCCCGGATGGCTCTCTGAGAGTCGAGATGCAACAGTTCATTAGCAGGACTGAAATCACTCCATTATGCTGTTTCATAGGAGACTGGAATGTCAATGTAATGGGATGAATGATACCTTAAGGGAGGGAGGAGGCAGGTCTAGAAAAGGATCTTTGATGAGATGGCTGCCTAGGTGACTGAACATTTCATGTGAGTGCTCCTCTTTTAGAAATGTTTGATCGGGACTGACTATGGATTGCATTGAGACCAGGGGTGGGATGCAAATATTTTTACTACTGGATCTGTTGGCGTGGCTAGGTGGGATGGCCAGGTGGATGTGGGCCTGGCTGGGGGCTGAAGCAGTAAGACAGTGAGGGGGATCCCGGCACAGCTGATCATCGGAACAGCTGATAGTTGGGAGGAAAAAAAAAAAGAAATACCGGTTCAGCTGAACCAGTAGCTGTTTTTTTTACTACTGGTTCAGCTGAACGGTAGCAATTTTTACTACCAGTTCAGCCAAACCGGGATGAACTGGTAGAATCCCACCACTGATTGAGACTTGCTGAACCTTGTCAGTGGCTGAATTGTGGTAGCATGACATGCGACACTCAGGGCTGCCACCAAAATGGTCCACCTTGTGTCAAGGTTATTCTGTTCTCTTACCTCTCTTTCCATGAGAGTCTAGCAGGGCGCTTTCCCTGCTGCTCATGCAACAGCATCGCAGCCTTTTTATAAGTGTTCATATTTCTTCAGTTAGGCCACGTTATACATGCAACCAATATTATTAGATAAGGGTAAAATCACATTTCCCCTTTAAGAGTCATTTTGGTCTTATGGGTTCCCTTTGCCCCAGTGGTGGGATTCAAATTGTTTTACCACCGGTTCAGGGGGCATGGCTTAGTGGGCGTGCTTTGCCTAATGCTGGCGCAGCTTTCCCCATACCATCTGAGACCTGTAGCACCAATCAGCTGAGAGGATATAGAAGAGGAAAGCGCAGGGGTGGATTGGAGAGCCAATCCTGCACTTTTCTTTTTCCTCTCAGCTGATCATCCAAGGATTTTTTTCCCCTCTCTCAGCGATCATTGGCTTTTTTTTTACTACTGGTTCAGCCGAACCAGTCCAAACCGGTAGCATATCACCACTGCTTTGCCCCCCATCCCCCTGTTAAATTAAATCATATTTTTTTACAATCTCCTGACATTTCTATTTTTATCTAAATATATAGCTATATCCACTTCAGTTAGCAAATATACCATCTCGTTACCATTCTACTTTTCCCTTATTATATATTTGTGTGTGTGCTTGTATATGTATGCATGTATGTGTGTGAGAGAGGGTGTGTCTGCTCTTATAGAGGTAAAAGAGATAATTTTTTAAAACAAATATATAGACACTCAGGTACCAGTACACTGCATGTAGCTGTATTTAACAAAAGTGTACAATTGCAATGCTTGCAAGATTGTTTTTTTTAAACCTCCAGTCTCAAAATGTCTTAGAACTGCTAGGATTCTCTGAGTTTTGCCCCATTTTACCACCTTTCTTGCCACAGTCATTAAGTGAATCCCTGCAGGGGTTAAGTTAGTAGCATCCTTGTTAAGTGAATCTGGATACCCTGTTGACTTCGCTTGTCAGAAGGTCACAAAAGTTGATTCATATGATCCTGGGACACTGCAGCCATCATAAATATGGATCAGTTGCCAAGTGCCTGAATTTTGTTCACATCACTGTGGTGTGGTCATAAGTGTGAAAAATGGTGGGAAGTGTAAAAAAAACTGGTCATAAGTCACTTTGTTTAGTGCTGTTGTAAGTGTGAACAGTCACTAAACCAACTGTTAAGTCGAAGGCTTCCTGAACATCCATCTTTCCTGACATGGAAGATGTATCATTAAAACATGAGATTTTTAGCAGCCATGGGAGGATGAGAAGCATTAAGATGATAATGTAACAATCACCTCTCAGTTATGGGAGAAATACCAATAGCTTATGCCAGAGGTCTTCAAACTTGGCAACTTTAAGACTCATGGACTGCTGGCTGGAGAATTCTGGGAGTTGAGATCCACAAGTCTTAAAGTTGCCAAGTTTAGAGATCCCTGGCTTACACAGATAGAATAACCCAAATATATCATGTCACACAACGGATGTAATGAAGCAGACCTTAATTTGATCTCTATTTTTATATCCGGAAATTGGTTCAATCAGCTACTCTGTAGCTGAAATTCATCTTGAAGTTTTTAGGTAGATCAGTGGTTCTCAACCTTGTCTGACACCTTTAAATGACCTGAATGACTGAGAATCTCTATATTCATTGAAAGAAGGAGCACATGAGTGTAATATTTGTGGAATACATGCCTGTAATGTATAGGTAAGAGCGAGAGATGAGGTCACTACAGTGATGTATAGTTGCATTTCAGGACACTTTTCATTGTCCCTTCCAATCTTCATATCAACTATGGTAAAAGGAAAGAAAGAAAGAAAGAAAGAAAGAAAGGAAGGAAGGAAGGAAGGAAGGAAGGAAGGAAGGAAGGAAGAAAGAAAGAAAGAAAGAAAGAAAGAAAGACAGAAAGAAAGAAAGAAAGAAAGAAAGAAAGAAAGAAAGAAAGAAAGAATCTATAGACACTCATCCCCTTAGTATTAGACCATGACCAGAGACTGGGAAGTCATCACAGAATCAGTCTTACAAATAACTTTTAGATCTACTCAAGCAAAATCTGCCCTCCAAATCAAGGCAGTGCATACACTTAGCTGCAGGTGATAGACTCACAAAGCACTACAGCAGTGTATCTCAACTTTGTCAATTTTTGAACAGGTATGGATTTCAACTCCAGCTGGCAAAGCTGGCTGGAGAATTCTAGGAGTTACGTCCACATCTTTTCAAGTTGTCATGGTTGAGAAGCACCACACTACAGTGAAATGATTGTGTGTGTGACTCAGCCTCAGGTCTTACAGTTCTGCAGACAAGTCAAAGATTCACATGTTTGTGAGACCTCGGTATTTCTGTTTTCTATTCTCTGTCTGCATCATTTCTAGGACTTCTAGACAATGTGAAGACTGCCTTTTAAGTTTGCAGCTTTTAATATATGCTACCCGCTGTACATTTAGAGGATATATTTATAAATATACATATATATTTGATAACTCAAGTATAAGGTCTAGATGAAACTCAAGCATATAATTTACAGGAGAATCTTGTGCTGCTTTTGCTGTGCGGTGTTTGGAATTTAAGGTCATTTACGTGGCATTTTCTTTTGAACTACAGTCGATTAGAAGAAAGTCTGAAGAATCTGCCCTCATTTACATCATGATATATAAGTTTTGTTTGTTTGTTTGTTTGTTTTTTAATTACATTTATATGCCACCTTCTCCGAAGACTCAGGGCAGCTTACAATTTTTGGGATACAACCCAGTGTGCTCAGCAATAGCCTTCATTCCATTGTATATGCCTGCTTATTACTAAGCGGCAAGTTAATTTGTGTAAGCATCAAACTTGCAATTATTGGATGAATTGGGGGGAATGGGTCATTGTTCACTCTAATGAGGGCTGTTCTTTTATTTCTGCATTTTACATGTTACATGTTTTTCCTCTATATCATTGGCTGCTGGCACATGGAAAAATACATTCAAAGGACTGACATCAGTATACAGGTAGTCCTTGACTTACGACTGTAATTGGGCTTGCAATTTCGATCAGAATTTGTGATAGTCATAAAATGGATCCTCATATAACCCCACCCAACTGTACAGTCTCTTTTGCAGTGGTCTTATGCCAACACAGCAGTCATAAAGCAAGCATGGCAGTCGTAAAGCAAACAGACATTAAGCAAAACCATAGTTCTTGGTGGGTGTGTTTTGCCAAAAACCAGAAGTAAATACAAGTTTCTGGAGGGGAAAAAAACATAGTAAATCATGGTCACATGACTGTGGACACTGCAAATGGCCTAAAATGCAAGCCAATTGCCGAAAACACAGTCATGTGACTCTGAGGGGAATGGATGTCAGAACTTTAATCTAGGGTGGTAGTCCCTTTTTTCAGGTTCTGTTGTAACTTCAAACTGGTCATAACTCGAGGACTACCTGTATACGGTGCCAGTTTCATCTCCAACCTGATGTCTTCTGGATATGTTGGATGTCAACTGGAGGGCACCAATTGGAGAAGCCATAATATATGGAACTCTATACATTGTGGTGGGGAGCAAGGGAACTCAGCATCACCTCTGCCAAGCCCTCCAAATATTAGCGCATATTGGTCATGCATTCAAGCTCAAACTACATTGTGTAGTAATTGAGTATGCTTAAAAAGCATGCTTGAATTGGTCATGTTTGTTTTGAAGGAATCAGCCTTCGAATCTGCAACTTTCTATGCAGATATGTTGCGCATTCCACTTTTCTCCCTTGCCTGTTGCTAGACTCTAGCAGGGCAGGGAGAATATAAACAATCGTGAATGAGTGGGGAAACAGATGCACAAATTTTGCGAAATCAGCTTATTCCAGACTACACAACGAAGTTGCAAGTATGAGCAGAATAACCCTTGCTGTTAGGATTTGTTCCATTCATTTTCCATTCGATAGGATAAACCTGGATTGGGCTAATTTCTAAGCCAACAAGATTCGTCTCCAATCAATAGGAAAACTTTGCTCTCATATATTTAGTGCATTGTTAGCAGGAAATATAAATTTCTATAGTTTACTGCATCCTTAAAGTGATTTTCTTTTTGCTATGCTCATTAATGCAACTTATGGTTTTATTTGGGAACTGTACGGAATCAAACTGTGTTTAATTTATATGGCTGACAAAACCTGCAGAGCATCACAGTAAATGTATTTTTGTACAGTAATGGAAGCATGCCTTCCTGTTTTATTTTCCTGTATTTCTATAAAATTGTGCAATTTTTAAATAAGTTTTAAAAAAAATAAACTTTTCTCTGTGGCTTCAAGTTCATTGCTTAGCTAGACATTTGCATCATTTATTTCTGCTACTGGTGATGGCTTCCTTATTATTTGAAGTTAATTTCCACAAGTGAGGCACAGTTTTTGATGGAGGTAACCATGAGAGTTCTGTTGAAAATGGTGTTGAAAATGGTGGTCACACAAAAAAGGAAAAAAGAAAAACCGAACCAAAAGCCGCAAGTTTGTTGTTTGTTTTTAATTTAAAAGAATGGCAAATCATATTTTTTCCTGAGTCAAACAAAGGCTTTCCAAAACTGGAATAATGGTTCAAGCAAAGAATTCTAAACAGTGCAAAACTCACCCAAGTTACAAACACCTCCATGGATACAGGAGTTAGCTGCAAATGACAAGGAAAGACCTTGAACTGTGACCTAACTCAGTTTGAAAATCAGGGTGACCAGGTGATGAAATTCTGAGGCACATCCAGTTCTACCATAATTTTGCATAGCCAATATATCTCAGAAGTGAGAAAAACTAGTAAACCAGCCCTAGGAATGAAATCAAATGGAATATGCATCAGAGGCATTTAGAAGTATGCAACTGGTAACTAGGGATAGGTCTTTCAACTCAAAATTTCTATTGCAGATGCTTTAAAATGCTCCATTCTGTCACGGCCCCCGACCTCTGGAATCAACTACCCTTGGGGCTCCGCCTGGCCCCCGACCTCCACACCTTCCGCCATGATTTAAAGACCTGGTTATTTGACCAACCCGGGCTGTGACCCTTCCTGGGGGATAGGTTTTTAATGTCAATTGTGTAAATCTGTTTTAGTATTTGGGCTTGTAAACTAATCTAATTGTTTTTTAAGTATTTATTGTCTTGTTTTTTAGTTGTGAGCCTTGAGTCTTCGGAGATGGGGCGGCATACAAGTTCAAATAATAAATAAATAAATAGTTACAAGTGGGGTTTCCCAACTGAGATTGGTGTGACTGTAGCAATCACACATTTTGACCAACCCGAATCATATTTGTTATTACTGATAAGTGCTGCTAGTAATGGCAACTGTGTTGATCAGAGTCAAGTTCTTTTATGGAGCTATTTTCCATAGGAAAGTTCAAAGAATCTGACTCTGCCCAATATCTATGGAGATTCTCAGTCCCAAAGAAAGTGGATTTTCTTTTTTTTTTCCTTGAAGACATTTTGCCTTTCATCCAAAAAGCTTCTTCAGTTCAGACTGAATGGTGGAGAATAGAAAGATTTATATTCTTTGCAGTCATCTGGTTGTTAGCTCTCTAAAGGTTGATTGTTAGCTCTCTGAGAATCATTGAGGACTTGAGGATTCTGGCTAAATATAAATCCTTCTATTCTCCACTATTTAGTCAGAACTAAAGAAGCTTCTTGAATGGGAAGCAAAATGTTTTCAAAGAAAAAACCAAGACAGTCCAGTTGCATTTTGAAAAGCACCTTTGGGACAACTTAAAAAATTTATAATGTTAGCACATTATATCTTGAAATTTTATCCTAGGCATACCATATTGGTCAGCAAAAATTCAGACAATCAGTAGAAACATCTCACTATTTGCTTCCAATTTTTTCTAGGTAGCCCTAAATAAATTTCAGTTTGGACTAATGGACAAAGTAAGTTGAGTCTTCTGTACTATGGTCGAATGAAAAATGACCAATTGTGATCATTTGAGATATACATTGTGTGTATGGTAGGTTACACCAACAAATTCTCATATGTGTACTGAATGTTCCAGTGAAATACATTATCACAACCATCACAAACCATTGTCACATTTCTAGAAAGCAAGACTAATTCCATTTAACTCCATGCAGTTAAAATTGATAAGGAAGAAAAGGAAGTGTTTGCTATGACCAATAACTATTTAACTTTGATTTGTCATCCTGAAACATTACCCAATAAGATAAGGATCTGTTTTCCTCCAAACATAAAATCTTACTGAAGCAAACTAAAGACTACTAAAAAAAAAACCTTAAAACCTCAATGTAACAGAGTCCCATTTAGCAAATTTTGAAGAGGACTGACCAAATTTGTTTGGATTAAAGTACAAAGTTCATTTTTTTCCAAAGTTGAGTTGTTTGTCCTACTGATGTAATTCATATCGTATTTCCATCATTTGCATAATTATATAATTAGCATCTTTTGTGTCAATTTATGCCCTCTGGGAATTGCAAGTGATGAAAATTGACATTAATGATGAAAATTATGTAATTACATTAATTATCAACATTCAAGTTTAACAGAAATTTGCTAACACCCGTTTCCCCCAAATGGGTTATTCAATCAATGGTGCATTCTATAACTTTTTTAGCCAAAGACGTAGAGTAAAACAGACTCTTTGAAGTCATTATCCCAGAGAAGAGACAACAGAGTCTAGCAGGATCATAATTCCATTATTCCATGGATTTTGCAGATAACTCCTTCGGAACTTTTTTACTACACACAATCAAAGTAACCTTCCTGTATTTCTCCAGCTGATTTCATATACAGCATATTTCGGTGGTGTTTCCTGTTTTTAAAGGTCTGGCTCTTTTTGAATAAAACCAATAACATCTGATGTTCTAAGAAGAAAGAAAATTTTCAGTTGGCAGCAAAGCTGACTCATCTGAATGTTTTACATTCAAAATGGCTGCCTTATCTTTGAAACGAGCAGTTCCAACCTAACCAGAAGCAATCTGCATTTGAAATAGCTCTTTGGTACTGCAGTTGGAAAAACTAGTTTCAACCTTGTACTACTTTGAGGGGTATTTGGTGCTATCCGAGCTTGGCTGTTTTCTAGCAGGTGTTCATTACTCCAAGGAAGAGGAGGAAAACTAGAACTACGCCTTCAGTTCGATCTAAGTATAGTACATAAAGTTATATATTGCAATGTCCTACCTGTCAATGAGTACTTCAGCTTCAACCACAACAATACAAGAGCACACAATAGATACAAACTCAAAGTAAACTGTACCAAACTTGATTGCAGGAAATACGACTTCAGCAACAGAGTGGTCAATGTCTGGAATACTCTACCTGACTCTGTGGTTTCTTCCCCAAACCCCAAAAACTTTAACCTTAGACTGTCTACTATTGACCTCACCCCTTTCCTAAGAGGTCTGTAGGGGGTGTGCATAAGCGCAACAATGTGCCTACCATCCCTGTCCTATTGTTTCTTTCTTTTTCTTATTCATATCCATTTCATGTATTCATCACCATATTTATACTTATACCTGTTATCTAATAATCGCTTGACAAAATAAAATAAATGAAAATAAATAAATAAGCAATTCCAGCGCACTGCGAAGAGTTCACTCAGAACATATATTCAAATTTATGGTCATGTATGAATAAAAACCCTACATTTTTTTTTAAAGGAAAGTAAAGAGAAGTAATAAGTAAATAAGAAAGAAAAGAGACAGAAAAGAAAAAAAAATGTCCTAAAATATCAGCTTCTGATCATTACAGCAGCTGTAAATGTAGTTTATATTTTATCCTCTCTAAGGTTTTGTCCTCATTTCCATATTTTACTTTTTCTAATCCTCAAACCCATAAATCACAAGTTAATTTGTGATTTCTTGCATCTTCTTTAGATCTGCTCCAAAGATTCAGAGTGCCCCTGTGTTTGTCATGACCTCACATGAATAAGACCACAGGAATTGGACTGCAAATATCCAGACCACCGCTAAACAGAAAGAAAACATAGAAATCTATACCATAATACTATGATATTATTTAATGGTTATCTGGATTTATATAGGCCATGGCTGGTATACCTAACCAGAAGTTAAAGGAGGAAGATGTTGGTTAAAGCACTCTTTTACCAGTTCAATCATGCCTTAGAACAGGCCTGTTAGTGATTGGAAACCCTTTATGGAGTTTTTGCTAAAAATGGGAAAAAACGAACTTGTAATTTATGGCTCTGAGGATTAGAAAAAGTAGAATGGAAACAAGTTGCAATCTTAAAGAGAGGAAAAATATAAATGGATGTATAGTGGCTGTAAAGATCGATACTTTTTTCTTTCTGTTTTTTATTTATTTCTTCTCTTTACTTTTTAAAAAATTTGTATGGTTTTTCTTTGGTAATTTAATTCTCCAATTTAAAAAAAAAAGAATATTACCTTGGGATATTCTGCCCAGTCACCAAGACAGCCCCCACTCCCCAGTAATGATGAACTGTAATATCTAAAAAGCAGAAATGTTGTCTTTACTGCAAGGGAGATCACCTTTGGAATGCTTGATATGCCTGAGAAACTTGCAATACATCTGGACAGTCTGGTAGCTAAATCAGATTAATGGACACCAGCTGAGTCAAGGAGGATAAGAATATATTGCAGGGGTGTCAAACTGGATTTCATTGAGAGCCGCATCAGGGTTGTGTTTGACCTCGGGGTGCCAGGGTGGGCATGCCCAGCCAAACCTCCCTTGTCTCGGGGGCACCTGTGGTGGCCAGAGCACTCTGCCAGCAAAACGGGCTCCCAAGCTCTGTTTTCAGCTGCAACAGCACCCTGCAAACTTTGCCAGTGAAAATGGGAGCTGCCTGCGGTCCCCAACCTCCATTTTCAACTGTGAGAGCCTTCTGCAACCCTCTGCCAGTGAAAACGGAGCTCCTAAGCTGTTTGCTCTGGCTGAGACACTGTGGGATCCAGCCCTGAGTTTGACACCCCTAGTATATTGTGATGTCTTGCAGCTAGAGCAGGTATATTCAGCACCAGCTACATAAGGACAAAGTACAGGTAACCCTCAACTTACAACCAGTTGATTAGTGACAGCTAAATTTCCAGAAGCCAATCAGATTGTCTTACTGGCATTTGGAACAATACTCAATAGGAAAAATGGTCTAGGCTTATGACCATTTTTCACACTTATGACCGCTGCAGCATCCCTTGGTCACATGATCAAAATTCAGGTGCTTGGCAGTGGTTGTAAGTGTGAAAAATGGTCATAAGTCTATTTTTTTCAGTGCTGTTGTAACTTCAAACGGTCACTAAATGAACTTTTGCAAGTTGAGGACTGTACCCATGATTTGCAAACCTCCATTTCTGATTATTGCATTGTGAATCTTAACTTCCTGACAGTACAGAAAGTTCTGGGTATACAGATTCTTTGCTAGTGAGATCTGGTCCTTGGTTTTTGTTGTTGTTGTTTGTTTGTTTGTTTTGGCTCGTTGGAAATCAGCTAGGACTTGGAATGATTACATTTTGACTTCTAGACCATTTTTACTATTGAGTAATGCCAGTAAGACAATCTGATTTGACTTCTGGATGCCCCTACTAACTTACAGTCCACCAGTAGCCCCTTCTAGAATTACATCTTGAACTGTCCAGTTACATTTCTGTCTTTCCTAAATCCTTAAGGATAACCTTTCGGGGTAAACTTGGAAAAACAAAAGAATAAGACATATTGGAGAAAGCAACAAAATCAGAAAATTCTTTTGCCAATCGCCTCTGGTTAAACGTAAGGATGCAGAAGGACAGCTAGCAAATTTGTGTGGAAACACCCCCCAAATCTACCTCCAGAGCAGTCCAGACAAGTTTGCAAGAATGATCAGTATGCCAAGATGCCTGCAGAGAAGCAGCAAGATATGCCAGATTGAGTTGGAAGGAGGCCAAGATATTCAGGGGTGGGCTTCAAAAATTTTAGCAAGGGATTTTCTGCCTGGTTGCTGGGTGGCCATGGCCATGATGGGTGTGGCCTAGTTGGCCTCCTGCACCATGGGGGAGGGATTTTTGCCCTCCCCGACCTCTGTGAGGGCGAAAATGACTTCCCCAGGCTCCGGAGGTTCTCTGGAAGCCAGAAATGGGCCCATGTCCAGCCTTTCTGAACTTCTGGGCGGCCCATTTTTCACCCTCCCCAAGCCTCTGCATGCGCCCTGCATTTACTTGCATCCAAAATGGGCCTCATGGGGACTCCTGGGAGGGGAGGGGTGGGGTGGGCGGGGCCAGCCAGGATGTGTCTCAATGTAAATCTGTTCATACATGCATCCATCATACTAGCTTCCAAATCTCCCATTGTTTTAATGTAACCCAGATTAAGTTTCTTTTTCAATTATTAGAAATGATTTTACCTGCCATTGTAATTTCCTCAATGATCAAATGTTTCAGCATAGGAAAAAGCAATGATAAAGCTTGTCAGGCCTATGGTTTATGTAAACAACCAAAATCCAGATTAAATCCTCTGGAAAAGCTATTAAAAGGTTCAGGATAAGAGATTTAAAAAGAAAAACAGGAACAAAGTCTCCAAAATGCAGCAATGTGAAATAGCTGGAAGACTGACTTCATTGCAAACTACTGGTGAGTCAGCATGATTTGTGTTTAAAATGAAAAAGAAGAAAAATCAATCGGTCAGCACTTCTACTAAGCAATAATTTCCACTCAAGAATGAAATTATTAAACGACCTTTGCCAGGTATCAAGGAAGTAAACCTGAGTGCTTCCCAGACCTGGATAAATAACCCAAACTTAGATAAAAGTTTTTTTCCCCCAGTAACAATCTATTACCAGACCACAAGAAGAATATTTAAATTGGTTTAAAATGTTTGACCCACATTGGATCAAAAGGACATTCTCATAAGTGGCTTTGGGTAATGAAAGAAAAAGTTTGGGAAGCACAGGTGTGCTTTGTCACAAATCTGTTTCTTCTCATATGTTGTTCTTGAGGTTGGCTCCATTAAACTTCTCTATAAATGATCAGGACTACCATTTTAAAACTCCTGGTAGAAGGCATCAGAGGTGGTATTCAGCAGGTTGTGACCAGTTCTGAGAACCAGTAGCGGAAATTTTGAGTAGTTCGGAGAACCGGCAAGTACCACCTCTGACTGGCCCTGCCCCCATCTATTCTCTGCCTCCCACTGAGTCCCAGCTGATTGGCTGGGTCTTCTTTTGTTGCCCTGCACAGGAGAACGGAGCTGGAAAGCAGGTTAGTGGGATGGGGAGGGAATGGAGATTTTGCAGTATCCTTCCCCTGCCATGCCCACCAAGCCACGCCCACCAAGCCATGCCACATCCACCAAGCCACGCCACACCCACCAAGCCACACCCACAGTACCAGTAGTAAAAAAAAATGAATACCACCACTGGAAGGCATATAACAACACGGGTTCATGAATGCTGCAATGCTGAACTTGCAATAAAAACACAGGACAAGTGTATTTTTGTTCCAAAGGGTGTGTTATGATCATGTAGGGACTGCTTCACTTAACAACCAAGCTGTTGGTCCCAACTGCGGTCACTCAGTGAGGACTACCTACTATATATCCCCATCAAAAGATAATATTCTATGATGCATGTTTAAAACTTTATTTGCAATTCGTAACAGAAAAGGAAAAACAGCCATACTGATGTTTATCGATCCACAGGCCCACATAAACACTTGTGCAGAGGTGGTGGTAGGGACATACACCTATACAGCTATATAAACGCAAATGTGCGTATGCTGATTCATTGCAGTGGATGACATGGGCACTTTCTTAGAAGGGAACTTTAGGACCATCAATCATCCAGTGCAGAATTTAAAAAAAATAATGGTATGTGATCAAATCCCAAATGAAAAAAAAAAAAAGATGAACATTCAGACTGTATTGGGACATAATATAAGTCACCTTGACTTCAATGATTAGGTTTAATTTCAAGCTTCCAAGTCTGCAAAATATTGTGGGGTCTTAATTTTTTTTTCTTTCCTTTTTAATTGGAAATAAGCAACTTTTCATGCTAGCCAGCAGATTCCATCCAACAACAGTGATGAATTCCTAGTTCAAAGCAACCGCTTAGCGACCGTCAGTCCTTTAAGGGTTAAACCAAAGATGGCAGGTTCTTCTCAGTGCGGGAACAGTTTTGTGTTCTCTGGATGTTTGCTGCAACCTCTGCTAGTGGTTCAGAACAGTCTTAAGGTCTCCGCAAAATGTAGACAAACTTTAAAATCCTACAATGCACCATCATTTAACAGAAAAACTCTCCTCTAAAGGTTTAGGAAGGCATCAATTGAATTATCCTGATTTAAGCGATAAAGAGGACCAAATATTTTCCTTCTTGCTTTTTTCTTTTCTTTTCTTCTTTTTGGCAGTCCAAAGGCTTTGCTTACTTGAAACAACATTTTTGGCAGAATAAAAAGGCTTATGGCTTCCTAAGGCCAGAGAACATAGTGAGGCCTAACTTGGTATCCTGTGATAGAAGTAAATATATCCTAACTCTATGGGTGGCTGCTCAGAGGCACAGACTTTGTGGTCGTTGTAGATAACCCACCTGAAAAGGAGAAAGGAGAAAATGAGGTGAACATCATGAAAGTAAATGAAGTGGGCAAGGAACCCCTACAACCGCTGACACCACTACCACTATCGCTGCCATCTAACTTGATTTAAGTGTGTGTGCTGATTTGTCTCATCTGGAGAATTAGGACAGGGGTGTCCAACTCGCAGCCTGCAGTCCGGATGCAGTGGTGGGCAGCTGACAGTTCGGACCAGTTCTTGCAAATCAGTAGTTCCGGCAATCAGCTGGCCCCGCCCACCCACCCACCCGCTCTATCCGTTCCTATATTTCTGTCTTTTTCAGCTCAGCTGATTCGCGCAGCACAGTGGATTACCATGCCTCAGCTGCTCTACTTACCGGGGCTGCTCTGTAGAGCCTCAAATTGGTGTTTTTTTAATGTTGCGTGCGCTCACAGAACCGGTTGTTAAACCAGTTGAAGTCCACCACTGGCCGGATGTGTCATGCATTTGGTCATGCCCATGCCCAGTTCAGCAAAGGGGGAAAATGACAAGGTCATGACAACACGAGTATGACATCCCTGAATTAGTGTCAGGATTCCAACACTTAACCCTATTTAAATCATGATTCTCTAGCCAAACTCTGAAAGGATTTATTGGGAGTTAAAAAAATGCAGCATTGCCTGGGTATAGCCGACTCTGAGACACATAATTCATTGTCACCCTTGACCCTGGTTTTCCCTCACCCCTGGGTGTATCATAATTCATATTCTCCAATGGGACTCTTCCATAGCCAAGAGTCATCAATCATACTCTCCAGTTAGAATTTTGTGCGGCAGAAACCTTGGTTGCCTAGAAACTATATTTGAAAACATTTATGGAATGCAAGCTGCTCACTGCTTCCCTCTCTCTTTCTGTTGGCAACTCTAAAAGACTACAGAAATATTTTATGAGTTGACAATTAGGATAATGAACAAGCCACAGTCTGACTGCTTCCAACATTTAAAAGAATCTGTGGTTGGCTTTTACTCCCCATCCAAAACCACTGCTAATATGGAAGTCATCCCCATTCATTCATTCATTCAAGTTAGAAATGGAATTTTCTGATATGGTTTCCATAGAAGCCTATGGAAATTTTCATTCATCAAGATCATTGTTTTCCAAAAATGCTTTATCAAAGAGCAGCTGGGCTGTTCTTTCTAGAGGAGGAAGAAGTTTCACTTCTCATCCAAGAAACTTCATCAGCTCTGATTGAATGGTGAAGGATGAAAGGATTTATTATATTGCTTGCAGTCCTCTGCTCATTAGCATTCTTTCTGAGAATTGTTGAGTCCATTTGAAGGGAATTGATAAATCCTTCCATCCTTGAAACGTTTTCAAGGGGAAAAAAAACCCAAGTCCAGTGGCCTTTTGAAAAAGTCCTTTAGGGTTTCCATAGAAGCATCAAAGTGTTTGTCTAACTTTTGGGCACTACGTAACAACTGTAACACAACCAGTAATGTCACACTACATTACCTTCCTTCCTTTTTAAGATGGCAAACATAATGGCCGCTCATGGTGGATGTTCCCATGTGACTGATGAAGCCAAAGAGTTCATATCCTGCCCAAGAAAATATCAAGGATGTGATAAGCAAAGTCATGATGAAGACGAACCAGAAATCTTGCCCACATTCCTCTAGCAACAATTCTTTAACCAACTCACTCTTGAATTCTTAAAAAGTTACATTCAGGAATAAAATGGATGTTTTTTTGAAAATTGCAAACCTAAGTGCCTATAGATCAGTGGTGTCAATCTCTAGGCCTGGGGGCCAATCCAGCCCATGGGGTGCTTAGATCTGGTCCACAAAGATGCCTTGGAAACAGCAAAGGACCATCCCACAGTGCCTTTGTCAGTGAAAATGGAGCTCAGGAGGGCTTCGAGCAGCCCTACCGAGCTCCGTTTTTGCTGGCAGAGGGATTCAGGAGACCGTCACAGCCAAAAATGGAGCTCGGGAGCCCGTTTTTACTGGCAGAGCACTCTGGCCACCAGAGGCACCCCAACATGAATGATGTTGAGCTGGCCACACCCACTCTGGCCATGCCCACCCCAGCTGCCCTAAGTCAAATACAACCCTGATGTGGCCCTCAATGAAATCGAGTTTGACACCCCTGCTATAGATCATTAAGTATTGCAGGCTGTAGCTCCCCAACATTTATAAACCCAGCAAATATATTCCGTGCATGGTTGTCATGAATCACATCTTACTTTAATGCTATTTCCTATAAAAGATGACATAGCATAGCAGCCCTTAGCCATATGCAGCCTTCCCTGGACTGCAAGCAATATATCTCAGGATATTGTTTTATATGTCGAACGTTGATTATCTCCCTTAAAAGTTCCCTAGTTAGGCACATCAAGTATTACTTGGTATTCTCAGGCTACTTGGATTGTGCTGTTGCATTCATTGATGCTCAACAAATTTTAACTGCTGTCTAAAAGTTCTATCCTGTGGTTTATTTCTCCTGCAAGAGTTATGATGATTAAAAAAACAAAGGCTAAAAAAACTAAAGGTTTAAAAAATAAAGGTTAAAAAAGCAGGGAATGTTGCAAACAAATAGGAGCATGAGAACAAGGTCTTAAAGACCCCACACCAAAACTCATACATGCATCCTTCAGTACAGGCTTTTATGATCAGCTATTTCATATTGTTTCAGATCAATGGCCCATATCAATTTATTGTAATCATTTTTTGCTGGCTGGGGAATATTCAGAAAAAGCTGAGATTGTTTAGTGATGCCAAAGACTGAACTACAGTCATCTAAAGGATTGTTTAACACAGCAACAACCAAGTTCGACATCAAGCAAATATTTAACCTAAACTAGAAATCAGCCCTGTTCTTTAGTTATCATGATACATATAATGTATATGTTTGGCTCACTGATATGTTCATAGGTATGGAACTTTGCAAATCACCAGTATTAAAACATGTGAAAAGTCTAAAAGTGTATTCTCATAACCTAAGAGAAGCCTCCTGCGAGTCCCTTGGACTGCAAGGCGATCAAACCAGTCAGTCCTAGAGAAGATCAACCCTGACTCCTCTTTAGAAGGCCAGATCCTGAAGATGAAACTCAAATACTTTGGCCACCTAATGAGAAGGAAGGACTCACTGCAGAAGAGCCTAATGCTGGGAACGATTGAGGGCAATAGAAGAAGAAGGGGATGACAGAGAATGAGGTGGCTGGATGGAGTCACTGAAGCAGTCGGTGTGAGCTTAAATGGACTCTAGAAGATGGTAGAGGACAGGAAGGCCTGGAGGAACATTGTCCATGGGGTTGCGATGGGTCAGACACAACTTCGCAACTAACAACAACAACAAAACTTAAAAATAAAATAAAATGGCACTATCTGAGTAAAAAAAAAACTTGTGTAATTCTTTGCCAGGATCCTGAAACCACTATTTTTCTGCATAGTTTTTCAGCTTTTACGCAATCCCAATGGATTATATACAGAGATTCCTATTGGTCAGAACTGACCTGTAATATTTATTAAATTTCTATGCTGCCCATCTGACTGATACAGCTGCTTTTTTTTACAGCTATTCCGCTTCAGAATAATAGGGATGGAGAAACAATTCATAAGTGTAACCAACATATTTGGGAAGGGGAAAAATGAATAAACCAGGCAGATCAACGTATGCAACACATCAAAGGGAAACTTACTTCCTGGCCCATCTTTGATCCGGGGCCCTTCCGGATCCGATTCTGCAAGGATGTTAGCATTCACATGGTTTTCTATATTCATGACTTCAGAAGCTACTTCAGTCTCTTCCTCTGGTTCAGGGTGACTAAAGATCCAGTCCAATGCGTGTTCCAGGTTGTTATTCTTCCAGACAAAATAGCATGGAATAATAAAATAGGCAAGAGCTGTCAATATCTTGTCCTTGCTGTGGTAGCATTTTCTCTTAATGAGCTGCTGTTGTTTTCCAAGAATAGACCCAAATATACATGCAGAATAGTCCTCGGGTTATGTCCGGTGATTTAGTTCAAAGTTATGACAGACCCCCCCCCAGAAAAGGTACTTATTACCTGGTTTTGAAGTTCCAATGGCTGTTCCCCACCCCCCCAAGATCATGGGTTTGCATTTTGGGGACTTAGCAACTGGCCCATATTTACACCTATGTGCAGCATCCTGTGGTCACATGATCATGATTTATAGTATTTGTTGAGAGAAACCAAAGTTTACTTTTGGTTTTCAAGAGAGAGAAAAACCAAAAGTAAATGCCCATTTCAGACTATGGGTTCACTTAATGACCATGTTATCTGCTTAATGATTGGCACAAAAAATGTCACAAAACCAGGTCAGTCATATGATGACCCACATAACGACTGGCATGACTTATGTCCATAATGTTAGGCTCAGTTATGCTCTTTATTTCAGGATTACCTGTAATACCATTTTATGGAGGGATTACAATTTGCATAACTGAGGTAAGTATGGTAGCAGAAGAGACCCTGGTTAGTAAAACTGTACTAGCTTCTTCTTCAAATGCACATATTATATTGTAAGTAGCATCTACTTTTATTGCCTTCCCGTGTCTGATATATCCCAGAAGAGTAACTGTGCACCTAAGTATATACTGTACTTCGATGATTTGCAATAAAGCAATGAAATTTTTCTAACTTTTTTTTAAGGTTAGCATAAGCTGCTTTACACTTAGCCTCTCTGTTCCACTAACGTCTAGTCAATATATACTGTGAGGATTTCAGTGATGTTTTTGATCATTTCAAGCACTGTAAAACAATTAAGAAGAACAGGACAAAAGAGCACTACTAGACTACAGATGCTGTTGAAGGACAACTCCCAGCATGCTCTGGGGCTGTTTATATCTGGAGGGCTTCTTCTAAAAGTGCAATAAATACTTGTCTGTTCTACTTAATAACTTGCATTCTCAGAAAAAGTGTAGAAAAAAGGGGAAAAACAAAGAAAAGGCATGGACTTCCGACTCCCTTTGGTGCAGTAGAATAAGATAATAACATCAAATCTCAACTTTTTGACTTTTATATAATAGCATAACATTTGCAGCCATTCGTCCATTGTGGGAATAAAAGCGTCCTTCCATTTTTGTGCATAAATTAATCTTGCTGCACACTTGCTGCTGCTTGCAAGAGTCAGAAGACTTGCATAACTGTGGATGTGACATTAATTTATTGTCACAATCCTATAGGGTTGTAGGGGAGGAAGCATCTCCCTTTTGGCTACCGATCAATCTCAAATAATTTTCAGGAAAACTCACTGTTGCTCGTAGTGCCTGAAGAGCTACATTCCGCTGAAATCCCATAGAGGAAATGATGGATACTATCTCTTCTGGAGGTTGATTATCCAACCCAGGAACTCCTGATCCTCCTGTTTGGGGAAAGGCTGTTCCTCCATAGCCAGGGATGGATAAAGGCTCTGCAAAATCTGGAATAAAATGGAAAGTATTCATTCATTCATTCATTCAAGTCAATGGAAGTTTTCAGTCATCCAGGTCCCAAAGATGCTTTTTCAAGAGGCAACTGGACTTTCTTTGTTTTTCCTTGAAGACGTTTTGCTTCTTATCCAAGAAGCTTCTTCAGTTTTGAACTGAAAAACTGAAGAAGCTTATTAGAAACTGAAGATGCTTCTTAGATGAGAAGCAAAATGTCTTCAAGGAAAAACAAAGCAAGTCCAGTTGCCTCTTGAAAAAACACCTTTAGGATATTCATTTATTCATTCATTTATTCATTCATACATTCATTCATTCATTCATTCATTCATTCATTCATTCATTCATATATTCACCCATCCATTCATTATACCTGTAGACTGCAAAATCAATGTGGGCCCACATGTATTCAAACAAGGCAAATAATTGATTAGCATTTTTATCATTTTCCTCTTAAAATGCCATTCACCTGAAACACTGAAATGTCGTCATTGGGAAAATGGTACAGTGTGTAAATTAGGTAAAGAGACCCTTGTATAATTGCAAAAAGAAAAAGGCAGAAGTAGATCTAATGTGGTGACAGCCTTTTGCTTCATTGTTCATTTATATCTTTGTAGGATACCAAGCACAGAAGAATTTGTAAACTGGGAGAGAGAGCAGTTTCTTTCTCAATTGGGGGCCATTTCTGAAATAAAAATGTGAGCCTATGGATTGGCAATATATTTCACAGAATTATGTAGTAAAATTTGCCCACAGAGCTGCTGATTCAGTTCTACAGAGGAATTATTCAGTCTGTCATCTGCACCTCTATAACTATCTGGTTTGGCTCTGCAACCAAACAAGACAGACAGACTTCAGAGGATAATTAGGACTGCAGAAAAAAAAATTGCTACCAACCTGCCTTCCATTGAGGACCTATAAAGGATGAGTCAAAAAGAGGGCTGTGAAAATATCTACAGACCCCTCACATCCTGGACATAAATTGTTTCAACTTCTACCTTCAAAACTACTCTGTAGAGCACTGCATACCAGAACAACTAGACACAAGAACAGTTTTTTCCAGAATGCCACCACTCTGCTAAACAATTCCCACAAAATTGTCAAATTATTTACTAAATCTGCATTACTATTATTCTTCTCATCCTTCCTAGTACCTACCTCTTCCCACTTATTACTATAACCATGTTGCTTGTATCTTTACAATTTGTATTGTTTTGTTTCCTAGTATGATCTGATTGCATATTAGTAAGCTATGACTATCACTAAGTGTTGTATCTTATGATTCTTGATGAATGTATTTTATTTTTTCTTTATGTACACTGAGAGCACATGCACCAAAGACAAATTCCTTGTGTGTCCAATCACACTTGGCCAATAAAGAATTCTATTCTATTCTATTCTATTCTATTCTATTCTGTTCTGTTCTGTTCTGTTCTGTTCTATGTAAGGTAAAGTAAAGGTTCTCTTGCACATACATGCTAGTCATTTCCGATTCTAGGGGTGGTGCTCATCTCCGTTTCAAAGCCAAAGAGCCAGCGCTGTCCAAAGACATCTCCGTGGTCATGGGGCCGGCATGACTAAATCGAAGGCGCACAGAACGCTGTTACCTTTCCACCAAAGTGGCCCCTATTTTTCTACTTGCATTTTTAGATGCTTTCGAACTGCTAGGTTGGCAGAAGCTGGGACAAATAAAGGGAGCTCACTCCATTACACGGCACTAGGGATTTGAACTGCCGAACTGTTGACCTTTCTGATCGACAAGCTCAGCGTCTTAGCCACTGAGCCACCACATCCCCTTTCTAAGTAGGAAGTCTATTTTTTACACTGTGTCTGTGGGCTTTCCATTCATAATGCTACATTTTTCAGGAAAGTTCTTGGGCCTAAACTATTGGATGGTTTTTCTAACGGACAAAACAGGAATCCTTTCCGGCTTGGCAAACTGGCCTGGGGGTGGGGCAGGGAGGAGAGGTGAGGGGATGGTTTTGTGAAAGCAGCAGGAGTGCGTGCAGCTCCAATTACACAATGGTGGGTATGTACGCCCACTGCTCGCACAAATGGAGCTTCCCACACCAGCACGTTCACACACCACTCACACTAATGGGAGCTGTGCACACTCACACCTCGTTCTGAACAGGCCGCAGGTCAATACCAGGCCACGAGTCACGGTTGAGGACTCCTTTTGTAAAGGAATTGAAATGTGTTCCTAAAAAATACACTTTTGCCCAAGAAGCACAAATATATATATATATATATATTTGTTTTGTAGATTTTCAGGTAAAGGTATGTAGGTCTTGGTGTATTGGGTCTTGTCCGTGTAAGATTGAGAATACCTTGGCGGCGTTTGACAATCCACTCGCCATCCTCAGGCTGGTGTCTTCAGCTTTGTGTTGGCACAAGCACAAGACAATACAGTCTCAACAGACTACATACATACATACATACATACATATTCATGGTTGCATAAAGTAAAACAAAAATCTAAAGACCAGACCTGGTTGTCCCAAAGATACTTTCTCCAAAAGGCAAGAAGACTTTGTTGGTTTTTTTTAATTTGAAAACATTTCACTTCTCATCCAAGAAGCTTCAAGTTCAAGTTCAAGCCTTTATTGTCAGAGTACAACACGTGTACAATGAGATTGGCTGAGCCTCCCTTTGTGAACATCCCCCAACACAATGCAACTCACAGTGAAGACAGAAAATCCCTAACCCAGTGAATCCTACTAACTAACACACCTTAATGCAGTGAGTGAGACTGGACCACTAAAAGGAGGTCATCAGTTGTTGTTCCACTTCGTTTTTTTGGAAGACCCTGAGGAAGTGGAGTCTCTGTTGGGTCTTTCTTCAGTTCGGAGGTTTTTAAAGAAACAACAACAATAACAACAAAATCCAGTTGCCTATTGGAGAAAGCACCTTTGGGACAGCCATGACCTGGATGATTGAGAAGCTTCATAGACACCAGACCTGGTTCTCCATGTGCGCAATGATCCAATTGAAAGCCACCTCAGCACCCATGTTGCCAGTGTAGTACACAGCTTTTCGGCATGCTTCCAATGGAAACCCCATCTCTGCCAGCTGCATCACGGAGGATTCATCAAAATCTGGGGCTGAGAGAGAGGACATTCCAGGTGAAAACTGAACTCATCACTTTCCAGTCAATGACCCGGCTACCTTTATCGCCCAAGACGCAAATAGTGGCATCAAGTGTGCGACTCTGCAAAACACTGTACAGGTAGTCCTCGACTTACAACTGTTCATGAAGCGACCGTTCAAAGTTACAACGGCACTGAAAATAGTGATTTATTTCCAGTGGTGGGATTCCAAATTGTGCGCTACCGGTTCTGCGGGCTTCGCAATCTGCGGGCTCTGCCACGCGAATCAGCTGACATAAAAATCAATGCAATAAAGGACGGGAAATAGCAGGGGCAGGTGGGAGGGGCCAGTGGTGGGATTCAAAAACTTTCACCACCGGTTCGGTGGGCGTGGCTTGGTGGACACACTTTGCATGTGCGCGCGCACCAAACACGCACTTTGCGCAGGCGCAGAGGCGTTCCAACTCACCTCCTGCAAACCCACACTGTCCTGGACGCTTCAGCAGCTGTCGCGCGGCACTCTTCTGTGTCGCGCAAAGCAGCTCCACTTCAAAAGCAGAAGATAAAGGTGAGTATGGGAGCCCGGGCAGGCGGGTGGGCCCAACAGCAGAGCGGTGGAGAGAACCAGTTCGGTCTCCGCTACTCATCACTGCTATCAACTCGGCAGAAATGGGCCAAACCAGCAGCATATCACCACTGCGTGGGGCTAGCCAGAGATGGCATTTGCCAGTTCTCTGAACTGGCCAAAATTTCCGCTACCAGTACACCAGAACTGGTCTGAACCAGCTGAATACCACATCTGCTTATGTTCACTGAAGGGTCTGGCTAGCTGATGAGAGCTAAATAACTTGAAATAGATCTATACTAGACTCCCTTTATTTCTTCGTTGGTAAGACATAACTTTAACACAAAACTAGGCAAAAGCGACTTCCTGCAAAGGCCCCTGAACTGGGGATGAAAGGTGAAAATGGAAGCAGTATGCTCTATCCCATAATTAATAATAATAATAATAATAATAATAATAATAATAATAATAATAATGTATTAGACTTGTATGCTGCCCTCTCTTCCTAAGGACTCAGGGCGGCTCACAATATAAAAAATGTAATACAATAATTTACTTAAAAAATGATTAAACAATACAAGCCCAATAATATTAAAAACAATTAAAATTACTTTAAAAAGAGAGAACCCCTCTCCCCTTTGGTTCAGTCCAGACCGGCCTGCTGAAAGAGCCAGGTCTTCAGGTCCCAGTGGAAGGAGCGGAGATCAGGGGCCAAATGAAGGCCCAAGGGGAGCTGATTCCACAGGGTGGGTGCTCCCACAGAGAAGGCCCTACCCCTGGGCACCGCCAGCCGACAATGTCTGGTCGACGGTACCCCAAGGAGCCCCTGCCTGTGGGAGTGTACAGGGCAATCGGAGTGTGATGCCGGCAGGAGACGTTGGGTAGACGAGTTTGCCCTGATAGACTGGTCCCACCAGACAAAATACTTATGACCACTGCAGCATCCCAATGGCCATGCGATTTACATTCAGATGCTTGACCACTGACTGATGTTTATGACGGTTGCAGCGTTCTGGGATCACTTTATGACCTTCTGACAAGCAAAGTTGATGGAAAAGCCAGACTCACTTAACAACGCTGTTACTAATTTAACAATGGCGGTGATTCACTTAACAAACGTGGCAAGAAAAGTCGTAAAAAGGGACCAATTCACTTAACCATTTTTTTTTCACTTAACGACATAAATTTTGGGCTCCGTTGTGGTTGTACGTTGAGGGCTACCTGTAAGTGGTCTCTTTATATACGAATGTTGTAGTCTCTGCTCGAAGCTGTTTTAAAAAAAATTATAACCCCTGGAGACATCATCTGATGGAGGTGCAAATTTGAAGAGAGAAATTACTCAGAGAGCTCTCCATTCCTTTTCATTTCTTGTACAAGGAATGGCATGCCAGGTTCAGAAGTTCGGGTTTTGTTTGCAATGATCAGTATAAGAAACCGAATGTTAAAAGGAAGAGCTGTGCAAATTCTTGCCACAGTCTTTGCGCTGTTTGAAGAATAGCAAAGTCAGCATTGAGAGGAAAGTGCTGGCCCTAAATCATGGCTAAAAAGCAAAAGTGACAGAGGTTATTAGGCTGTGCAAACATCTAAGGCTGAAGCCTTGGCTGTTCTCCATGCAAAACAGCTCCCAAAGCTAAGCCAGCCCGGGCTTGCTTTTTGTTGTTGTTGTTGTTAATTCTGCATTTTAAAGGTCACACATATTGATGGAGCACTGAAAGAATCCATCAGGGTAAGCATAAATGATCAGGTGAAGCAACACCCTCCATCTTCAGCTGGTTTAAGTAATGATTAGATCTTAAATACAATTAATCATCTAGAGGAGTCTGAGCCTTGGTGGCTCAGGCTGTTAAATGCCTGCTCTTAAGATCCAGCTGTCTACAATTGCTGTAGGCTCGAATCCCACCAGGCTCAAGGTTGACTCAGCCTTCCATCCTCTCGGGGTAGGTAAATTGAGGACCCAAGATTGTTGGGGGCAATTAGCTGACCTTGTAAAAATGCCGCTTAGTAATAAGCAGGCATATACAATGGAATGAAGGCTATTGCTGAGCACACTGGGTTGCACTCCAAAATGTAAGCAGCCTGAGTCTTCGGAGAAGGGCGGCATATAAATGTAATTAAAAAAAAAAAATTATGCACAAAGACAAAATTATGCTGCAGTATCAGAGAATCTTGATCTCTGTTCTATTCACACTTCAAAGTTTCTAGGTCTCATTAATGTAAAGCTAGATAGGAATGTGTGAACCAAAATGGATATTATTCCTCCTCTCTCTCTCTCCCTCCCTCTCTCTCTCTCTCTCTCTTTCTCTGTCTCTGTCTCTCTCTGTGTGTGTGTTTCTGTCTCTCTCTAGCTCTCTGTCTCTCTCTCTCTCTATGTCTTTCTCTCTCTGTGTCTCTCTCTGTGTCTCTCTGTTTCTCTCTCTCTGTCCCTTTCTGTCTGTGTGTGTGTGTGTCTCTCTCTCTCTGTGTCCCTCTCTGTCTCTATATCTATCTATCTATCTATCTATCTATCTATCTATCTATCTATCTATCTATCTCTCTGTGTCTCTCTCTAGCTCTCTCTGTCTTTGACTTTCTCTGTGTGTGTTTTGTCTCTCTCTCTGTCCCTCTCTGTGTCCCTCTCTGTCTCTGTCTCTGTCTGTCTCTTTCTGTCTGTCTGTCTGTCTGTCTGTCTGTCTCTCTCTCTCTCTCTCTCTCTAACACTATTGGTCTAGAAGATCTTGCTTTCTATTGATCTGCAAGCCTCTCTTGATAATATTCTTTTGGTAAACTGTGAAGAAAAAAGTTTTTAAAATGGTGGGTTTTCTGAAAAGCAAAGAAAAATGACAACTGTGGATCTTATTATCAATTTTTGCCTAATTCCTGTGTTGTGAAATTAGGAAATGTTCCAATTGAATAAGGTTGCTCAGTGTCCCAGACTTGATTTTAATACAGGTAGTCCTTGATTTATGATTATATTTGATCCCAGAACGTTTACCAGAAGTTGACCCAAAAATGGTGAAAATTGTAGCCACGTGACTGTGGGACATTGCAAGTGGCTATAAAGGCAAGCCGACTGCCAAGCCCAAAATGCAATCACAGGATTCTGTGTATGTGTGTGTGTGTGTGTACATGTGCAATGGCCATTGTAACTTTGAAACTGGGTCATAAATAGCTTTTGAAAAGTCCGTCATAACTTCACTAGGCAAAGATGAACTTGTGATTTTTAGTTCTGAAGATTAGACAGGATTATAGAAAGAATATTATGATGTAACCTTAGCAAGGTTCAAATATATTTGTACTTATAGCTGCTTTGAAGAATATCATAAGCCACTTCTTTATATCTTTTTTTCTCTCCTTTCTATTTTCTTCCATTTTTTTTCTTTTCTTGCACTTATTATTTATATCCCGCCTTTATTATTTTTAGAAATAATTCAAGGTGCTGAACATACCTAATACTTCTTCTTTCTCCTATTTTCCAATAACAACCCTATGAAGTGGGCTGGACTGTTTGAGAATGGCTGGTCCATATTTACCCAGCCAACTTTCATGTCTAAAGCAGAATTCATAGTTCCCTAATTTCTAGCTGGTGTCTTAACTACTTAGACCTAAATTTATTTCTTCCTTTGTTTTTCTTGTCCTGCTTTACATTAGTTTGTGTTAGGGGGAACAAAATAATGAAAGAGGCTGTTGCCATTATATTTAAGTTTCGAAGGAGCATTTGATTAGCAATGGCAAACAAAATACTGATCCCTTGGATTAATCAGCAAATCTCTTGGCCTGCAAAAAATAATAAAATAATATTGAAATCAACTATGAGAACGTGGAATAATCCAAGATAGGGAACAGCTCTTTCCAGAGTTTTAAGATTTCTTCAAATATGTCAACACAGACCCAGGACAGGCGGAACGTTATGAAGGAGAAGACCACAGATATAACTCTCATGCAATTTGTAAAGATTCTGCGTGTCACAGCAAGTAAGCTCAGCCATTTCAAACAAAAATAAAACCAACATAAAGAAATGGGATACATACGCTCCATGAAATGGTTCATCATGCCATCTGAAAGTCAAGAAAGTTAAGTTAAGGGAGACCAAATTATTTTGGAATGGCAGAAAAATGGGAATTGGCCGGTTCTGCATTTGGTGTAAATACTAGATCATCACCCTATAACTTAAAAGAGTGGTGCACAATCAGAAGGCTGTGTGTTCAATCTTAGGTAGAGGCTAATATTTCTCTCTTTGGGCACAATGAGAATGTATCTGCTGAAAAAAAAAAAACTCCGCATTGGCAACAGGAAGGGCACCCGGCCAGTAAACACTCAGCTCCATTCAGTTGCCCACCAAGGGATTATGGGGTCATTAAAAAAAGATAATCACCCTATAACTTTTAAAAAAATGTTCTTTGTGGTCCTATTCCAGTCTGGTGTTTTGAGGCCTGCCATCAGCAAAGTCATTACCTATTCCACTTTGGAAGTGGTAAGAATTTTAACTAAATTCTAACCAGCTGGAGAAAAAATTATACTAGGGAGCCCAAATGAACCACTTTGACCTTTAGATAGAACTGAATTTTTGTTGAGACCAAATTTTTCTGTCCACACCACTTCTGCAGAAACTTTCCTTCTGAGGATTTAAAAGTAATCCCTACGCCCCCTTAATGTATATGCTTGAATTCCAGTCCTGAACGTTGTGTGTTGTAGACAATCCATGAATGGTACATACCTTCCTTACTTAGAGTGGTTGAGCTGCTACCTTATGCCATGCCTTCCTACTAGAGGTTCCATGACTCTACCCCCTCCACTCCACTCCAGACAAGGGATTATAGTATATCAGCAAATATCTGCTGATACAGTTCTACAGAGGAATGATTGAGTCTGTCATTTGTACCTCAGTTACTGTCTGGTTTGGTGCAACCAAACAAGACAGACAGAGACTTCAACAGAACTGCAGAAAAAAATAATTGCAACCAGCCTGCCTTCCATTGAGGGCCTGTATACAGCACAAGCCAGAAAGAGAGCTGAGAAAATATCTACAGACCCCTAACATCCAGGACATAAACTGTTTCAACTTCTCCCCCTTGGGACCCCACAATAGGGTATTACATGCCAAAACAACTAGACAGTTTTTTCTCCCATGCCATCATTCTTCTAAACAACTAATTCCCACAACACTGTCTTAGGCCTAAAGATATTTACCCATGTAATGGGCTGTATTACTATTATCCTTCTCATCTTCTCACCTTTTCTACTATCTTCTCCTATTGGTATCTTATTATTTATCACTTCTTGTTTGTATCTTATGATTAATGATTGTAACTATGATTTATAATCTATGACCTTCTGGACTAGAAGATCACCAAGGTCCCTTCCAAGTCTATTCTGATTGACCTATCACTTTGTTGTTTGTATGTACACTGAGAGCATATGCACCAGAGACAAATTCCTTCACACTTGGCCAACAAAGAATTCCATTTGATATTCTTGTGATTTTACACATTAATTGACCACCAGGATGCAGGACAATTATACTGTTGTTCTTTGAATAGATTTCCTCAACTTTGGCTCATGATCTCCCTTTCTCTTGACCTCTAGCCTGCTCCACTTCCATCACAGCTTTGACCTAAAACAGACACAGAACATGCCAAATCCACCAAAGCAAGCATGACCAATAAATCTCTGTTTACACCAAAGAACCAGATCTTGGTTCCATCGTTGCCTGTTTTTCTTGCCAACAAGACTCCCAGTGATCAGGTTGTAGCTTGGCATCCATGAAGGTGGTCCATGCAAACAGGAAAGGAGGCGAAATGACAAGGGAACAAAAAAAGAAGATCAACTAACAGTTGTGGTGGAGAATGGTGTGGAGGTAGGAATCCTCATGGTAGTAGGCAGTACCTTTGGGGTCATCAGGAATGATCACAGGTGGAGAGATGTCTGGAAGTTCCTCCTCTCCTGGTTGAAAGCCTGTTGCTCGGAGGTGAGTGATGTCTAGAAGATCTGGCATGTCTATAGAAACATCTGCAAGCAAAGGACAAACATGAAATTAATTACATTATTTGGAAATCATCCTAACTGTGAAACTATAGATAGTCTTTAACAAAGCAGGAAGAATAAGAGCCCTGGTAGCACCATGGTTAGAATGTAATATTGTAAGCAAACTCTGCCCACAGCCTGGAGTTCGATCCTGACGGGGTTCAAGGTTGACTTCCAACCTTCCAAGGTTGGTAAAATGAGGATCCAGATTGTTGGGGGCAATATGTTGACATTATAAACCATCAGAGAATGCTGTAAAGCAGTGGTCACCAACCAGTGGGCCGGGGACCACTGGTGGTCTGTGAGAAAATGTTGGTGGTCCACAGAGAAATGCCATCCCAAAGCACCCCCAAAGCAATTAATCCAGGCTGCGTGGGAACACAAGGCTGCGTCGCCCACATGGCCCATGGGAACACAAGGCTTGTGTGGCTTGCATTGTGAACAACACGAGGTAGTGAGGAGAGCGGGGGAAGGGTGGAGGGGGGAACTTGCCCCACTCACCCCATGCACCTCGCCTGGCCACCGGGCTGCTTCTTTTCACATCTTTCTTCTTCTGCTTTTGGCTGCATGCAAGGAAAGCAGCAAAAGTCTTTCTTTCTCTCCCCCAAACTCTGCCAGAAATGAGTCTTTGGGACCCTGCAAGGCATCCTGCTCCAAGAGGCTGCGCCGGCATGACAAGTCTCACAAAGACTCATTTCTGGCAGAGTTTGGGGGAAAGAAAGAAAGACTTCTGCTGCTTTGGCTGCTTTCCTTGCATGAAGCCAAAAGTCTCTCTCTTTCTCTCTCCCCCTGAGAACAGAGCTGGAGAAGGTATCCTGTGATCCCAAATAAAAAACGATTGATAGGTAGAAAAACTGGGAGAATTCTGGGAGTTGAAGTCCACCAGGCTTCAAGTTGCCAAGGTTGGAGACCCCTGTTCTAGTCCAACCCCCTGCCAAGGCAGGAAACCCTACACCACTTCAGACAAATGGTTATCCAACATCTTTTTAAAAACTTCCAGTGTTGGAACATTTACAACTTCTGGAAGCAAGTTGTTCCACTGATTAATTGTTCTAACTGTCAGGAAATTTCTCCTTAGTTCTAAGTTCCTTCTCTCCTTGATTAGTTTCCACCCATTGCTTCTTGTCCTGTCTTCAGATGCTTTGGAAAATAGCTCAACTCCCTCTTCTTTGTGGCAGCCTCTGAGATATTAGAACACTATTATCATGTCTCCCCGGTCCTTCTTTTCTTTCTTTCTTTTTTTAAAATAAACTTTATTAGTCTTTTATGTCTTTTAAAAACAAAAAGATAATCATTACATTAACAGTTCTGTGAAATCAATCTCATACAATTCTATCTTTTGTGCATATTTACAAATATATATAGTTTGTGCAAATATATACATTTAATCTATCAATTGCTTATCTTAAATTCCTTCATTTTCCATCTGTCTTAATTCAATTCAATTATACCATTTCCCCCAGATTTTGTAACATTCAGACTCATCTTTCTCTTGTAACATTAAGGTCAGTTTGTCCATTTCAGCACATGTTATAATTTTTTGAATGATCAATTCATCTGGGGGAATACAGTTGTGCTTCCAGCATTGAGCGTAAGCTATTCTGGCAGCCGTTAAAATATGTAATACAATATATTTTATGTTTTTTCCATATTTCTTTTTAAATATCCCTAACAAGAATAATTCTGGTTCCAATTCTATTTGATCCTTAAGAATTTCTTGCAGCCAATATTTAATTTTAAGCCAGTATTTCTGGGCCTCAGGACAAGACCACCACATATGATAGAAAGTACCCTCTTTCTTTCTACATTTCCAACATGCCTAGTCCTTCTTTTCATTAGACTAGACATACCCAGTCCCAGCAACCGTTCATATGTTTTAGCCTCCAATCCCCTAATCATCTTTGTTGCTCTTCTCTGCACTCTTTCTAGAGTCTCAACATCTTTTGTGATAAACCTCACAAATCAACACAAGGCAATTCAACATGGAAGACATGAGTCAAAATACATACCAAGCTTCTTAGGGATCCAGTCAAGGCCAAAAGTAAACTTCTTTATCTGAACCACCAGGTATTCAGGAAAGGAAGCAAAGCGAGATGTTCTGGAAGTGTAAAGCAATTCCATGTGACATTAAAAGATCCAAAACTCAAGATCAGAAGCTTCATCATTTAAACAGAACAGCTGAATTGCTCTTCTTGGATCATACACAAGAGCCCGCCCCTTCCTCTATTTTTTCTATGCCAGCCAACCAGATATGTCCAGAAAGCAAAGAAATGCAGGTAGTTCTCTTTTAGCAACTGCCTCATTTAGCAACCACTTTAAACTCTATGACCAATACTCCCATTTACAATCATTGCAGGTCTGTAAACTAAAGGAAAGCTGAAGTCAGATAATAAGCACAGCTGGGATTTCACTTAGCATTTATTAATTGAATTGCCGCTTCAAATTGTCATCCCCAGAGCAAGATTCTGCTCCTATTGCTTCTCCGCCATCCGGTAAGAGTAAGACCCTAACCCTTATCTTATTTTTTAACCAGGTGGCTAAGTCAAAGTAACAAAGTGTCAGGGTACAGTCACATTTAATAAATATATATCTTATAGTGTATGTTTTGTACAATCTGAAGTCATCACCAAAACAAGCAAAATAGGAGATTTCCTTCATCCCAAGGAAAGACCCAAAGCTCAAGTGACTGAAGAGATAGCAGAAGACGTGTAATGCCACTACATGTTACACTACACAGAGAACAAGTGAAGAAACTAAACAGACTTTTGAAAGTAAATGGAGCTATTAATGGATTTGCTATCTCAGAAGACACAAAGAGTAGGAAAAAAAAGAGAAAAAAAAGAGGAATCAGCCTAAAATTCCTACATAGCCACAAGCGAGCTAAGTCCAACCTCCCTTGGATTCCACTGACCATTACCTAACTCCAAGAAAATGCTAGCCCAGAGGTCTGCAAACTTGGCAACTTTGAGACTTGTGGACTTCAACTCCCAGAATTCTCCAGCCAGCATAGCATAGCTGGATGGAGAATTCTGGGAGTTGAAGTCCACAAGTCTTAAAGTTGCCAAGTTTGGAGAGCCCTGGTTTAACATTTCCTGGAAATCTGCAAAATGGGAGAACCCAATTTTTGACCAGGTTAGGAGTGGGATGTGAAGGCTTAACAACCAGGATCGCGGACACCGCCTCGACCCTGATCCCGAACCTCCATCTTCCGGGGTCCATGCATCCCCCCACCCTAAATGAAAGGTACCCACTGGGGCAGCAGAAGGAAAGCCTCCCCCAGCCTTGCAGCAGAGACAGAGGCTGGGCTTTTAACCAAGCGGGTCGGCCGAGCGGTCGTGTGAGGAATTCTGGGAGTTGAAGTCCACAAGTCTTAAAGTTGCCAACTTTGGAGACCTCTGTGCTAACTGAACAATATTCCCATGCATAGACATGATTAGCAATAAATCCGTTGAATTGGACCTGATCTTTTGTGCCTGACACATACTCACTTAACGCCAGCAGACTTGGCTTGAAGGGCACTGCTCCAGAAGTCTTCTACATTTTCTGGTTCCGTAAAGGCCTGGAGACAAGCACTGAAAGGGATCCTTGCCCGGACCATCTCTGGTGGGGGCCTCCTTGCTGTTTCTGCTTCTCTTCTCTTCAGTTCATAAGCAATCAATTCATCTAATTGGAAGAACAAGTGATACTGAGTAAACACCATCCATCTGTTGGAAGTCATGGATGCGCTCATTTGATAGCAAATGAACATGAGAAATGGCTCCCCTGACAACATTTTGCATCTAAGAGTGGATCGTGCACAGGGATGGGATGCCACCGGTTTAACAACCGGTTCGGTGAGCTGCCTGCACACGCTCCGCATTTAGAAAAGCTCAAATTCCTACCTTGTAATGCAGTTCCTGTGAATCAAACAGCTGAGGTGCGGCAAACCATTCTGCCACGCCAATCAGCTGAGCTCTAAAACCAGGAAATGAAGGACAGGAAAGAGCAGGGGCAGGCAGGCAGGCCCACATGCAAGTCATAGCGAGCTGGTTCAGAGCCAGCTGATCATCAGAACAAGGGGTTCGCCCGATCTGGTCCCAACTGGTAGAATCCCTCCCCTGATCGTGTGAAATGCAAATGTCTGACTTGGTTGCTGAAGCCGTAGCAGATTGTTCACAATGCAAGTCATTCATGAGACTGAACTGGGACGCATCCCTGAATTAAATCTGAATGATAGACAATTCTTGGAGCCTTGGTGGTGCAGGCTGTTAAACACCTAGCACTTAATTCCAGCTGCCTGTAATTAGTGCAGGCTCAAATCCCACCAGGCTCAAGGTTGACTCAGCCTTCCATCCTCTTGGGGTAGGTAAATTGAGGACCCAAGATTGTTGGGGGCAATAAGCTGACTTTGTAAAAAAAATGCCGCTTAGTAATAAGCAGGCATATACAATGGAATGAAGGCTATTGCTGAGCGCATTGGGTTGTATCCCAAAAATTGTAAGCAGCCTGAGTCTCCGGAGAAGGGCGGCATATAAATATGAATTAAAAAAAAATTCATACATGCACTTTACCTTTGTTTATCGCAGCTTCCATTGCAACAGGCAATTGCATGAGATATTCCACCCTCTCTGTGTACCGTACTTTTCTGGTTTGGCAGCACTGCGTCCGTTCTTCAACCAAGAAACGGAAGACATCGCTGGGGTTTTCCGAGCCAATTCGGTTTCTCTGAAAAGAAAAAAAAGGTGACACCTAAGCAAGCATTTTGATTGGGAGCTGCTCAGAGCTGGTTGTGAAATGGGTATGTTTAAGGCAGGTGTGTCAAACTCAATTTCATTGAGGGTTGCATCAGGGTTGTGTTTGACCTCAGGGGGGCAGGGTGGGCGTAGCCACCTGAGTAGTGCTTCTGGTTCCTGCAGTCTGCAATTTTTCTCTGGAAATCTATTCCTACTCCCACACCATTCAAAGGGTGTCAATCCCAAATTATATAGCTAAAAAGATGCCCTCTAAAAAGATGCAAATGGCCAACTGTCTGCAAGGAGTATAAATCCTTCCATTCCCCACTATTCTGTCAGAGCTGAAGAAGCTCCTTGGGTTAGAAGCGAAACGTCTTCAAAAGAAAAAACAAGAAAGTCCAGTTGCCTCCTGAAAAAGCACAACCATGACCTGGATAACTGAGAATCTCTACAGACTTCTAGTCGATTTGTGGTTTCTGAGATATCCTTGATGTATGGCAGTGTAATTCTTTTTAGGGTTTGATGTTTTAAATGTTTTAAATAAACAAATCATGACAACACAATTTTTTAAAATTCATATTTATATCCCGCCCTTCTCCGGAGACTCAGGGCGGCTTACAATTTTTGGGATACAACCCAATGCGCTCAGCAATAGCCTTCATTCCATTGTATATGCCTGCTTATTACTAAGCGGCATTTTTACAAAGTCAGCTTATTGCCCCCAACAATCTTGGGTTCTCAATTTACCTACCCCGAGAGGATGGAAGGCTGAGTCAACCTTGAGCCTGGTGGGATTCGAGCCTGCAATAATTACAGGCAGCTGGAACTAAGTGCCAGGCTATTAACAGCCTGCACCACCAATTGATTGTGGGCTATCCCAGATCATACAGGAAAATAATTGTCGATTATCCCAGGACATACAAATAGCTTTTTACAACTAGAGTTTCCAGGAAAACAATACGCCAGCTTGGAGAGAGCTTGCAAAACCCAAACAATTCCCATGTCACCATCGCAAGCCTTAGTAAATCAGAATTAAGGCACATAGTGAAACCCCCACCATTTCTACAAGCCGGAACTCTCAAAATCCTAGCTGAGGATATTGAATTTGTTGTTTGAGATATCTCAAGGGACGTCAAGCTGTGGAAAGCTGTAATGCCTTGTCAAATTGCACTTTCGTGGTTCTAGAAATAGATACATCTCTACCTCTGGAGATACTTAAGATTAAGGATTTGTGCATATGAAAAAACACATTGCACAAAGCACAAGGAAGTAAACTGTAGCTTTGTATTCTCCACTGGGGGAATAAGAGCTTCAAAGACATCAGTCAGCATTTTAATAGTACGGAAGTTCCTTCTCTGTTAAATGTATACTGCTCAATTTTTCAAAAAAAATCATTGTGTATATGTTGTGGTTAGCCGGCAGCAGGTGTGGATGGTGGAGGAGAGCGAGGACTCAGATGAGGGGTCAAGACCATTAGGGAGTGGACTGCTGCATTCAGAGATTGTGAGGGCTGGCAGCAGCGATGAGGAGGTTCCCGAGGAACTGTGCAGCCAACTGTGCAGCAGCGCAGGCAGCTTCGGGAGTAAGGCTGCAAGGTAATGGCCCCTCCTTCAAGAAGATAAAAGCCAGCTGTGAAGTGAACATTCTTTGCAGGAAGCAAAGATGTTTTGAAACTCAGCCTTGTGGACATTACAATATCTTAATTTGGTATTTGAAGACTCTTGTGTTGTGAAATACTTCTTATCTGTGATTTTTGGCAGTCTCTCACAGTTTTGGCAAGGTTTGTGTTTATCAAAGTAAATTAGTTTGCAGCAGCCTTTTAACCGGGGATTCCTAAGACTCATTAAAAGGTTTCTGTTCCTTTTGGTTATTCAAGGTATTAGTAACAACATATAAAGTCCTACATGGCTTGGGTCTGAGGTACTTGCGGGAGCGTCTCCTGCTGGCATCACGCTCTGGTCGCCCTGTACGCTCCCACAGGCAGGGCCTCCTTGGGGTACCGTCGACCAGACATTGTCGGCTGGTGGTGCCCAGGGGTAGGGCCTTCTCTGTGGGAGCACCCACCCTGTGGAATCAGCTCCCCTTGGACCTTCGTTTGGCCCCTGATCTCCGCTCCTTCTGCCGTGACCTGAAGACCTGGCTATTTCAGCAGGCTGGTCTGGACTGAACCAAAGGAGTGGGGGTTCTTTCTTTTTAAAGTAATTTTAATTGTTTTTAATATTATTGGGCTAGCATTTTTTAATCATTTTTTAAGTAAATTATTGTATTGTGTTTTATACTGTGAGCTGCCCTGAGTCCTTAGGGAGAGAGGGCAGCATACAAGTCAAATAAATAATAATAATAATAATTATTATTATTATTATTATTATTATTATTATTATTATTATTATTTGTCTTACTGGAAAAGGATTTGGGTCAGAACAGTATGCAAGCCAATGAAGGTTTCATAACTGGAAGGCTCATTGATTTCAGCAGGGAACTCCGAGTGAAATCAATAAGGGTTGGAAATGCTTAACATGATCTGGAATATATTCTACATTAGTGGATCATTTATCAACAAAAGGCATCCTCCGAATGACCTCTTTATGGTTGCCTGAGTTTTGTAATAAACCTAATCATATACCGGTATGAAATAAGGGCATTTGAGAACTTCAATTGCAAACCTCCCCATGGGATTGAATATCACAGCAGATCACAATTTGAAATAGAGGCCATCCTCAACTTACAACAGTTCATTTAGTGACCGTTTCAAGTTACAACGGCACTGAAAGAAGTGACTTAGGACTGTTTTTCACTCTTACGACTGTTGCAGCCTTCCCATGGTCACATGATCAAAATTTGGGTGCTTGGCAACTGGTTCATATTTATGACCAGGGTCCCAGGGTCACACAATTCCCTTTTGTGACCTTCTGACAAGCAAAGTCAATGGGGAAGCCAGATTCACTTAACAACTGTGGGAAGAAAAGTCGTAAAATGAGGGCAAAGCTGACTTAACAAATGTCTCAGCAATATAAATTTGGGGCTGAGTTGTGGTCGTAAGTCAAATCCTACTAGTGTAGGATTTCTTTATATCTCAAAATTGCCTACCCAACAAGATGCCCTCCATTGGTGGGATTCAAAAATTTTACTACTGGTTCTATGGGGCATGGCTTGGTGGGCGTGGTGTGGCATGGTGGGCGTGGCAGGGGAAGGATACTGCAAAATCCCATTCCCTTCCCACCCCACTAACCTGCTTTCCAGCTCCGTTCTCCTGCGCAGGGCAACAAAAGAAGATCCAGCCAATCAGCTGGGACTCGGGAGGCAAAGGAGAGATGGGGGTGGGGCCAGTCGAGGTGGTATTTGCCGGTTCTCCGAACTACTCAAAATTTCCGCTACTGGTTCTCCAGAACCTGCTGAATTCCACCTCTGGTACCCTCCCTTTAAAAATGAATGGCTGCAAATTGAGGATTATGCCTGATTTCTGAAGCATGCTAGTCTCGTGTATGTATGTATATATGTATGTGTGTGTGTAGGTAGGTAGGTATACAGGTGGGAAGGAAGGAAGGAGGGTGGGAGGGAGGGAGGGAGGGAGGGAGGGTGGAAGGGAAGGAAGGAAGGAGGGAGGAACGGAAGGAAGGTAGGTAGGTTTAGATAGATTAGTCTTCCTTCTTGTCTTGAGTTTGGACTTCTAGAAGAACTGAAATTCATAGATGTCCTTGACCAGAGACCTGACACTTGGTACCATATTCATCTATAAATAAAACTTCTAAATGTACAAGATTGGTTGATACTATCTTTTGCTAGTTTATTCATTTGAAAAAAGACATTAACCTTTGCTCACCTCTATCAGGTTGATAAGGTGCAGGAAAAATTCTAGTGCATCTTGTTGCCTACTGGAGGAAAATTCGGGGTGCCCTTTGCTTACAAAAGCTTTGAACATGCGTGGAGAAATACCATGGTGCTGAGGCTGAAACATAAAACAAGAAGGAAAAGAAAAGAGGCTAAATACATTTTGAAACAGCAACTATGACGAACCTTTATTTTCAGTAACTCTGACAAAAAACCTATTCCTTTCATTTTATCCATTTCTCCCCCCTGCCCCCTGAAAATGGAAGGAGAGAGGAGAAGAATTGCTTTGACGCTGCTTGATTCTGGTTTTGTTAATGAAAAGATGCACATTAGAATTCCGTGAGGGAACTGGAGCCATCAGCAAGATAGATTCATTATAAGGGCGACAGTAGTTTACCATCCTTGCAGAAAATGCTGTTCTATGTATGGAGTGCCATATACATACGTTCGTTCATGAGTTTCTTCACGGCCTGCGCACTCTTGCAGTATGACAGATGGAGAGTGCAAACGCTGATTCTATCCTGCAGATTCACAGAATGCCATTTCCATTCTTAGGTAAATAGGGTAAATAGATTGTATAAAGCAACGAAGAGTACAGATAATGAAAATCAATTATTAAAAGACCAAGGTCCTTGACTTGCAAGAAGAATTCGGACGAGAATTTCCTTTGCTAACCAAGGCGCTTTTCAGCCCATGCCTGATTTTAGGACCATGGTTCTTAAGCTAATCACTGCAGATGTTGAGCGAATCACATGGTCATTAAGTGAACCTGATGGGCCTTGGTGGCTCAGGCTGTTAAATGCCTGCATTTAAGTTCCAGCTGTCTACAATTACTGTAGGCTCGAATCCCACCAGGCTCAAGGTTGACTCAGCCTTCCATCCTCTCGGGGTAGGTAAATTGAGGACCCAAGATTGTTGGGGGCAATAAGCTGACTTTGTAAAAATGCCACTTAGTAATAAGCAGGCATATACAATGGAAGGAAGGCTATTGCTGAGCACACTGGGTTGTATCCCAAAAATTGTAAGCTGCCCTGAGTCTTCGGAGAAGGGCGGCATATAAATCTAATTAAAAAAAAAAACCTGATACCTGACTTTGAATCTGGCTTCCCCCATTGACTTTGTTTGTCAGAAGCTAGCTGGGAAAGTTGCAAAATATGGTCATGTGACCCCACCCCCACCGCATCCCAAAACACCGCAACCAACCAATCAATAGGAATAGATCTGGAAGGGACCTGGGAGGTTTTCTAGTCCAGCCCCCTGCTAAAGCAGGAGACCTTATACCATTTCAGACAAGCGACTGTCCGGTCTTTTCTTAAAAACCTACAGTGATGAAACACCCACAACTTCTGATGGCAAGCTGTCATTGTAAATACATTCCAGGTGAGACTGTGCAATGCTGTGACAGTTGACGAGAACTGGTCTTAAGTCACTTTTTTCAGTGCTGTTGTAACTTTGAACCTGTTGCTAAATAAATGGTTTCTAAATTGCATTTGGCAAGGAAAATGGAGTAAATCAGTATAGTAAGTTAAATATAAATGTCCCCCCAAAAATTAAAACAGATCAAGTAGGTGAATTGTGCCTTTTGGTAACAAGTCTGTTAAAGGCAGGAAATGAAGAAATTTTAAGTTGTGTCATTGTGTCGTTTTGTTTCTTGGAGACTCTTGGTTTTTGCCAGAATTGGAATAATTTGTTGTTCCTCTCTCACACATAACTCTCTTATGCACCCATACACACAACTACAATGCTCAGCATCCCTCAATCAAAGATGTATTGTTTAAAAAGTAATATAACTATATCTCCATTGTTACCTTTTGGAAATTCTCCACTTTCAGCACATTCATTTGATTTCTTTCCGTCTTACACTTATGCTTTAAGGAAAGCAAAGGAGATTAAAAATGAGAAACATCCATCCATCCATCCATCCATCCATCCATCTATCTATCTATCTATCTATCCATCCACCTATCTACTTACCTAATCTATGCTTCCTTCCTTCTTTTTCTTTTCTTTCTTTCTTTTTTCTTTTCTTAATTATCCTTTCTCTGACTTTTCTATCCTAACTCCTTAAGGGGGACATATATTCCATTATGGTCAAGTTACCAACTTTCCAAAACCAGAACATGTTACGACAGGTTTCAGCATGCGGATGACTATCTATGCATATTTATATATAGCAATAGAAAATTCTGGCCATGCCTTCCTCGTCAACGGTTACAAAACAGCTTGGCTAAAAATAAGCTGGGTTGGATTATTCAACCTTTCACACAGATAATTTAGGCAGGAGGCACTCCGTGACCTCCATTGGTGGCATGATATTAGGATAACTCTTTATAAAGGGCATTAATAGACGTGCGTGTAAGTTATATGCCAACCATCTAAATAAGGCGGCTATATTTATAGAGATGTAGCCAATGAGAGGAAGCAAACATGCTGATCCATTATGCTCTCTGCCTGTGAAGGATATGAATCCAATTTGGGGGGAACCAGAAACATCCCAATGTGGTAAAGCAGCAGCTGCCAAAGCCTTTTGACAGGGGTGTCCAACCTTGGCAACTTTTAAGACTTGTGGACTTCAACTCCCAGAATTCCCCAGCCAGCATGGCTGGCTGGGGAATTCTGAGAATTGAAGTCCACAAGTCTTAAAGTTGCGAAAGTTGGACACTCCTGCGCTATGACATTCCTAACCACTCTGGTGGCCCAAAAATCACAGAAGTAAAACACATTTGCAATGGGGTGCCAAATTTGTAACTCTCCCTGTGCAAGGTAGAAGGACATAACAGGGCCTCTTACAGGCTGAGACCTCAAACATGCAGGTTCTGCCCACAACTGATGGTCACACATCTTGAATGGGAGAATAAACTCCAGTGCTTTCCTAAGTCTTTCAGAACCATCTCGTCCATTCAATAAATAGGAATTGAGCCTTTACAAGGACAACTGATCTTATTTTGAAGCTAAAACGTATAAAGAATGGTTGCCGGAACTGGGTATATCTACAGTAGTTTGATGAAAAGGAGGAGTAGCGGTGACATAATAGCAGTGTTTCAATATCTCAGGGGCTGCCACAAAGAAGAGGGGGTCAAGCTACTCTCCAAAGCAACTGAGGGCAGGACAAGAAGCAATGGGTAGAAACTAATCAAGGAGAGAAGCAACCTAGAACTAAGGAGAAATTTCCTGACAGTTAGAACAAATAATCAGTGGAACAAGTTGCCTCCAATGCTCCAACACTGGAAGTTTTTAAGAAGAGACTGGATAACCATTTGTCTGAAGTGGTGTAGGGTTTCCTGCCTTGGCAGGGGGTTCGACTAGAAGACCTTCAAGGTCCCTTCCAACTTTGTTATTGACTGTTTCCCAGTACGATTTCATTGCTTATTGTACCTTATGACTATTATTGTGCTGTACCTTATGATTCTTGACAAATGTATCTTTTCTTTTACGTACACTGAGAGTATTTGCACCAAGATAAATTCCTTATGTGTCCAATCACACTTGGCCAATAAAGAATTCTATTCTATTCTACTCTATTCTAATTCTAATTCTATTCATTCCATTCCAGAAAGTGGTTCATTAGTAAAACTTCTGTTTGTCCAGGCCTCGGATGGCCCCTATCCAACTTACTTGGCTGTGAAACATGAAATAGGAGCAGTCCTGGTTAAACTCATATAATTAAAATCAACCCCATCCCTCTTCTCAAGATGCGATTCAACGTTGAAGCACCCAACAGATGACTACCTAGACCAGGCATGTCCAACCCACAGCCCACAGGCCCTTTTGTGGCCCTGGACAAGTAGTCCTCGACTTTTGACCACAGTTGAGCTCAAAATTTCTGTTGCTAAGTGAAACATTTGTGAAGTGAGTTTGGTCCTATTTTATGGCCTTTCTTGACAGAGCAGTTAAGTGAATCACAGAAGTTGTTAAGTTAGTAACATGTTTGTTAAGTGGATCTGGCTTCCCCGTTGACTTTGCTTGTGAGAAGGTCACAAGAGGGGATCACATGACCTTGGCATACTGCAACTGTCAGAAATACCAGTCAGCTGCCAAGCATCTGAATTCAGATCATGTGATTAGGGAATGCTACAACGGGCATAAGCAATGGTGGAATTGAACTGGTATAATAACTTGTTTGGTGAGCACACACAGCATTTGAAAACCGGTCATTTTCAGCTCTAAAACTTACCTTCTGCTGCAGCCCCAGTGAGTAAAAGAGCTGAGGCACGGCACTGTGCCATGCAAATCAGCTGAGCTGCAAAACACGGAAATATAGGACAGACTAGGGCAGGTGGGCAGGGCCAACTAATTGCTGGAACTACCAGTTCACCCAAATCAGTCTGAACTGGCTGAATCCTAGCCCTGGCTATAACTGTGAAAAATGATCATAAGTCTGTCAGCTTTGGAAGCCATATTAGCACCAGAAGCTTCCATGCTGCCACATTCTTGAGCCTGGGAAAATGGGAGGGGGAAATTTCATGGAGCTTATGTGGTTAGACATAATAGCATTCTTCTTCTAAGTCAAGGTCATGTTATTCCTGCACCTGGCTGAGGAATGGTTGAGGGGATGTCTCAAGTTGGGACAGATGGTGATTGGGGCATGTGATGGAATGATGGGCGCAGGGGGTGGATTTGTAATTTTTTACGTATTGGAGGGAAACCTGGAACTTTCAGATTCGGGATTTCCCAGATGTGCCAGTTTACTACTCTAATAAAGGGAAACTTTGCGAACATGTCTGTCTCGGAGTTATTTATTGGAGTTGAGGTTTTCTGGAACGCTGACAAAGTCACTGTTTTCAGTGCCGCTGTAACTTTGGTCACTAAATGAACTGTTGTAAGTTGAAGGCTACCTATATGAAAAATAAAGTTTGTTATTAATAGACATTAATTATATTCTATATTTTATACGGGGCCCAAGACATTTCCTCTTCACTCAATGGGGCCAGATAAGCCCAAACGTTGGACAACCAACAATCATTCTAGACTTTGCTGGAAATTATCCAATGATGGGTAGACCGATACCTTTCTTATAATTAGTTCCTTTGTTACATTACTTTTACTGTTGGGAAGCTTTCTAACATTCAGTAGAAATCTGCTTTCATGTATCTTTAATCCATTCTGCATTCTAGTGCAATAGAGAACAAGACATCCCTTCCAATATCTAAAGCAGGGATGGGATTCTACCCGTTTGGACTGGTTCTATAGAACCGGTTGTTATGATTCTGTGAAGTTCGGTGAACTAGAAAATTGTGCCCCTGGCTGGCCCCGCCTCTCCCTGACCACCCCTCCCTCCCCTCCCCACCCAGTCAGTCCTTATAGCACATGCACAACATTGCACGAATGCCCGACATCGCTGACTGCATTGTCCCCAGCCCAACCACTCCTTAAGGTATTTTTTTCCCTCCTGACAATCAGCTGTTCTGATGATCAGCTTTTGCTCAGGAGGCAAAAAGGGTCACATGGGGGAGGGGGGGTGCTGCAAAAAAAGCCACGCCCACCCAGTCACATGGCCATGCCCACCTGGCCATGCCCACAGAACCAGTTGTTAAAAAATTTGAATCCCACCCCTGATCTAAAGAATGTTACCAAATTCAAGTCTTTTCTTCTCAAAGCCAGACAATCATCACCTCTTCAATCTCTCATCAAAGGACTTACTTTCTAACTTCCCAACCATCCCACTATCTTTCTCTATATCAGTTTCTCTCAATCCTTCTTAAAACGCAGTATCCAGAAGTGGACAGAATATTTATGGTCATTCTTTCGAGACACCTCTTTTTCCATTTTTAAAGACAGAGATTGCATTGGGTCTCCAAGATATCCCAAAGGCAGAGTATCAACATTCAGCCTATCCATTAAAACTCGGACCACACATTTTCTGAATAGTTTTTATCCCAGAGCTATAAGTGCGCTTAACAATTAACTTAAGGACAACCATCAGTGAGCTGTTCGACAGTATTACTTGGTCTGTTGTGTGGATGCTTGTGTGTTTTTAGGAGGCGGGGAATTTTGGTGGGTGGGGAGGTGTTTGGGGATTGTCATGTGTGTGTGCATGTTGAGTCTGGTCTCTGGGTGTTATGTGAATTTCATTGTATGTATACTGTGTATATACGTACAAAGACAATAAAGAACTCAATTCAATTCAATATCAACATTCAGCCTATCCATTAGCAAATGATTAGGACTTGGATGGAGAACACCAGCAAGTCCAAAGGCTGGAGATGGAGAACAAATAAAGGCAGATTTTTTTAAAAAAACTTCCATGCTATTGCCAAGAAAGTTCCACGAATGGGTCCATGAAGTCATGAGAATTTGACTACGATATGGAGAATCTTAAAGTTTCATATGGGGTATTTTTTTGCTGAGATATTGAATAAATAAAGAAAAGCTGCTATACTCATTAGAAAGAAATTGTCACTGTCAGCATTTTCTCGCCTCCAAATTATATGCATTTGGTCTTTCATCTGTTTTCAGAAAATCTGCATAGATCTCTCTCTCTAGGAGGCCTTTAAACATCTTTGATTTCATTTGATATGCTTTCATTGACCTCTTTTTCGGACCTCCAATTTTGGGTCTTCAAACAAGCACAGCACAGAAATCAAAGAATGCACAATCAAAATAACATGCAATCAAAGGACCTTTCAGAAAGTGCTACTTTGTAAACTCTTGACCTGACATTCAATCACCCGCAAAGCTTGCCTTCTAGATGAAGTTCAGCTGATTAACCTACTGATTCAAATTGCAGCCCTCCATAAATATCTCTCTTTTTCTCTGTTTACCCATGTAGTTCTTCCCAGAAGAAAAATATCTTCATTAGCTACCACATCTCCTGTATCAGTTACACAGCGACCTTTCCTTTTTAAATATACCATCTGTATCTGTCTATGAAAAAAGGCACATCAAAAAGGGGGAACAAATAAGAAAAGGAAAAAATAAAGCACCAAGTGGTAAGATGGGTGACTAATAAAATTTAGTAAATTCAGAAAGAAAGAAAGAAAGAAAGAAAGAAAGAAGAAAGAAAGAAGAAAGAAAGAAAGAAAGAAAGATGGGTGGATGGAGGTAGGTAGGTAGGTACTGTAGATATGGTAGGTAGGTAGGTAGGTAGATATGGTAGGTAGGTAGATGATAGATGATAGACAGATGATAGATGATAGATAGATGATAGATAGAAGATAGACAAATAGATGATAGATAGATGATAGATGATAGACAGATGATAGATAGATAGATAGATAGATAGATAGAAGATGGATGGATGGATGGATGGATGGATGGATAGATGGATGGATGGATGGATGGATGAATGGATGATAGAACCAATCAATCAAGCATCCTAGAATCGGTTACTTTTTACAGATTAAAGTAGCTGAATGTACAGAAGCGTTTAAAAAATCATTAAAACCCATGAATACTGATAGCAACATTCAGCAGTACAATATAAATCATAAAATGAGATTTACATGAGAATTACAGTAATTTCTATCCAAGCAATTAAAGACTTCATTACAAAAAAAAAAAAATCAGAAGCGGTACCAGTCTGTAGAAAGAGTTATAAATAGTTCTGGAGTTGAATTAAAGTCTGCGTTAGATTTTCTTGGGAAATATAGTATGATGGGATTTTTTTTTTAAATAATTTTTTTATGATTGTTTGACCCACTCCCACCCCAGAGTCACTTGTTGAGAAGACGGCCATAAAACTGAATAAATAAATAAACAACTTTAGAAAGGGAGGTAAGAGGTGAAATATGAAGCTCTGCAATGAGTTTCCATATTTAGGGGTAATAAAATCTCGCCTGGAACTCAGAGGCTAAGTAGATGTAAATATTATGTCAATGGTCTCTCAGTAAACAAAGTTTATAAAGTAGGGCAGGCATAAATAGCTTCCTATTTCATTCTTAACCCAGGCCAGAGCTTTTATGTACAGTACTAGCTCGGTGTTGCTTTCTATAGAAGAAAGAGCAGAATCTGGACGTGGAGTCAAAAGAAGGATCACCCTAGAATCTCTACATAGTCAAAAGTGGATTAAGTCTATCCCCCTCTCTTGAATTCCACTGGCCCTTATCTAACATCAATTTAGCATTGAGAAGATTCCTGTGCAGAGGCATCATCATCATCATCTTCTTTTAATGAGCCCATAATCCTTTGCGGATTGGAGTCTGGGCGACTGAATGGAGCTGAATGTTTACTGGCCAGATGCCCTTCCAAGTTGCCAATGCGGAGTTATATTCAGCAGATATATTCTCAACGTGCCCAGAGAGAGGAATATCTGCCTCTACCTGGGATCGAACTCACAGCCTCCTGATTGTGAGGTGAGGGCTCCACCTCTGGGCCACCACACCACTCTATTCCTTTGCAGATGATTAGCAATAAATCAGTTTAACTGGACATTCACATGTGGACCTGATCTTTTGCACGATGCTTTCAGAATACAAAGGGCATCTTTTTGCCAAAATAAAAAAAGTACTGGTTTGCACTGGGATACCAACTGACATAACTTTTAAACACACCCATTTTTCCTCAAAAATCTACATTTATGCTGCATGAAACTATTCTTTGTATAAGTAGTAATGTTCAGGCTGAATTTCCTTGGAAGCCACTGATATAAATCTGTGCCATTATCTGGGGCAAGTTTGAACTGGTCAATCCTGACAAAGTAGAAGTCCTCACAGCTGTGAGCTTGGCCACCTGAGTTTTAGCCTCCAGGAGGTGGCATATGGTTGGGTCTTGCAGTAGTTAATGACTATTTGAAGCATCCTGGGGTCATGTGATCACCATCTGTGACCTTCCCAGGAAGCTTCTGACAAGCAAAGTCAAAGGAGAAAGCCAGATTCACTTAACAATGACCGTGATTTGCTTAACAACCATGCCAAAAGGGTCATAACATTGGCTGTGACTCACTTAACTTGTCTTGCTTAGCAATGGGAATTCTGGTCCAGATTGCAGTCAAGGACTATCTATAAAATAATCCCCTCTTTTCTGGTCCCATGCTGTTCTGGGTAGTCAAGGCCTCTTTACGAAGGGGCCTAAGGTTGTGTCCATGCATTGGTTAATGACTCCTTGTGGCAGGGGAATGGTATCATCTGTCTTGAAACCATTCTTGAACCCAACAGTGTGGGACAACTTCAAAAACAACAGTCAGGTAAGAAGGGCATAAGTCCAGACCAAGAAAATAAATTGAGAAAATGTCACCCATCCCCAATTCTCATAAAATATGAAGTAAGGGAGAAGGAAATGCATGCAGACTTGAAAGGTTCTCTTACTACGATATAAAATATCAAGCTACATAAGCGGTGGCTTATGTAGAAGGAGGAGAGATTTAACCTGGAAATAAGGAGGAACTTTCTGACAGTGAGAACAATCAACCAATGGAACAGCTTGCCCTCAGAAGTTGTGGGAGCACCATCACTTGAGACTTTCAGGAGAGATTGGACTGCCATTTGTCAGAAATGATGTAGGGTCTCCCGCTTGGATGGGGGGTTGGACTAGATGACCTACAAGGCCCCTTCCAACTCTGATTATCTGTTATCTGGCGCAGTGGTTAGAGTGCAGTACTGCAGGCCACTTCTGCTGACTGCCAGCTGCGATTTTCAAAAAGACAATTGTCTTGCTAAAATGATGGTGGTTATTCTCATCTGTCTTCTACTTCATTCTCAAACTGAATGTGATGGGTCAAATACCTTGTGTTGTTCCTTCATCACCTGTTCAATGAGCTCAGATTTCACTGGAGGTTTTGAATACTGGCCTGAAAGAAGCCCATGTCCCAATGCAAAGCAAAGGGAAGGGGGAGAAAGGAGAGAAAGATACCAAAAGATTACCATGTTTTAAGCAAGGGAGAAGCAGACCCAATAAGCTTTTAAAAAGGAGAAAGGACAGGAAGCAGAAAGTAAGTTTAAATCAGCCATCTGTCAACGTGAAATCTAATCTGGACTCATAAGGCATTCCCAAGAATACCAGTGTATCTTCAAATCCCAAAGGTGCTTTTCAAAGGGCAACTGGATTTTCTTTTTCTTTCTTTTTTCTTTTGAAAATGTTTTGCTTCTTATTCAGGAAGCTGTCAGGATTCCAGCAATCGCCCTAATTAAATCATTGGACTTCATCCCAATGCCTGAGCATCCCAGGGATTGCCCCCTCATCGGTCAGCCTGACCGAGTGGATGTCAACACTGAAAGCAGCTTGGGAGAATGTTAAAAAAAAGTGCTAGCTAAAGCAGCACAGATCTGTAAAAAAAACATGCAGACAAACACAGAGCCCTGCAGCGGCCATTCCAGGTGGGGAGAAGGTCTAACCCTCCACAAAATATCTGAGGCTAAAACTCCCTAGCAAGAAGCTGGGGCCAAAGTTTATGGGACCAGGAATGTTTTATGAGTTGACAGAAGCTTCTTCAGTTCAGGCTGAATGGTGGGGAATAGAAGGATTTATATTCTTTGGTCATTATCACTCTGAAGGTTGATTGTTAGCTTTCTGAGAATCATTGAGGCCAGTTGGGGATTTTTCTATACTCTCAGAATCACCTGAATCAGAGAGAAAATAGGTATGGAACTTTCTTGGTCTGTGGAAGGACTGTGTTGTAGACAGCAGATAGGTGGTGGCATATCCTTCTCCTCTACTGAGGGAGGGACATTCAGTTTTAACATAGATGGCCTCTTTGAGCCCCTTTTTCAAACCAGCAGTCCTCTTTGTCTTCTGGACTTTCCTGCCTTCAAAAGAGTGACCTCTGTTTTTCAAATACAGATGCTAAATCTTGTCCTGATGTATTTGCTTACAGGTGCAAATCAAGGGGCTAGTTGTCACCTTTAAAGCTCTTCATGGCTTGGGACCGGCTTCTTCCTGGTGACATCCCCTTGACCCACTTGAGCAGGGAGGCAAGGAATGTTGCAAGGCCCGCCTCCTAAGGAGCTACATCTGACGGGACCCAGAAGAAGGGCCTTCTCCGTGGTGGCTCCTTCCCTTTGGAAATATCATCTCTGCAGAGATTAGACTGGCCCCCAATTTTACACTCTTTTGCAAAGCCTTGAAGACCTGGTTTTGCCAACAGGCCTGGGGAACCCAGTGTGGGACGGAACCCGTGCGATTTGCTTAATAACCAAGGTGACTCACTTTATGCCATCACTAAAACGGTTGTAAAATCAAGTCTGGTCATGTGATAGGCTGCTTAATGACCACATGACTTATAGTCCTTGATTTACAACCATTTGCTTAGGGACCATTTGTAGTTACAACAGCACCGAAAAAAAGTGACTTGTGGGTATGAGAGGTGGTATTCAGCAGGTCCTGACCAGTTCTGGAGAACCGGTAGTGGAAATTTTGAGTAGTTCGGAGAACCGGCAAATACCACCTCTGACTGGAGATTTTACAGTATCCTTCCCCTGCCACGTCCACCAAGCCACGTCCACAGAACCGGTAGTAAAAAAAAAATTGAATCCCACCACTTGTTACGATGGGATGTCTCGTCTTCCTATCAAGACAAAATTCAGCAGTTCAACAGCCATGACCTGGATGACTGAGAATCTCCACCAACTCTCCACCAAATAAGCTTTATTTCACATCCTATAAAGCAGGGGTCCCCAACCCGCCCCCCCCGGTCTGTGATCTGGTACCAGACCACCACCTGTTGGGAACCAAGCCATGCAAGAGGCACATGCATGCAAAACCATCCCCTCTCTTCTCCCCACCCCCAGCCACTGGTCCATAGAGCTGGAAAAGTTGGGTACTGCTGGTAAAAAGTAATCAGCCACTTACATCTGAGTATTGAAATCTTGTGTTGGGTCCAAAGAAGAGTAGTCAAATATCCTTGGAAGGTTTCCCACATACCTAATGTAAAGAACAGCAGAAAATGGGAAAAGGAGAAAATATTGAAAAATTACAAATATTAACAACTTTAACTTCTGAAAAGTAGACATTTTGGAATCCCATAATAATGCATACAAGGTTGCCTTCTTTTGCAGATGAGCACAAACTTGGACACAGGACAATACAAAGTTTAGGTTACATTTTCTTCAAAAGAGTGACCTTTGTTTTTCAAATATAGATTTATGTGCATGACTCTTTATGTGCATGACTGCATTCCCACTCATGCTAGTAATACTATTACTAAATTTGCAGATGATACAACAGTGGTGGGACTAATATCCGGGGGGAGGATGAGTCTGCCTATCAAGATGAGGTGGACCAGTTGCTTTCGTGGTGTGGAGACAATAACTTGGTCCTCAACACCAATAAGACCAAGGAGCTTATAGTGGACTATAGAAGGAACAGATCAGACATCCAGCCCTTGCTTATCAATGGAGACTGAGTGGAGCAAGTGACCTGGGGTGCTCACATTGCAGCACTGGTCAAAAGGGCCCAGCAGAGATTATACTACCTGAGACTTCTCAGGAAACTGAATGAAAAACTGCTGGTGACCTTCTACCGCTGCACCATAGAGAGTATCTTAACTTACTGCACTTGTGTATGGTTTGCCAATTGCACCATGGCAGATAGGACAGCACTCCAGAGGGTTAACGTCATTGCCCAGAAGATCATTGGTTGCCCTCTCCCCTCTTTGGAAGAGCTTTATAGCTCCCACTGCCTAAAGACAGTTCAAAACATTCTCAAAGATCCATCTCATCCTGGGAGCCCTTTTTTGAACTATTACCATCTGGCAGACGGTACAGCATAATAAAAACAAGGACAAATAGGCTGAAAAACAGCTTCTATCCCAGGGCAGTAGCTCTGTTGAATTCTACTGTATTAGTGCAGTATTGGTGTGGTGTCAAGGGTTTTCAATTCAATATGTGGAGTGTGAAGGATGTGTGTTTGTGTTTATTTTCATGGTCATGATGTGCACTGAAGATGGTGTTTGATTTCATTGTTCGGAGGTGCAATGACAATAAAGTAAATGAAACTAAATTAAGCCCTCTCTGCTCCCATTCATCACCCCTGTACTACAATAGCAGAAAGACTCTATTGCAGTCATTATTTTACACTTCTCTCTAAAGGAGAATTAATTTCACTGGGAAAATATTTGTGGCCCAATAATTTTTGAGACTCAGTGTTTTCATGGTTTGGTTTTTACGATACGCAGAAGCACTATCAGATCAATACCAAACTATATGAAGTTCCATATAATATTTCAGCTCTTTGTAAAATCCATGTCAAGCTGGTATTCTATTTATGTTTTGATAATCTTCAGCTAGCACAGAGGTGAGCAACTATGGCAACTTTATGACCTGTGGACTTCAACTCCCAGAATTCCTAAGGCAGACGTGCTACTTCTGTACTTCTGTAGAGTTGACAAGAAAAATCAAAGATTTTGTCCATCGTGCCTCTAGGATTAGGTTAAATTGAGGGTGCTTTTACTCTTGTTGGAACAGATGCAATTGATAATCCTTCACAAGAGACCACCCAAAATATGAAAATAACAAGGCAGTTAATACAACTTTGTCCGGAGACAGCAATATTCATTCAACATTCCTAGTTGATGTCAACCTCCTGTTTCATGTATTCTGTTATGTGTAAATAGCAGAAATAGTATTTCTTAAAAAGATGCAGAATTAAAGGCCAGTTGTCACCAAAGAATTAGCCTCTCATATTGCAAGTTTGCCCTCACATAGACAAGTAACGATGTTGGAAGGAAAAATGCAAACTATTGGTCTCCAAATCTTAAAAGGTTTAGAAAAAGCCTAACTTTTAACACAATTAAATACAACCATCTTCCACAGGCAAAGACATTGTCTACTTCCATCACATTAAGGTAGTCCTTGACTTACAACACTTCATTTAGTGCAGGGGTGTCAAACTTGATTTCATTGAGGGCTGCATCAGGGTTGTGTTTGACCTGGGGGGGGGACATGGCCAGGGGGCATGACCAGCTCAATGTCACTAATGTCGGGGGCACCTGTGGTGGCCTGAGCACTCTGCCAGCAAAAACGGGCTCCCAAGCTCCATTTTCGGCTATGATGGCCTCCTGCAACCTTCTGCTGTGGCCGTTTTCACTGGCTGAGGCACCAAGGGTTGGTCCTTTGCTGTTTCCAGGGTGTCCCCACGGGCCAGATCTAAGTACCCCCTGGGTCAGATCTGGCCCTCGGGCCTTGAATTTGACACCCCTGGTTTAGTGACTGTTCGAAGTTACAACTGTTTTTCACACTTATGACTGTTGCGGCATCCCCATGGTCCTGTGATCAAAATTCAGACACTTGGCAACTGACTCTTATTCAGGGGTGGGATTCTACCAGTTCGGACCAGTTCGGGAGAACTGGATGTTAAAGTTACATCTGGTTTACCAAACTGGTGTTTCAACCGACTGGCTGGCCCCGCCCACCCCATCCCTCCACTCCCAGGAATCTCCATGCGGTCCATTTTCGATGGAGGTAAGTGCAGGGTCTGCATGGAGGCTCTGGGAGGGGGAAAAATAGACCTTCTGGAAGTCCAGAAACAGGCCTGCTTCTGGCTTCCAGAGGGCCTCCAGAGCCCAAGGGAGGCTTTTTTTGCCCTCCCAAAGGTCCAGGGGAGGCCTCCAGACCCTTGGGAGGGCTACAAACGGCCCTCCCGGAAGTACCAGAAGTTCAGAAATGGGCCTGTTTCTGGCTTCTGGTGGGCCTCCAGAGTCTGGGTGAGGCTGTTTTTGCCCTCCCAGAGACCCGGGGGAAGCCTCCGGACTCTTGGGAGGGCAAAAATGGCCTTCTCCCAAGCTCTGGAGGCCCACCAGAAGCCAGATACTGGAAGTTCTGATAGGCCACACCCACCATGGGCATGCCCACCCAGCAATCGGGCAGCAAACCGGTTGCTGGGATGTCCCACCCCTGCTCGTATTTATGACAGCTGCCGTGTCCCAGAGACATGTGATCCCCTCTTGTCACTTTCTGACACACAAGGTCAATGGGGAAGCCAGGTACACTTAACAACCGTTACTAACTTAGCACTGCCATGATTCACTCAACAACTGTAGCAAGAAAGGTTGAAAAATGGGGCAAAACTCAACCGTCTTGCTTAGCGATAGAACATTGGGACTCAATTATGATCGTAAGTCAAGGACTACCTGTATACACCGTTGCACCATCTCTGTGGCCTTTTCCCAATAGTGCCATCATCAATCTGCTTGTTTCTGATCTGTTAAAACTTGAGTTTTTATGAATCTCCTAGAAACGACTTACGCCCTCTGAAATTCAGGAATACTGAAAATGGCTTGCAATACGCTGCTGATGTAGCAGCTGTTCCCCATGTTTTTCATGCCGGTATATCCAGGTCCATACATTGGTTTCAGCTTCATGCCTGATTCTTGGATGACTTCCCATTCAGACACTCGAGGTTTTATCTCATTATCTCTCAGGCCATTCTCTGTCTGAAAGCAATAATAATAATAATAATAATAATAATAATAATAATAACAACAACAAACAACAACAACAACAACATCAGTGGGTGCAGCAAAATTTCACAAACTGACTACCTAGAATGCCATAACCGAGTTGCTAAAATCATTCACTGGAAACTGCCAAAAGTTTGGATTTGAGTATAGTAACAATTACTGGGAACATCAGGTTGAGAAGGTTCTAGAGAATGAAAAAGTCAAGATCTTGTGGGACTTCAGAATTCAGACGGACAGGCACTTGGCCCACAACACACCTGACATAACAATAGTTGAGAAGAAAAGGATTTGGTTCATTGACATTGCAATTCCTGGTGATGCACGAATTGTAGACGCGCAGCAAGAAAAAAATCACAAAGTATCGGGACTTAGTTGAGCGACTTTGGAAAAAGAAATCGTGTGTTATCCCAATTGTAATTGGAGCCCTTGGAGCAATACCTAAAGGGCTGCCTCACTATTTGAAAATCCTGAATTTATCAGACTTGAATACCCTGATTCTATAAAAAACCACCCTACTTGGAATAGCTTATATCCTTCGATGCTACCTGAACAGTTCCTAGGTCCTTGGTTAAGACTCAAGCTGTTGATCTACCAACCAGCCCCAAAGGTTGTGAATCTCATTAAAGATTTAATAATAATAATAATAATAATAAGGAGGAGGAGGAGGAGGAGGAGGAGGAGGAAAGAGGAGGAGGAAGAGGAAGAGGAAGAGGAGAGGAAGAGGAAGAGGAAGAGGAAGAAGAAGAAGAAGAAGAAGAAGAAGAAGAAGAAGAAGAAGAAGAAGAAGAAGAAGAAGAAGAAGAAGAAGATAAAGATGAAGTTTTTTACCAACTTACAAAGCCAGGATATTTAGCACCCATTCATCCCAAAACAAAACATCTCTCAGCATAAAAAACACCTTATTTTACAATTGCTGGGACATACTTTATATGTGACTATGTCTCCACCTGCTGAATTATCCAAGTAATTGTAATCAATTCATGGATCCCATGGTTAAGTTGCATTTTCAGTCAATCTTACAGCATTTTATTTATGTTTTTTTAGGCTTTGTATAGTTTTGATCTTTTTAAGATGGCAAGTGGCCCAGAGTTACCCTGCGGTGAGATGGGCAGCCAATAAATTTTATAAATAAATAAATAAATGTTATAGCTTTGTACATAAAATCTTCCTTACATCCACAAAAACCTACAAGTACTGTGGCAAACATTCATCTACAACCTATAGTAAAACTCTGTGAATATAACTACTTCCAATGTCCCTGTGATGGAGAATCAGTGTAGATGCTAAGTCAAGATTCAGAAATTTGAGTTTCAAATTTCCTTCGGATTTGGATTCTTGATTTTAGATTTGTCTTGAAAATAAAATCTCAAGGGCAAAAGGTTTTGAAATTCAGATCTATAGCTCATAAAGCTATTAAGGAAAGTACAGACTAGTAAGTTTCCTTACAGTGCAGTTTACTTTAGCTGGTTGTTTTAAAGGAGGATAAAGTATGTTCTGAATTCTATATTAGAAACATTCTTTTGAACAGGGGGTCTCCAACCTTGGCAACTTTATGATTTGTGGACTTCAGTTCTCAGAATTCCTCAGCCAGCATGGAAGGAATTCTGGGAGTTGAAGTCTGTAAGTCATAAAGTTGCCAAGATTGGAGGCTTCTGCTTTAGATTAGAACATAGAATAATAGGTTGAGACCTTTTTGGATCCCATCATTCTATTAGTTCCTGAGTGTGAGTGAGATCAACTGATTTAGCTGTTACAGAAGTGATTCTGTCACTATTTATCTTCATATATATTAGGTAAGTTCAAGTAAGGATCTTATATAAAAACCAATTTATGTTTAATAGACAGATCACTCTGCATGTTTTTTTCTTACTTAGACACATAACATTTCTTTTTCTTTTTTAAATGTTATCAGATATATTTCAATAGAAGAGCCTAAACTGAAAAAAATATAGGAAAAGGAAGAAAAACAAAAGAAGTCATGCTGGCGCAGTGGTTAGAATGGAGTATTGCAGGTTAACTCTGCCCAATGCCAGGAGTTCAATCCTGACCAACTCAAGGTTGATTCAGCCTTCCATCCTGCTGAGATTGGCAAAATGAGGACTCAGATGGTTGGGGGCAATATACTGACTCTGTAAACCACTTAGAGAGGGAGTGGTATATAAATCTAAGTACTGTTGTTATTTATCATTGACATTTTGTTTTCCTGAGGTATTTACCACATTTGTGTGTTATGATAACTGAGTGCTTAAGACAGCATCTTCATAAAAAATAAGTCACTTACCACATGCATTTGGAGCATGTCAATTCCAAAATGAGCTAAGTGTTTGGCAATATGAGGATCCAAAACAGCTTCTTCTTCCTCAAAGGAATAGACATCTGCAAAAATAAGAACAAAGGGATAATTCACCAAATGTAACCTATCAATAGCACTTGACATTCCATGCTCTACATATCAAGGAGATAGAATATACAGATTAAAAAAATGTTCTAACAGAAATTCTCCACTTACTATGGAAGGAGAAGCAACAAAGTTCTAAGCCAACTTTCAACAAATCATAATGAGCCGAGGTGGCACAGTGGTTGAACTGCAGGCTACTTCTCCTGACTGCTGGCTGCCTGCAATTTGGCAGTTCGAATCTCACCAGGCTCAGAGTTGACTCAGTCTTCCATCCTTCAGAGGTGGGTAAAATGAGAATAACCCAGATTGCTGGGGGCAATGTGCTGATTCTGTAAACCGCTTAGAGAGGGCTATAAAGTACTGTGAAGCGATATATAACTCTAAGTGCTATTCCTATAAACAGCATGCAATAGTAGTTAAGCTACAGGATAAGGACCTGGCCAATTCAGGATCAAGCACACATTTCTTCATCCAAGCTCACGAGGTAACTTTGGACCAGTGTGTTAGGAATCTGTACACCAATTAGTTGGGTTGGCAATATATAAACCAACAATGTATGTTTGTAGCTTTAAGGCAAAATCACTGTATATACTATATTCCGATTGGTTGTTTATATTGCAAATTACCATAAGAGGGAGCTAGAGATCATAGGTTGCTCTCTCTGATGTTCTGTTGCTATCTAAGGTTCTCTGTTATATTTATGTTGTGCTTATACTTTGATATCTTTGTTTACTGTAAATGACTTGCAACCAGCAAGAAGACTTTGTAATTGGATATTATTTGGACTGTTAAACGTATATGACCTGGACTGTTTATTAGACTGTGCTATTTCTTAGAGTAAACTTTAAATCCATTTAGTGTATCTGTGTGTGGCTGAATAATTATTCATAACTACTCTCATAAACGTTTCCATGTGCATATCCTTGTTACTCAAGTGTTATTCTGTACATATCATAACACAGTGGTTATACTCAACTCAACTCATCCAAAGAGACTTGACATTAGGGAAGAATTTAGGAGAATGTATATAGGTAGTCCTCAACTTAGGACCACAACTGAGCCCAAAATTTCCATTGCTGAGCAAGACAGTTCTTAAGTGAACCTGGCTTCCCCATTGACTTTGCTTGTCAGAAGGTCACAAAAGGGGATCACATGACCCCAAGAGACACTACAACCATCATAAATACGAATCAGTTGCCAAGCACCTGAGTTTTGATCATGCGACCATGGGGATGCTGCAACAATTGTAAGTGTGCAAACGGTCATAAGTCACTTTTTGTTACTTGAAACAGTCACTAAATGACTGGTTGTGAGTCCAGGACTACCTGTATGCTATATTGAGTTCCAAGAGAAAAGGGGGGAAGGGGAATATAAATCTAATTATATAAATAGTCACACATTTCATTTGTTTATTCATTCATTCAGGCCAGAGACAATGAGTTAATTGTAATTGAATCCATCTGGAAATGCAGGACTGGCAAAGAATGATTCTAGCCACTGGGTCTAACATCAATCAAGCTAACTAAAGAGCAGAGGTCTTAATGTCCCTTCTTTATATTTGTTTAATCCTTTTATGTTGCAAATCACCTTAAAATGGAACCTGTTGGCTTTACGTCAGTGGTGGGATTAAAAAACTTTACTACCAGTTCTGTGGGCATTGCTTGGTGGGTGTGGTTTGGTGGGTGTGGCTTGGTAGGTGTGGCAGGGGAAGGTTACTGCAAAATCCCCATTCCCTCCCCACCCCACTAACCTGCTTTCCAGCTCCGTTCTCCTGTGCAGGGCAACAAAAGAAGACCGAGCTGATCAGCTGGGACTCGGGAGGCAGAGAATAGATGGGGGTGGGGCCAGTCAGAGGTGGTATTTGCCAGTTCTCTGAACTACTCAAAATTTCCACTACCGGTTCTCCAGAACTGTTCAGAACCTGCTGAATACCACCTCTGCTTTACATCCACATCTGTTTTTCTCTCAGAACAAATGATAGAATCTGGCTGGTGTGGATTTTTTTTTCTTCTTGGGCTCTTAATACTTGCAAATATTCAAACAGAAAATGTTCTTGCTGTAGGGATAGAGACTAAACTACAATTGGGAATATTGACAGGAAGACCAAATACAGCAATAACAAATATGTCCTCATCTGCTCATCATGAAGATACACTCAATGACAAACAGTTCATGATTCTCATTAGGATATTTTTCCGGCAACAACCATAACATTGCAAACAGCAGATCTCAGCAAATCAATCAAAGGAAGAATGGACTAGATATTTTTTAGATCACCTATGACTTTTTAAATGTTTTTGCTTCGTTGCTAAATTCCCATTAAGCTAAAAAGCAGAACATAAAACATTTGATCAGCGATAGCATTTCGAATTTGAACCCTTCTGTGTATTTGAACCCTTCTATTTTGAACCCTTATATTTACTCATTTGAGCTGTCGTGCTGGAGGAAAAGTCTCCTGCGTATTTCTTGGTCAGCAAAGGTGAGTAAGAAGCAACTACCCCATGGAGCACATAATACCAGACATGTCACAAGAAGGCAAAATTACAAAATTGCATCTCACTTACTTTGGTCACATCATGCGGGGGGAATTCACTGGGGAAAGCAATTATGTTTGGAAGAGTCATTGGTGGAAGGAAAACCAGGCTGTCAAAAATATGATGACTGGACACCATCAAAGCTGATAACAGCCAGAGCATAGAATAAACTCATAAAAATAGTGCAAGATCAGAAGATGTGGAGATGTGGCCCACAGAATCACCAAAAGTCAGACATGACTGAATGGATAACATCATTGTCATCATGTATTGTGAAAGAGGGCTGTGAAAATATCTACAGACCACTCCCATCCTGGACATAAGCTGTTTCAACTTCTTCCCTCAAAATGATGCTATAGAGCACTGCACACTAAAACAACTAGACCAAGTTTTTCCTCTCATGCCATCACTCTGCTAAACAACTAATTCCCATAACACTGTCAAACTCCCTAGTAGGGCTGTATTACTATTACCCTTCTCATTTTTCCTATTACCTATTTCCTTATCCTCTTATGACTACAGTATAACTTTGTTGCTTATATCTTACAATTTATATTGTTTTATTTAGTTTCCTAGTATGATTTCTGATGATTGCTTATTTTGTATCTTACCACCATCAGTAAGTGTTTCTGATGAATGTATCTTATGATGATAATGTATCTTATGATGATAATGACTTGCTGCTTGTACCAGTATGTACTGTACACTGAGAGCTTATGCACTGGAGACAAATTCCTTGTGTGTCAAATCACACTTGGCCAATAAAGAATTCTATTCTATTCTATTCTATTCTATTCTATTCTATTCTATTCTATCCAATTTATTCTATTCTATTCTTCATTCCAATATCTATTCTATTCTATTCTATTCTATTCTATTCTATTTCTATTTCTATTTCATTCCACTCCATTCCATTCCACTCCACTCCATTTGTATTCCTCTTCCTCTTCCTCTTCCTCTTCCTCTTCCTCTTCCTCTTCTATTCCTATTCTATTCCTATTCATATTCTACATTTCAGAAAATACATTACTTGGCATTGGGGAGGGGAAAAACCCTACTTATTTTTCTGCCAAGCATTTATCAAGCCCAGCATTCTCCCTCCCTATGTCCACCTAGAATGATGCTGTTGGCATTTATAGATACACCACATGGCCTTTTGCTGGCATTCCAATTTAAGAAAGCCTCTGTTTCACACTGCGAGTTATTGTTCCCTTCTATAAACGTAAGTTCAGAGAGGCCTCATGCTTTTTTAGTGAAGTCACGATGCAGCATGATACCCAGTCAACTTTTCTGCCTTAGCGTGGCTCTAAATGGACCTTGTGTGGCTATTTTTAAGAGTGACCAAATTGCCCCCAGCAGAACACCATCATAGAACCAAAAACCCTAACATAGCAACACTACAAATTGTTTGTCTCTATTGAAGTGCCACTGAGGTCAGATTGTTGTCTTGGACTTCATCTACTAAGCCAACGTTTCTCAACCTTGACAACTTTAAATGTCTGGATTTCAACAATTAGAATTCCCCAGGCAGCAAGCTGGCTGGGGAATTCTGGGAGTTGAAGTCCACACATCTTAAAAGTTGCTAAGGTTGAAAGAGACCAGTTTGAACACAAGTCTTCGTTCAGCTACAAAGCTTTACTGGAAGACCTTGGATTTGGTGCTGTCTAGGCTTAACCTGGGGGGCGTGATGGCTCAGTGGTTGAAGACACTGAGTTTGTTGACAGTCCAGGTTTGAGACCTGAGCGCCACGTGATGGGTTGAGTTCCTGCTACTAATCCAGCTCCTGCACTCAAGCAGTTCGAAAGCAAGTACATAAATAGGTACTATTTCAATGGTAAGGTAACAGCATTTCAGGTGTCTCGGCATAAAGTCATGCTGGCCAGATGACCATGCAAATGTCTTTGGACAATGCTGGCTCCCTCAGTTAAGAAACAGAGGTGAACATCCTCTTCAAGATTCAGACTTGACTTTTACATTTTTATCTTTTGGCTTAACCTACCTAACAGGGCTTCTCTGGAAAAGAAAAAAGGATATTCTGGTTCTGAACTCTTTTTAAGGAAGAGCTCAAGAAAATTTAATAAAATATAATTTACATGTGTTTATCTTTTCAAAATACATTTTAATTCATCAATATACCTCAGCTCGGTTTTAAGCTTCAAGTTTTAAAATACTGTACGCTCTTGAAATAGGCATTAAAGGAAGCCAAAGACAGTGTCAGGCTACCAAAGAAACTACGCAGTGACTCTTCATCCCTTAAAATATCCCTTAAAATATACTACACAAATATACATGAGAATTAAAATGTACCCTATATTGTCACATCAGTTTTGAAAGGTTGGGTTTTTGGGGGGAGGGCATCTAATTAATCATGTATCACATGGTATCCGGCCATGAGTGGTTGCAATGCACCATGTGGCGTCTGGCCACAAGGAGCCACAAGCAGCTGCAGAAGTCAGACAGCAGCATGACAGGTGTCGGGGCATGAGAGGCCTGGCTTCAGCGGTCATAAGGTAAACTGGTGTTGGGCATGTGGGGCAGCTCCCCGTCCTAGCTTGATTTTTATGTATCCATCTCACCCCACCTCATACAACCAGATGATGAGACAGAGTGGGCAGGGTCTTAACTAGGACTTATTTTTGGATAGGGCTTATATTAGGCGCCCATGTAAAAATCTAGCTAGGGCTTAATTTCAGGATAGGTCTTGTTTGGTGAGCTGTTTTCAAACACTGTGTGTGCTCACCAAACCGGTTATTACACCGGTTGAATCCCACCCTTGACTTTGTGTAATTTAATTTTTCAATTCATTTAATTTAATTTTTTAATTTCTAATCTGGGATTTCCTGTTTTTTCCAGGTAAGTCCAGATCTAGCAAATCCACTAGTAACTATGTGACCATGGAAGTTCTCAGTCATCCTTGGTTGTCCCAAAGGTATTTTTTTCAAAAGGCAACTGGACTTTCTTTGTTTTTCTCGGAAGACGTTTCACTTCTCATCCAAGAAGCTTCCACAGAACTGAAGAAGCTTTTTGGATGAGAAGCAAAATGTCTTAAAGGGAAAACGAAGTCCAGTTGCCTTTTGAAAAAGCACTTTTGGGACACCTCTATGGTGCTAGCGAAAAACAAAATACAGAGATGGAAAGGTTTGCTGATGGTCATCAACACAAGCTTTCACTCACCTGCACCATCGGGTGTAATCGTTCCAAGCTTCACTGCTAAGGGATAACCCATCTCCTTGAAATGTTCGAGCGCATGTCCATTTCCCCCACTGCCATCAAAGAACCATTTGCCACAAAGTATTGATCCGTCAGTGAGGTTTAGCCAAAGATTCTCCCGTAAGTCACACTTGGAGCACTTCCAGCCACTGAAAAACAAATTGCTAGAGTCAAACAACCACCATGATGCTGATTCTAGCTTTAGAGCAGGGTTGCTCAAACTTGGCAACTTTAAGACTTGTGGACTTCAACTCCCAGAATTCCTGGGATACTGGGAGAATTCTGGGAGTTTTTTTTAAAATTACATTTATATGCCGCCCTTCTCCGGAGACTCAGGGCTTACAATTTTGGGATGCAACCCAGTGTGCTCAGCAATAGCCTTCATTCCATTGTATATGCCTGCTTATTACTAAGCAGCATTTTTACAAGGTCAGCTAATTGCCCCCAACAATCTTGGGTCCTCAATTTACCTACCCCGAGAGGATGGAAGGCTGAGTCAACCTTGAGCCTGGTGGGATTCGAGCCTACAGCAGTTGTAGGCAGCTGGAACTTAAGTGCAGGCAATTAACAGCCTGAGCCACCAAGGCTCTTGAAGTCCGCAAGTCTTAAAGTTGCCAAGTTTGGAGACCTCTGCTTTAGAGCTACCAGGGATTGGATTAGCAAAAGATCGCCTCATTTTTCTATGATTTTAGGGAATCTATCCCACCGATCTTTCAAAACTGTAGTTCTCCAACATAAGTTACTTATATATGTTACAAGAGATAAGTCGGGGACTGCCTGTAATGAGTTGATTTAGGATTACTTCTTTTATACTAAACACAATTTGTCTACTCAAGGAAACAGAAATATATTTTGCCCCTCAGCCACCATGGATCAGAGTCCCAAAGTATAGACACAAAATCAGAATGAGAGTTATCACCCAGTGGTGAGGTTCAAAAAAATTTACTACTGGTTTTGTGGGCGTGGCTTGGTGGGTGTGGCTTAGTGGGCGTGGCAGGGGAAGGATACCATAAAATCTCCATTCCCTCCCCACTCCAGGGGAAGGATACTGTAAAATCACCATTCCCTCCCCACCCCAGTAACCTGCTTTCCAGCTCCGTTCTCCTGTGTGGGGGGCAACAAAAGAAGACCCAGCTGATCAGCTGGGACTCAGGAGGCAGAGAATAGATGAGGGTGGGGCCAGTTAGAGGTGGTATTTGCTGGTTCTCCAAACCACTCAAAATTTCCACTATCGGCTGTCCAGAACTGGTCAGAATCTGCTGAATACCACCTCTGTTATCACCCCTCTCCTAATCCCATCATCAATTCAGAAAGTTCTGAACTGACAGCTGTGCATTCTCTATCTATGCCAGGAGCCCCTTAGAATATCACCAGAACAGCTTCCTTTTCATTACTGCTAGACAATCTGTGCCCCGCTGAGTTATCGTTTCAGAGATATTTCTTTACTTGAAACATAAACATCTCTCCCTTTCCTTCCTTCCTTCCTTCCTTCCTTCCTTCCTTCCTTCCTTCCTTCCTTCCTTCCTTCCTTCCTTCCTTCAATAATCACCTTGGTGGAATCCTGACCCCATTGTCCATTTGCACCAGAGAGTTGGCATGTTTGGAGATTTGCAGCTCTTCTTCCCACGAGTCTGGGTCTTGCTTTCTGTAGGGAGATTTTGAGCTCAGGACTGCATCGCAAGCTATTGTCACCTGGAGTGGAGGGAAGATTCAGCTGAACATCAAAGGAAGCAGAATAATCAATTGGTTTGTCCTGTCCTGTCCTTTTTTTTCTTTTTGCTGGATTGTAACCAAGAACACCAACAATAGTAAAAAAATTTCAGATAGTCCTCTGAAACACTCATTATTATCTTCACATAATCCCAGTAATCCTTTCAAATGTTGTGCAGTATATAAATTACTCTAACTGCATCCAGAAACTGCAAATTAATAGTGGAATTGTGGTTGAGAAACATTGATTTGCTTAAAGTTATCTAGTGAATTCAAAAGAGAGGTATGAATTGACATCAGTGAATCTGTCATTCACAATACACACATTTAGCCAGTTAATTTAGAGCACTGTTTCTCAACCCTTGGCAACTTGAAGATGTATGGACTTCAACTCCCAGAATTCCCCAGCCAGTGGGTTGGCTGAAGAATTCTGGGAGTTGAAGTCCATGCATTTTCAAGTTGCCAAGGTTGAGAAACACTACTCTAAAGGGTGAAAAAGATGAAACACAATTTGCAAGGATTTCTGAACATCTGCCTAAATAGGAGGACCAATAAAATGTCGCTGCCTTTCTCTTTCTCTGTTGAAATGACAGTAACCTGAGATGCAACAGAACAGAAACTATGGGTGGTTTCATACAAAATTTGGTTGAGTTCATGAAAATAAATCCTTACACTCTCAAGGATACTCTCTAGACATCTTAAACTGTAAGCATTTGCACAGTGTGTCTCGTTTACCTTTGAGGCTAACTAGGAAATCTTAGAGCTAGCAACATAAACACATACAGGACTTGGTACCCAAGTTTCTATAGAAGCACCTTCCTCTGTGTAGATTAGACCATCCATCCAGTATGTCTTTCCCAGAAGAATCTTGGGTGAAGTAACAGAAATGGAAGCCAGGAGGAGCTATTTCTCAGTTTCTGCTCTATCATTGCAGGTAGTCCTTGACTTATGACCACAATTGAGCCCATAATTTCGGTTGCTAAGCAAGACCACTGTTAAGTGAGTTTTGCCCCATTTTATGACCTTTCATGCCACAGTTGTTAAGTGAATCAATTCAGTTGTTAAGTTAGTAACAACTGTCATAAATATGAATTTTGGTCACGTGAACATGAAGATGCTGCAACAGTCATAAGTATGGGAAACAAAAGTCACAAGTCATTTTTTTCAGTGCCATTGTAAGTTTGAATGGTCACTAAACAAATTGTTCTAAGTTGAGGACTACCTGCACTTTCCCCTTAGAATTAAGACTTGCTCTATCCTTTCTGACCTTCTGGAAGTTACTGGAGAAAACTTTCCATGGAGCATTTGGTGGAATATTTTGTCCTCCCCATCTTTAATTTATTTTGCTTTAAACTACTTTCATTGATTCATTTGTCTTTTATCTATTTCTCATCACCACTATTTATATGATTTATCCTGGTACTGTTGCCACTTTGATTAGTTATTGTTTTAATTGTAATTATATTCATTATGGACATTGCTGATAATCAGTATTTCATCCATTCTGGTTTGTATTAATAAAATGGTATGCAGATAGAATAAATAGATGTAATTAAAAAAAAGAAAGATTCCAGTATCTTGAAGTTGGCCATCTTTGCATGACATTATGCACCTTTGGCAAGTATAATAATTTGTGTTGGCAGTAACAAGTCTATACAAGTTTTCTTGTATGTTGAACGAGGCAATTGACTTCCTTAAATTCACAAAACCAATGTCGGTCCTTTCCCCCCGCCTTTCTTTCATTCACTCACCAGTGCTGGCAGTTCTTCTATATTGGGTAAAGGAATTTCGTAGTGGTCTGGAAATATGACAAGTTTAGCTTCATCCTCATATTCATAATCATCATTATTTAAATCGCTGTTAGATTCAAGATCTGTCAAGAGAGAGAAAAAGACAGAATATTATTGGTGAGAGGAAAAAAATACATTAACTAGATTAAGGCTGCTTAAGGCTTAAAGGAGATGTGCCTTTAGTCCTGTAAAGAATTGCTAATGACATGTGATTACAGCTGAAATACTCACTTATGGGCATGGAGGTTAAGTCAGGAAACACACACACACACCAAGTCATCTGCAGCAAACACCACATGCCCAGATCCTTGTAAAAGCATCTCATCCTAGCCTTACCTGTGTTTAGCTCTAGCCTAACGACATCTTGCTGCTCCTCATTGTTCCTCAAGAACAATAAGGCCCATGTCACATGCAAGGCATATACCTAGATTATTGTTGTTGCCTGTTAATTTAGCTCTTTTTCCAGAAGAAAAGAAAGTTCCACAGTACTTTTTCGAGAACAGCTTCCTATTAGCCAGCGTCTGTGGAGATTCTCAATCATCCACAGCCATGGTTGATCCAAAAATGCTTTCCCCAAGCAATTGGACTTTCTTGTTTTGTTTTGGTTTTTTCTTTGAAAATGTTTTGCTTCTCATCCAAGTAGCTTCTTGGATGAGAAGCGAAACATTTTCAAAGGGAAAAAAAAAACCCAAGTCCAGTTGCTATTCGGAAAAATCACCTTTGCGTTCTATCTGCAGTCTGAGGAAATCTCATCTCTATCCAGGAGATGAGGATATTTATTTATTTTTTATTTATTTTATTTATTTGTCAAACATGTACAGGATAACAAGCATATATAATGTTAGGGGTTATAATGCCTTGGCTTCTTTTCCTGTGGGACAGAGGATCAGTTCTGCTGTTCTGCTGGCACAAAAAACCAATACGAGGAAAAAGGAAGGACAGGGATGGGCAAATGTTTTGATGTCCGCTATCATTCAGTGGCTAAAAGAAATACTGGCCAGGGAAGGAAGGGAAAGTGAGGTCAGCTGCTGGGTATTTAAAAGCAGTGTGAAAATAATCATCATGACAAGTGGGTGAGTATCTAAAATGACATTTATGTTGAAGAGAGCTCTAAGAGGTGCATGTACATTTTGTCCCATCTAGACCGCTGAAACCTGAAAGTCCTACCTAGCCTGTTGAGTGATGGAAAAAAAAGTGAGATAAAATTCACCCATTAAAGCCATTCACCCATTAAAACAACAATTCCTTTCTTATTATTGGTTTCTATATATGAATGCAATATTTTTATTTATTTATCTGTTACCCATCTCATGGTTCAGGTAGCTTTGAGCAGCTTACATCACGGCAAAACAACAGTGAGCAATGATAGATAGATAGATAGATAGATAGATAGAAAGAAAGAAAGAAAGAAAGAAAGAAAGAAGAAAGAAATTCTTTATTGTGTGATTGGACAAAGAAGAGCATAGATAGATAGATAGATAGATAGATAGATAGATAGATAGATAGATAGAAAGAAAGAAAGAAAGAGAAGATGATGAAGAGAAAGAATATTGGATATGATTGGATGGATGTCTGATGGATAGATAGATAGATAGATAGATAGATAGATAGATAGATAGATATAGGGTTAGAGAGATAGAGATGGATAGACATAGAGAGAGAGATAGATAGATAGATAGATAGATAGATAGAGGGTTAGAGGGATAGATAGAGATAGAAATAAATAAATTAAAATTACAATAATTAAAAAACAAGTGTTTGGAAGGGAGAGATGGGGTGCTTCTATGTTAGTGTACCAAACACATCCAGCTAACAGATCCTCCTTATGAAAGCTTCAAAGCTTCAAATCAATATTGTGCTCTATATTTTTTTTCCCACACAAATGATGAAATTCCAACAAAGATGATCTCCAGCAAGTTGGAAAAATGCCAGGCAAATTATCATGGTCTTTAACCATAGAGGAAAATATTCAGTGGGGGAGGGGAAAGAGTCCTCTCAGAAAATATCAGCTTATTACATAGAGTGGACTAGTTATTACAAACATATATTTGCTTTATCTCCAAGAATGTCCCGATAATGAACATGTCACTCTCCATTTTATCAATATTGCAGCCTTGTATGCTAGGTGAGACTGAGAAAAAGCCAGTGATTCAAGGTAACCCCAAAGCTTCATGGTAGGAAAATCTCAATTCAGTTGAGGCCTCCACTTTTTGCTTTCCCTAATCCAGAGATGGGAACTCCAGCCCCTTATGACCTGTGGATTTCAACTCCCAGAATTCCTGAGCCAGCCATGATGGCTCAAGAATTCTGAGCTGGAGTCCACAGACCATAAAGGGCCATAGTTCTCCACCCCTGTCCTAATCTATGAAACTTCTGGCTCTCGAGACCAGGTCACAATGAGAGTTAGTGAAGGGTGCTGGTTACAATATTGGACTACAGGTAGTCCTCCAGTTATGACCATAATCGAGCCTCCCATCAAGATCATAACTTGGGACAGTCATGTTGACAATCTGATTTTACTACCTTTTTATTTTTTATTTATGTATTTATTTATTTATTTATTTATTTAGTTAGTTAGTTAGTTAGTTAGTTAGTTTATATTGCTGCCTATTCGCCCATGGTGACTCAAGGTGGCTTACACAATGTAAAACCATATTTAAAACAAAAAATAAAAATAAAAACAATAAAAAAACTAACAAAAAGAATCAAATAAATTAGTAAAGTACAATAGAACAAAATTTGGGACAACAAAAAACAAAACAAGAAACAAAAAACAAAACCAACTCCCACCACCCCACCCCGATGACAGCAGATCACACTACCCGTTTGATGGGTTCCATCCCTCTCTGGGTTCCCCAGGCATGCTGGCAAAACCAGGTCTTCAGTGCCTTTTGGAACAGTATTAATGAGGGGGCCATTCTAATCTCTGGGGGGATGATGTTCCAGAGATGAAGCCACCACAGAGAAGGCCCTTCTTCTAGGTCCCACCAGTTGTATCTCCCTCAGGGGTGGGACCCGCAATATTCCCTGCCTCCTTGCTCTAATGGGTTGGGTAGATGTCACTGGCAAGAGATGTTTCCTCAGATAACCCAGACCCAAGCCATGAAGGTGGCAAACAGCACCTTGAATGGCACCCGGAAGCAAATCAGCAACCAATGCAGATCCTGCAGGAGAGGTGACACATGTGCACACCAGGGTCTGCATAAAACCATGAGGGCTGCTGCATTTTGCACCAACTGGAGCTTCCGGATGCTCTTCAAGGGCAGCCCCATGTAGAGGGTGTTGCAATAAGTTTTGCCCAAAACAGAAGTAAATGCTGATTTTCTGCATAAAATGCAGTCATGTGACTGCAGGATGCTGCAAAAGGCCAAAAATGCAGCCCGGTTGCCAAGTGGCCAATGTACAGTCATGTGACTGAGGGTGGTGGGACCATCGGAATTTCAAATTCAATTGAAAGTAACCCTGGGGAAGGCTGTTTAACTTTGAATGGTTGCTAAGCAACTGGTCGTAGGTTGAGGACTACCTGTACACTAAGAATGGGAAGATGCAGGTCCAAGTCCACCAGTACACGTAGTCCTCAACTTACAACAGTTCATTTAGTGCCTGTTCAAAATTACAATGGCACTGAAAACACAGCTATTGAAGAATCCTCATAGTCATGTGAACAAAATTCAGACACTTGGCCATTGACTCATATTTATGACAGTAATTATGAGGTGATCCCCTTTTGCAATGTTCTGACAAGCAAAGTCAATGGGGAAGCCATCTTACTAACCCAACTGCTGGAATTCACATCCAAAATGGGATTTTGTTTCATTTTAAGACCTTGCGTGACAAAGGTGCATTTTAAGACCTTGCGTGACAAAGGTGTTAAAAATAGGACAAAATTCACTTAACTGTCTCGCTTAGCAACAGAAATTGCTATTTCTGTCATAAATCAAGGACTCCCTGTAGTAATAGAAGCTGACTAAGTGACTTTGGGCCATTCACTTTCTCCCAGCCCAATCTATCTCATGAATTTGATGCTGTATGGAAAAACTGAAACAGGCAGTGCTCCACACGCTGCTTTGACCTCGTGAAGGAAATGTGATAATAAAAAAAAAATCAAAATAGCTATTTCAGTCATTTTGCTCTGCCACCCATTGATCCATATACATGCACCCTCCTGCTTGCATTATGCAGAAACATGAAGACAAAATTCATAAAAATTAGATTGCAGCAGAAACCACCCCGCAACTGTGTGTGTATACACACACACACACACACACACACACACAAAGAAGCCTGCAATTATACAGCGGTATTCCTAAGCCTATGTTCTCCAATGATATGGAGGTATCCCTAAACCAATATAGGATCCTTCAGTTTTCTAAAGACCACAAACCCCATAATCCCTAGGCAGGCAATAGCTATATTGGCAGGGAATATAGGAATTGTAGTTACAACACATCTTGAAGTTTGTGAAGGCTGCTCTGTATAATCCCTGTCCATAGGAAGAATTTCACAGAGAATAGAATATATGCATATAAGTTTTCTTTAAAATGACACTTATGAATTCTCTAGGTAAATGTCATCCCCATCACTTTTTGAGAAACCAAAACAAAATATAGTTGGTCCTTACTTTACTCATTCAACAATGGCACTAAATGAGCGACAGTTACAACTGGTCCTCAGAGTTCATAATACAATGTCAATTATAATGTTGCAGCATTCCATAGTCATGTTGTCACCATTTGCAATTTTCTTTGCTGGCTTCTTGACAAGTCAATGGCCATCTGAATATTATTTAACCCTCTGTTTCTATGGTATTTCTCTTTAAACACTGTGATAAGTAATCCTTTGTTAGCAACAATTAGGACTAGAATTGCTGACATTAAGCAACACGGTCACATGAATTTGCACTTTATGACCATATCGCTCAGTGACAGCAACTCTGGTCCTAATTGCCATCACTAATCAGAGGGTTAAATATTGTTTGGATGGCCATTCTAAAGGACATCTAGCAACATCTAATGAGTCATTCATTATCCAATTAGAAAGGGCTCATTATTTAATCTAATAGCATTGGGTTCTCTTAACTAGAAATCCCCTTCTCCTTAACAGAATAACAGAGTTGGAAGGGATCTTGAAGGTCTTGTACTCCAAAGTTCTGTTCAAGCAGGAGACAAATGGTTGTCGAACCTCTTCTAAAAACCTTCACTGTTGGAGCACCCACAACTTCTGGAAGCAAGTCATTCTACTAATTGTTCTGTCAGGAAATGTCTCCTTGTGGTGTGATTAGCCAGCAGTAGATGCGGATGGCTGAGGAGAGCAAGGACTCAGATGAGGGGCCAGGACCATTAGGGAGTGGACTGCTGCCTTCAGAGATTGTGGGGGCTGGCAGCAGTGATGAGGAGGTTCCCGAGGAGCCTGTGCCAAGTGCGTGTGTGTGCAGGATTGCTCACAGGAAAGAGCAGCTGCAACAGCACGGGCAACTCGGGAGTAAGGCTGCAAGGCAATGGCCCCTCCTTCAAGAAGATAAAAGCCAGCTGTGAAGCAAACGTTCTTTGCAGGAAGCAAAGACGTTTTGTAACTCAGCCTTGTGGACATTACAGTATCTTAAGTTGGACTCTTGTGTTGTGAAATATTTCTTATCTGTGAGTCTTGTACAGTTTTGGCAAGGTTTGTGTTTATCAAAGTTAATTAGTTTGCAGCAGCCTTTTAACCAGGGATTTGTAAGACTCATTAAAAGGTTTCTGTTCCCTTTGGTTATTGTTTGTTTTATTGGGAAAGGGTTTGGGTCAGAACACCTTGGTTCTAGATTGGTTCCCTCCTTGATTAGTTTCCCTCCACTGCTTCTTGTTCTGCCTTTAGGTACTTTGGACAATAGGTTGGCCCCCTCTTCTTTGTGGCAGCCCCTCAAATATTGGAACACTGCTGTCATGTCACCCCATGTCCTTCTTTCCATTAAACCAGACATACCCAATTCCTATAACTGTTCTTCATACGTTTTAGTCTTCTCTCCATTTGTGATGAAACAGTAGAAGTAACCCCATGTGTGTATGTATATTTCCATGTTATATATAGAAATAACTAGATAGGCTTTACACTCGCATGACCCAGAAGTTATTTTGAATAAAGGCTTCTTTTCCAAAATTGGCAAGCTCCTCAAAATGCCTACAGATCATCATCACAGCCCTGTTCCATTTCTCCTTTCGTAGACGTTCCACCGCCATCAGCTAATTCCATTAAAAGGAATTTACAAGTGCCAAAAAAAGAGAGAATATTTGTAGCTCAGGATTGAACTGTCAAGTCTTTGGCACTCCCTGAGCTTGGCTGTTGGCTTGCAAATGTTTCATTACCCAACTAATTCATTACTCAACTTAAATGCAAGCTATTCAATGCAAGAAGCCTTGTGAACAAAATACCTGAATTTCTCCTCTTACTAAATACGGCAAAATTCGACATCATATTTGTCTGTGAAACATGGCTCAACACATCTCTCCCTGACTCCATTACCTCAGTAAGAGACTATCATGTTTACCGATCAGATCGTGAGATCTGTAGGGGAGGTTGTGTTGCTATCTTCTATAAAAAGTCCTTACATGTAAAAAACATCCAAGTCACCCAGAAGCTTGCTCTTCCTTTTTATTGTAAATCTGTAATGGGTTTTATATTGTTAGCTGCCCTAAGTCCTTAGGTAGAGAGGGCAGCATAAAAGTCTAATAAATTATTATGATTATGATTATGATTATTATTATTCCTGAGATTATCATCTGTGAACTGTCCTTAAATATCACATTTCCATTCTTACTATGTTACAGAGCCCCTGATTATGACATAGAACATGTAAACAAGCTAAATTCACTACTAACATGGGCAACATCCTGCCCACACGCTTTAATCTTTCTTGGTGACTTCAATCTACCTCATATTAACTGGACCCTAAACAAATGTAATACTGAATCCATACATGCAGCCTTCTACAATGCTGTAACAAATCTGGGACTGGAACAACTAGCAACCAACAATACTAGACTTAACAACTGCCTCGATCTCATCTTCTGCAATAGTTTGAACTCAATTTACGGAATACAAATTAAAGAACCCTTTTCCAACAGTGACCACAACATGATTGACTTTTGTCTCAACATATGTCCGCACAAAATCATCACAACAACATGATCCCCAATTATAACTTCAAAAGGCAACTATGATCTTATAGACAACGATCTCTCATCCCTTGATTGGCAATCTCTATTCACTGGATACAATACTGTTGAAGACCATTACAACATATTTTTACTTGAAATCCAAAGAGTCATCAAACTATATGTACCAATAACAACTCCCAAAACCAGAAAAAACATTACCCATAACAATAAGGAAGCTTCAATCCAAAAAGAGATCACTTTGGCGAAAAACAAATCTGGTCATGTTGCCAACTTCAAAAGCCGATACAAAAATTTATGCCACCAGATAAAGACTGAACGCACCAATTATCACATTAAACAAGAGGAAAACCTTCTACGCACCAATTCCACCCGCTTTCTACAATTTTGTAAACAACAAACTAAAAGACTCAAGGTCCATCCCACCCCTGAAAGGACCTAATGGTAAAGACTGTAACGATGACACCATTAAACCAAACCTCTTTAACACATTCTTTGGCTCAGTATTTGTAAACAGCAATGGCTCATGCCCAGTATTTCCTAGTTGAACCACAGACAACTACAATGATCTAATACATATCGATTTTACAGAAGACAATGTTGAAAAAGCACTACGCAATCTAAAACCATCTCTATCTATTGGACCGGATGGAATATGTGCCTACTTCTTTAAAAAGCTATCCGCTGCCATCGCCAAACCTCTAAGTATAGTCTTTGCAAAATCTTTCAGGACCAGCTCCTTGCCAAACCTATGGTCACTAGCCACGGTCATCCCCATTTTCAAAAAGGGAGACCCCAGCTTAGTTGAAAATTACAGACCAATCTCCTTATGCTACATCATCTGTAAAGTCATGGAATCAATTATTAACCAATCCATTATCCTCCACTTAGAGACAAACAACCTACTCTCTAATAAACAATTTGGTTTCAGAAAAAAACTATCCTGTAATCTGCAACTCTTACACTGCAAAAACATATGGACTACAGAAATCGATCAGGCCAAAACAATAGATGCAATCTACATAGACTTCTGTAAAGGCTTTGATTCAGTGGTACACAAACACACATCCTTCACATTCTGAAGGATGTGAACTGAAAACCCGATATTGCATCAATATTGTAGTAGAATTCAACATAGCTACTGCCCTGAGATAGAAGCTGTTTTTCAGCCTATTTCTCCTTATTTTTATTGGTACAATTACCAACAACGTGCCTTCACTTGAGGACCTGTATACTGCATGAGTCAAAAAGAGGGCTGTGAAAATATTTACAGACCCCTCACATCTCGGACATAAACTGTTTCAACTCCTTCCCTCAAAACGACGTTATAGAGCACTGCACACCAGAACAACTAGACACAAGGACAGTTTTTTCCCAAACACCATCACTCTGCTAAACAAATAATTCCCTCAACACTGTTCAACTATTACAAAGTCTGCATTACCATTACTATTAATCTTCTCATCACTCCTTATCACCCATCCCCTCCCACTTGTGACTGTATGACTGTAACTTTGTCGCTTGTATCCTTACGATTTATATTAACTGTTTCCTAGTATGATTTCATTGCTTATTGTACCGTATGACTATTATTAAGTGTTGTACCTTATGATTTTTTACTCTTGATGAATGGATCTTTTCATGTACACTGAGAGCATTTGCACCAAGGCAAATTCCTTGTGTGTCCAATCACACTTGGCCAATAAAGAATTCAATTCTGTTCTGTTCTGTTCTGTTCTATTCTATTCCATTTCATTCCATTCCATTCTTATCCTGTACCGTCTGCCAGATGGTAATAGTTCAAAAAAAGTCTGTATCATCAGACACAGATTAGGTTATGAAACATCCATAAACCAATGTCGATAGAGATTGTCAATCATCCGTCATAGTTTTCCAAAGTTGTTTTCTAAAAGCAACTGAACTTTCTTGGGTTTTTTTTTTCCTTGAAAACATTTCATTTCTCATCCAAGAAGCTTTTTCAGTTCTGAACTAAAGAAGCTTCTTGTATGAGAAGCAAAACCATTTTAAGGGGATTAAAAAAAACCAAGAAAGTCCAGTTGCCTTGTGGAAAAGCAGCTTTGGGACAACTGTAAGCCAAGCTCAGAGAGCATCACGGACTCCATGGATTTAGAAATGCTAATGTCAAGAGCGGAGCCTATTTCCCTTCTAAGGGGCTGGAAGCTCTCCGAAGCTGAATCAGAATTCGCAATTAAAACTGGTGATGTCATCAAGAGAGGTGCCACCAAACGGCACAAGAAAGGAGAAGAGGCCATAGCAGGCAAGGCAAAATAAGGCATGCTGTCAGCCCACAAAGGGTGAGGTGACGCAGGGGCCAGGCGCAGGAGAGGGGAAGGAGAAGCTGTTATTCTGGGGAGATTTCCTTCGTCTACCATCTGGCCAAGTTGAAACAAGCGTCACTCCCGTTGGCGTTGGGACGATGACAAACGTTCGTCGCCAGCTGACTGAAAACAGCAGCTGCAACTTCAGCTTCAGGCAGACGGCCGAAACTGTGGAGCTGACAAGCTGGAGGGGAAAGGAAAAGAAAGCCAGGCATCTCCAGATCAGGTTTAAATGTTGCTTACTGAATGTGCTAATTATAGCAGGATTATTAGATCCCAAATTGGGCTGCCAAACAAGCGGACTGTTGCATTCAAGGAAGGGGAGAGAAAGGAAGGTACACTCTTACATCGAAAAACACAAGCACAAAAGGACCTCCCCACCCCGGGTTCCAAATTCTTCCATTTCCACCAGTTCCATCCTATTTACAGGTGGTCCTTGACTTAAAACCATTCATTTAGTGATTGTTTGTGATGTTACAACAGCACTGGGGTGAGGAAGTGACTTAGGACTGTTTTCCACACTTACGACGTTGCAGCATCCCAGTGGAAATTGGGACCTTAGGCAACTGGCATCTATTTATGATGGTTGCAGCGTCTCGGGATCATATGATCCCTTTCTGTGACCTTCTGATAAACAAAGTCAAAGGAAAGCCAGATTAAGCAAATTGTCTTACTCACTTAACGATTGCAGCGACTCCTTAACATTTGTGGCAAGAAAGGTCGTAAACGGGAAAACTCAATGAACTGTCTTGCTTAGCAACGGAAATTTGGAGCTCAATTAAGGTCATAAGTCGAGAAAAATAGTAAGTATGTAAGTAAATATGTAAGAAAAAATAGCCAGGGACTGTGAACCAGTACCACGTGGAAACTGAGTAAGACTCTGACAACCAACAATCTCCCAGGTTTAAATTTGTTTCATTAATTCATAAACAGCCTGCCATTCTTTTCTTCAAGATTTAAACTTGATTCACTTCTATTTGGGTTAAAAGAAGTGACATCAAAAGATCATTTGTGGTGAGTAGGGATTAGCATCTGGTCTTTTAAATTCAGATTCTAAATTTCAGTCCAATACATCAATCGGTTTTCCTTAATCTGTCATTGAAATAGAACTGCAATGAGTTTAATGTTGTTGAAGCACAGCTCTAGTAAACTTTACTGCAGTAGCTCTTAAATTAATCCCTGCTCAAACTCATAAACCAACATTGTTAGTTCTAAAAAAAATACACTAACAAAATTCATCCAAAATTCATATCAACCAATAATTTTACTGGACCAATGAAAATTCCACAAAGACTCCTAAATTCTTCTGTAAAGTAAAGGAAGCCCTTATGGTGATTATTTCCAGCTAAGTAGCCATGTCCAACACAGGAAAATAAAACAATTCATGGTACCTTAAAGCCTTGTTCAAGCTTTATTTGAAATTTATATTTCAACTCCCAGTTTGCCAAGAAATATAGGTGAAAACTTCGAAAAAATTAGAATATCGTGCAAAAGTTCATTTATTTCAGTAATGCAACTTAAAAGGTGAAACTAATATATGAGATTGACTCACATACAAAAGCAAGATAGTTCAAGCTGTGATTTGCCATAATTGTGATGATTATGGCTTACAATGAAAACCCCAATCCACAATCTCAGAAACTTAGAATATTGTGAAAAGGTGCAATATTCTAGGCTCCAAAGTGTCCCACTCTAACAAGATAATTAAGCCATAACACCTGCAAAGGGTTCCTGAGCCTTTAAATGGTCTCTCAGTCTGGTTCAGTAGGGATCACAATCATGGGAAAGACTGCTGACCTGACAGTTGTGCAGAAACCATCATTGACACCCTCCATAAGGAGGAAAGCCTCAAAAGGTATTGAAAAAGAAGTTGGATGTTCCCAAAGTGCTGTATCAAGCACAACATTAAAGTTATGTGGAAAGAAAAGTGTGGAAAAAGGTGCACAAGCAGCAGGGATGACCGCAGCCTGGAGAGGATTGTCAGGAAAAGGCCATTCAAAAGTGTTGGGGCTTTCACAAGGAGTGACTGAGGCTGGATCAGTGCATCAGCAGCCACCACACACAGGCGGATCCTGGGCATGGGCTTCTAATAATGTTTCCTCTTGTCAAGCTGCTCTGAACAACAAACATCAAAGCATCTTACCTGGGTAAAGAAAAACAGACCTGGTCTGTTGCTCAGTGGTCCAAAGTCCTCTTTTCTGATGAGCAACTTTTGCATCTCATTTGGAAACCAAGGACCAGAGTCTGGAGGAAGAATGGAGAGGCACACACTGCAAGATGCTTGAAATCCAGTGAAGTTTCCACAGACTGTGTTGATTTGGGAGTCATGTCATCTGCTGGTGTTGGTCCACTGTGCTTCATTAAGTCCAGGGGCAACACAGCCGTCTACCAGGAGATTTTGGAGCACTTCATGCTTCTTCATGAACGAGCTTTATGAATGCTGACTTCATTTTCAAGCAGGACTTGCACCTGCCCACACTGCCAAAACACCAAAGCCTGGTTCAATGACCATGGGATTACTGTGCTTGATTGGCCAGTAAACTCACCTAACCTGAACCCCATAGAGAATCTATGGGGCATTGCAAAAGAAAGATGAGAGACATGAGACCAAACAATGCAGAAGAGCTGAAGGCGTTATTGAAGCATCCTGGTCTTCCATAACACCTCAGCAGTGCCCAGGCTGATAGCTTCCATGCCATGCTACGCGTGAGGCAGTGAAATTACTGCAAAGGGCCCAAACCAAGTACTGAGTACATATGCATGTATTCTTTTCAGAGGTCCGATATTGTTCTATGTACCAATCCTTGTTTTATTGATTGCATGTCATATTCTAATTTTCTGAGATTGTGGTTTGGGGTTTCATGAGCTGTCAGCCATAATCATCACAATTATGCAACAAATCATTTGAACTATCTTGCTTTGCATGTAATGAGTCTATCTCATATGTAT